>JAMXBB010000008.1:20382745-20897646 GCA_024138015.1 Lumnitzera littorea
CCTATCTGTGTTACTGAACTGAGAGGTACAGAGTTCTGCCTGCCTCTTCTTTTTAATTTTTGTGCCGTCGCCTACTGGCTGAAAGTTAGACGATCTACTAATAGGGTAGAGGATTGAATTCTGGTTCTAACATATACATGGTCAAGAAATTTAAGTATATATATCCAGGAAATGTAAATGTTCGACAGCAAACCATGTCATAATTGTAGTGCCCTCTTTAGATTGTTGACAAGGCAGTGCACTGTGGTAAGGTTAGCAGTGAAAATTTGATCCAATTATCTGTGGGTTATATTCTGGATGAAGGCTTTAGTGCTATGGTTTAATATCTAATGAAGGATAGGAAGGAAGAGGAACGGAAAACCGCACATCAGAATTCAGATGCTAAACTGATCCCTCAAATTGTGAAATCTGGTCTAGCAGTAGACCTGGACTATAACCTAAGTTAATTGTATGCCATTTTTATGCTTTTTAGGGTTTTGTAACATACATTAGTACTAAACCTCTGTGATTTGCGCAGTTGAGAAAAAGGGCGGGGGTTGGGGGGTGGGGTTGGGTGGGTGGGTGAGTGTGGGGTTGGCAATCCAATGAAGCTTACTCTTGAGTAATTTATGCAATAACTTGATTTTCTCTGTTTTTTGATTGGTTTTGTGTAAGGTTTAAGGATAAGAATATCTAAAATAATTCCTACAGCAAATCTGTCTGTGATATTTGTGTGTTAACATACTTTTTTTCTTTTCAGACACCTAAAGTCTATCCATATGACAACTTGCGAGTGGAGCTTGGTGGTGAACCATGAAAGACTGGCATAATTGGTTGTGTGGCTTCTGTCTCTTCATATTTGACATTTCTTTTCTTCCCTTTGTTAGCTCTTTTGGACTGTCAGAAGTAATACTTATGACAGCTGTTGCACATTCATGATCATGAAACAAATACTCTTTGCAATAAGATGCTTATGTTTCCTGTCTGTTTCACCCTTCAGCATGCATCTCCATCAAGGATGTCTAAAGAATGGAATCTAATTAATTATAGCTTACCTGCATAAAGGCCTCTCATCAGATCTGATAAAATTTTCATTATAGTCTATACGGAAATTCTGGAAGACAAAGTAATAGTCATTTTTATTGTTGGGAATTTGATAGCATAGGGCTGGGCCTAGCCATATCACTCATGACCATAGAGAAAAAAAGACGACAAGAGGTGGATTGGTCTGGCAATGAATCTCATTGATTGTTTAGTGAGCAGAAGTTATGCTCTTGTAATAGCCTCTTTGCTCTTGGAAGAAGGTTTTTCATGTAGTTTTAGTGATGAACCTGTTGGGCAGGAGGTGGGAGTATTGGAAAATTAGCTTCCTTTATGTAAATTACCTATGAGTTCAAGTGTGCTAAATGTGGAGTCAATAAGAGTTAAAGAAACCTAGTGAATTTTGGATGTTAGATGTTAGACATACTTTCTGATATTTATCATAGTTCTTGTGGTATCGGCAGTACACTATTGATTAGTCATCTTGTTACTTGTTTATTCCATGACTGTGCTATGCCTGATGAAGTCTCATAGTAGTAATGGTCCTATACAGTCTTGTAAAGGCCTCCCAGGAAGTTTTCCCCCTGGTGTTTATAAATGAGAAGTGAGGGGATCGGAGATGTGGAGAGCAGGAGAAATGTTTTGTCTAAGTCTCGCTGAGATTGGTCCTGATATGACTATAATATTCCGCTATTTGTTATTTTACTTTTATTGTCTTTCATCAGTTTTCTGCTATTGTTGTTATTAGCTGGTACTTCTAGAAGATTTTAGAAGTTACTCGAAGAATCTAGAATAGTCTCTGGTTGGAGTTCCCTCTATAAATGCTGACTCCAAAAATAATGAAAATACTAATTTTTATTAAATTAGAAAGGAAAAACACCAACACTACTCCCAAACATGGAAGCCTTACAAGAGCACAAACTGCTCTCCTCAGTTTACATTGAGATACATCTATCTTGGCTCAAAATGACCGATACCATCTTGGGACCATTGATAGAACTAGTTCCAATTACGTAGATTGTTCTAGAAAACATCTAGAATTATCTAGATGTACCAACTAATAACAGTAACAACAGGAAATTAAAATTAAAATAACAAAGTAACTGAAAACTATAGAGTCACAGCAGGTCCTCACTTTCCCTTTTTACTTTAGCCTGATGGTTTGCATTTTTGCCCTTGCTGGTGAAAACAAAGTTGTGTTTCTTTATTTCAAATAGACTAGGAATTTTGTTTATATGCTATGCTAGGAGTTTTTATAGAGTAAGCATCTTCTCTAATATTTGAAAGCTGAAATAATTTAATAGAAAGATCAAAAGGCACTGCATTCTTGTGATGGAGTTGCAGGCAGTCTTTCAAGGTTCATTTAACAGGAATAAATTCCTTGACCACATTTTAATTGGACTAGCTCAGAGGGAGGGATGGGAAACGGAGGATCTTATTTTATTGGGACTTCTTCAAAGTTGGTCCCTTGAGCCAAAACGGCGATGGTTGCTGTCCTTAAATGCAGGGGCTGGTGCATGTGGGATGTTACGAACATATGGTGGCTGTTATATGGGTTGATTGCATGTGGTATCATTTGATCTAAACTCTGGTACCTGTTTGGACCATCGGTGGAGTATTCCTTCCTGAGGAGAAGGTGGTAGCCTGGTACTGGTACGTATCTCATCTTATCCGGATATTTTCTAACTATCAACTGCCAAGCGAGCTAATTTTTTGAACTTCACAAATTCCATGTGCTTTAGTCAGCTAAAGTTTGTACAATGAGCGTTCAAAAATGAAAGCTGGATGAACTCTGTAATACAAATGATGGGACATATTCACCATCATAACTTCGTCGACACTGCTACATCAAATTTAATCTTTACGAGGACGAGTCGTATAAGTTACTAGCCTAGATCCTACTATCGCATTAGAGTAATATACATGATGCAAGCTCTACTTGGTACAGGGGTCCTAGTTTGTGTAACAGGATATGGTAGGTCTAATTAAGATTATATGCCTTTCCGGTTGTTATCTGCTAAATCATGAATGCAATAATCCAGATTTTTTAGGAAAAAAAAAAAAAAAAACATTATCAAGCTGAGTTTATTGTCATTTGCTTTTCTCATCAGCAGTAATAACTAGTAGAAATTGGATCATTGATAGGTAACTTCATGTGATTATTAAGATTTTGGGATATTTATAGTGTGCGCTTTCTCTTCTTCTGTTCAAACAGTCGAGTGTTTCTTTCGTTGTCCAATCAGTTTTATATTTCCAAGTTGCCTTCTGGCTTTCATAGTATGGCTATCAGTTCCAAGTTTGTCTAGCATCTTCACAGGAAGAGTTACAATGTTTAAAGGAAAATTAGCAAAGGGTTCAAAATCAGAGTGGAGCCCGGAAACCGAATGTCTGTTTAATGTTTTATGTGGCTATGAAGTGAAATCATCCTAAATCATTAAAGGGAAATGCTCTTGGGACTTTATTTCCACTGCCAGCTTGATGAGCTTGATATTTCCACAACTTGAGTGACTCGAGCAAATATGATGAGCTTAATATTTCCACAACTTGAGTGACTCGAGCAAATATGATGAGCTTAATATTTCCACAACTTGAGTGACCCAAGCAAATATCATGGGAAACTTATATGGTTGGTGAGTTAGCTTGATCTTCACCATGCTTACACCTAGCCATAATAGGACTTGTGAATATATAAAGGGGACTTTTCTGAGCCAAACGTTTTGACCAATTTATTCGAGAATGAAAGTACAATCGAATATTAAGATTTGATATCGCTGTTCGCTACTAAAAAATGTACCAGTTGCAAGAAGTTGTAGGATATTTACGTAGGTAATATTTGATAAAGCCACAAGATAGATAAACCTGTTCAGCCATTATGCAGAAAATTCCAAATTCCACGATCCCTAAGCTTATCCAAGCCAGGTCACATACATTTTAGGCGGATTCATTTTACCTATAATCTACTCTTTCCTCTATTTCTGTTTGCATATGGGTATAAATGAGTTCATTGAGATCAACTCGAATATGATCGGATATTGAATTTGTAACTCGAACTAAATTTGTAAATTAAACGCTTCATATTGACTTGAAAAAGTACCCGATGAACTTGGGCTATAAGTGATTAGTTTGTTTATAATAATGTTGTTAAACTTGGTTTGGATAGTTGATTTAGATATATAA
The DNA here is from genome assembly GCA_024138015.1 of Lumnitzera littorea. Lineage (NCBI taxonomy): Eukaryota > Viridiplantae > Streptophyta > Magnoliopsida > Myrtales > Combretaceae > Lumnitzera > Lumnitzera littorea. The sequence goes on from JAMXBB010000008.1 coordinate 20,386,943, forward strand.
GAAAATCAAAGATTAAAAAAGTAGAATTAGGTTGAGCCGTAGTTTAACTAGGATTGGACCTGAATTGGATTGGACTAATTTTATGATTAGGTTAGATTGAATTGAATTGAATTAAATTGTAGGGATTAATTCAGATTTAATAACGTTGATTTATACTCTTTCATTTTTTGAAAAAGAAATAATTCTTGTTTAATTTAAATGATATTGATTCTTGAACTTAGTATGAACATACCTTAAAATTGTGCTTGAGTCTATGAGCAAGTGAGTTGAAGTTTAATCTTGGTTTGATAAACTATTTGAGTAGTTTAAACTGGATCCTATAAACTATTTAACTAAATCAAGTCAATTTCAGCTTAATTGTAATTGAATCTAGTTGAAGTAAATATCAAGCAGATTTGTAATAACTTGTGAGTAGATCTTGTTCTTACTCCTATAAATTCCATTGCAATCTTCTCCAATCCCATCCATCACATTCGCATTACAGTTCCAAGGAAACGAGTCATCCTTCTCCTAAGAATACATGGCTTCCAAAGCTGTGGCATCAAAAGCTCTGTTGTTGTCTCTTAATATTCTCTTCCTTACTTTAGTTACCTCTAGTTATGTTCCTTGTCCACCGCCACCCCTGAAAGGCCACAAACATCACCACCCCAAGCATTGCCCATCACCTAATGAGGTAGAGTTGCCATGTGGATGCCCTTAAGCTGGCGTTTGTGCGAACTTTTTGGGTGGCTTGTTGCATTTGGTGATTGGTGCCCCACTTAAGACCCCTTGCTGCACCCTCGTTCAGGGTCATTGAAGCGGCTGTATGTCTTTGCACTGCTATCAAAGCAAACCTCTAAGCTTGCTGCTAAACTACTGTGGAAAGAATGTTCCGTCCGGTTTTCAGTGTGCCTAGACTAAGTGTCGTATGTTGTTTTTATAGGATCTATTACTTTTTACATTGCGTAGCTGTTAGTAAGGTCTGGACGTCTATTTTCTTTAAGGGTTTCACATTCACATCCGAGGATTGAAAAGAATACAATGACGAATCCATGAGAAGCTTCTCAATAAATGGAGTTTAGTTTATAAATTTTATGAAAATTAATATCTTTCTAGTAAATATTTCTTTGAAGAGGGAATTATTTCTGTACGGAGCTTGTGAGCTAGTGCCATAAATTCAACATGGAGTTGCAAGTATCATGTGAACTCATTTTGGTTTAGCTGCACGTTTATGTGCTACAACTTTGTACGTTATTTTAATGGGAATGATCCATCACGGATTAATATAATAGTTTGATATAAAAGTGCCCCTACTTAAGTGCATCATTTGAATGAACAGGCGCAAATGGGTATGAATACAAGGCTTAAATTCAAAATCTTACATCTTATATTAAGATCCTACGTTGAGTTTGGATCCACAATCAGCTCATGTAAAGGTTCACTAAAACGAATTTGCTTCTCTCATCTATTTGATTTTCCCTGTTCCGAAATTTTTGACTTAGTAGGTAGATGTTGGAAGAGAGTTTAGTTAGTACTAAACAGAAGAAGGAGAGATGAGTCATACAAATATAAAGAGTATAAGATAGTACAATATTATTATATTACATTTGTTTTGTATAGTATTGGATATAGATTTTTGTGATGTCCTTTATTTGGTATGTATAAGTATTAAACTCAATATAATTTTTTTGATATTTATACTCTTAATATTATCTAATAATATTTTTAAATAATTATTAGATAATATTAAGAGTATAAATATCAAAAAAATTATATTGAGTTTAATACTTATACATACCAAATAAAGGACATCACAAAAATCTATATCCAATACTATACAAAACAAATGTAATATAATAATATTGTACTATCTTATACTCTTTATATTTGTATGACTCATCTCTCCTTCTTCTGTTTAGTACTAACTAAACTCTCTTCCAACATCTACCTACTAAGTCAAAAATTTCGGAACAGGGAAAATCAAATAGATGAGAGAAGCAAATTCGTTTTAGTGAACCTTTACATGAGCTGATTGTGGATCCAAACTCAACGTAGGATCTTAATATAAGATGTAAGATTTTGAATTTAAGCCTTGTATTCATACCCATTTGCGCCTGTTCATTCAAATGATGCACTTAAGTAGGGGCACTTTTATATCAAACTATTATATTAATCCGTGATGGATCATTCCCATTAAAATAACGTACAAAGTTGTAGCACATAAACGTGCAGCTAAACCAAAATGAGTTCACATGATACTTGCAACTCCATGTTGAATTTATGGCACTAGCTCACAAGCTCCGTACAGAAATAATTCCCTCTTCAAAGAAATATTTACTAGAAAGATATTAATTTTCATAAAATTTATAAACTAAACTCCATTTATTGAGAAGCTTCTCATGGATTCGTCATTGTATTCTTTTCAATCCTCGGATGTGAATGTGAAACCCTTAAAGAAAATAGACGTCCAGACCTTACTAACAGCTACGCAATGTAAAAAGTAATAGATCCTATAAAAACAACATACGACACTTAGTCTAGGCACACTGAAAACCGGACGGAACATTCTTTCCACAGTAGTTTAGCAGCAAGCTTAGAGGTTTGCTTTGATAGCAGTGCAAAGACATACAGCCGCTTCAATGACCCTGAACGAGGGTGCAGCAAGGGGTCTTAAGTGGGGCACCAATCACCAAATGCAACAAGCCACCCAAAAAGTTCGCACAAACGCCAGCTTAAGGGCATCCACATGGCAACTCTACCTCATTAGGTGATGGGCAATGCTTGGGGTGGTGATGTTTGTGGCCTTTCAGGGGTGGCGGTGGACAAGGAACATAACTAGAGGTAACTAAAGTAAGGAAGAGAATATTAAGAGACAACAACAGAGCTTTTGATGCCACAGCTTTGGAAGCCATGTATTCTTAGGAGAAGGATGACTCGTTTCCTTGGAACTGTAATGCGAATGTGATGGATGGGATTGGAGAAGATTGCAATGGAATTTATAGGAGTAAGAACAAGATCTACTCACAAGTTATTACAAATCTGCTTGATATTTACTTCAACTAGATTCAATTACAATTAAGCTGAAATTGACTTGATTTAGTTAAATAGTTTATAGGATCCAGTTTAAACTACTCAAATAGTTTATCAAACCAAGATTAAACTTCAACTCACTTGCTCATAGACTCAAGCACAATTTTAAGGTATGTTCATACTAAGTTCAAGAATCAATATCATTTAAATTAAACAAGAATTATTTCTTTTTCAAAAAATGAAAGAGTATAAATCAACGTTATTAAATCTGAATTAATCCCTACAATTTAATTCAATTCAATTCAATCTAACCTAATCATAAAATTAGTCCAATCCAATTCAGGTCCAATCCTAGTTAAACTACGGCTCAACCTAATTCTACTTTTTTAATCTTTGATTTTCTTATATATCTAAATCAACTATCCAAACCAAGTTTAACAACATTATTATAAACAAACTAATCACTTATAGCCCAAGTTCATCGGGTACTTTTTCAAGTCAATATGAAGCGTTTAATTTACAAATTTAGTTCGAGTTACAAATTCAATATCCGATCATATTCGAGTTGATCTCAATGAACTCATTTATACCCATATGCAAACAGAAATAGAGGAAAGAGTAGATTATAGGTAAAATGAATCCGCCTAAAATGTATGTGACCTGGCTTGGATAAGCTTAGGGATCGTGGAATTTGGAATTTTCTGCATAATGGCTGAACAGGTTTATCTATCTTGTGGCTTTATCAAATATTACCTACGTAAATATCCTACAACTTCTTGCAACTGGTACATTTTTTAGTAGCGAACAGCGATATCAAATCTTAATATTCGATTGTACTTTCATTCTCGAATAAATTGGTCAAAACGTTTGGCTCAGAAAAGTCCCCTTTATATATTCACAAGTCCTATTATGGCTAGGTGTAAGCATGGTGAAGATCAAGCTAACTCACCAACCATATAAGTTTCCCATGATATTTGCTTGGGTCACTCAAGTTGTGGAAATATTAAGCTCATCATATTTGCTCGAGTCACTCAAGTTGTGGAAATATTAAGCTCATCATATTTGCTCGAGTCACTCAAGTTGTGGAAATATCAAGCTCATCAAGCTGGCAGTGGAAATAAAGTCCCAAGAGCATTTCCCTTTAATGATTTAGGATGATTTCACTTCATAGCCACATAAAACATTAAACAGACATTCGGTTTCCGGGCTCCACTCTGATTTTGAACCCTTTGCTAATTTTCCTTTAAACATTGTAACTCTTCCTGTGAAGATGCTAGACAAACTTGGAACTGATAGCCATACTATGAAAGCCAGAAGGCAACTTGGAAATATAAAACTGATTGGACAACGAAAGAAACACTCGACTGTTTGAACAGAAGAAGAGAAAGCGCACACTATAAATATCCCAAAATCTTAATAATCACATGAAGTTACCTATCAATGATCCAATTTCTACTAGTTATTACTGCTGATGAGAAAAGCAAATGACAATAAACTCAGCTTGATAATGTTTTTTTTTTTTTTTTTCCTAAAAAATCTGGATTATTGCATTCATGATTTAGCAGATAACAACCGGAAAGGCATATAATCTTAATTAGACCTACCATATCCTGTTACACAAACTAGGACCCCTGTACCAAGTAGAGCTTGCATCATGTATATTACTCTAATGCGATAGTAGGATCTAGGCTAGTAACTTATACGACTCGTCCTCGTAAAGATTAAATTTGATGTAGCAGTGTCGACGAAGTTATGATGGTGAATATGTCCCATCATTTGTATTACAGAGTTCATCCAGCTTTCATTTTTGAACGCTCATTGTACAAACTTTAGCTGACTAAAGCACATGGAATTTGTGAAGTTCAAAAAATTAGCTCGCTTGGCAGTTGATAGTTAGAAAATATCCGGATAAGATGAGATACGTACCAGTACCAGGCTACCACCTTCTCCTCAGGAAGGAATACTCCACCGATGGTCCAAACAGGTACCAGAGTTTAGATCAAATGATACCACATGCAATCAACCCATATAACAGCCACCATATGTTCGTAACATCCCACATGCACCAGCCCCTGCATTTAAGGACAGCAACCATCGCCGTTTTGGCTCAAGGGACCAACTTTGAAGAAGTCCCAATAAAATAAGATCCTCCGTTTCCCATCCCTCCCTCTGAGCTAGTCCAATTAAAATGTGGTCAAGGAATTTATTCCTGTTAAATGAACCTTGAAAGACTGCCTGCAACTCCATCACAAGAATGCAGTGCCTTTTGATCTTTCTATTAAATTATTTCAGCTTTCAAATATTAGAGAAGATGCTTACTCTATAAAAACTCCTAGCATAGCATATAAACAAAATTCCTAGTCTATTTGAAATAAAGAAACACAACTTTGTTTTCACCAGCAAGGGCAAAAATGCAAACCATCAGGCTAAAGTAAAAAGGGAAAGTGAGGACCTGCTGTGACTCTATAGTTTTCAGTTACTTTGTTATTTTAATTTTAATTTCCTGTTGTTACTGTTATTAGTTGGTACATCTAGATAATTCTAGATGTTTTCTAGAACAATCTACGTAATTGGAACTAGTTCTATCAATGGTCCCAAGATGGTATCGGTCATTTTGAGCCAAGATAGATGTATCTCAATGTAAACTGAGGAGAGCAGTTTGTGCTCTTGTAAGGCTTCCATGTTTGGGAGTAGTGTTGGTGTTTTTCCTTTCTAATTTAATAAAAATTAGTATTTTCATTATTTTTGGAGTCAGCATTTATAGAGGGAACTCCAACCAGAGACTATTCTAGATTCTTCGAGTAACTTCTAAAATCTTCTAGAAGTACCAGCTAATAACAACAATAGCAGAAAACTGATGAAAGACAATAAAAGTAAAATAACAAATAGCGGAATATTATAGTCATATCAGGACCAATCTCAGCGAGACTTAGACAAAACATTTCTCCTGCTCTCCACATCTCCGATCCCCTCACTTCTCATTTATAAACACCAGGGGGAAAACTTCCTGGGAGGCCTTTACAAGACTGTATAGGACCATTACTACTATGAGACTTCATCAGGCATAGCACAGTCATGGAATAAACAAGTAACAAGATGACTAATCAATAGTGTACTGCCGATACCACAAGAACTATGATAAATATCAGAAAGTATGTCTAACATCTAACATCCAAAATTCACTAGGTTTCTTTAACTCTTATTGACTCCACATTTAGCACACTTGAACTCATAGGTAATTTACATAAAGGAAGCTAATTTTCCAATACTCCCACCTCCTGCCCAACAGGTTCATCACTAAAACTACATGAAAAACCTTCTTCCAAGAGCAAAGAGGCTATTACAAGAGCATAACTTCTGCTCACTAAACAATCAATGAGATTCATTGCCAGACCAATCCACCTCTTGTCGTCTTTTTTTCTCTATGGTCATGAGTGATATGGCTAGGCCCAGCCCTATGCTATCAAATTCCCAACAATAAAAATGACTATTACTTTGTCTTCCAGAATTTCCGTATAGACTATAATGAAAATTTTATCAGATCTGATGAGAGGCCTTTATGCAGGTAAGCTATAATTAATTAGATTCCATTCTTTAGACATCCTTGATGGAGATGCATGCTGAAGGGTGAAACAGACAGGAAACATAAGCATCTTATTGCAAAGAGTATTTGTTTCATGATCATGAATGTGCAACAGCTGTCATAAGTATTACTTCTGACAGTCCAAAAGAGCTAACAAAGGGAAGAAAAGAAATGTCAAATATGAAGAGACAGAAGCCACACAACCAATTATGCCAGTCTTTCATGGTTCACCACCAAGCTCCACTCGCAAGTTGTCATATGGATAGACTTTAGGTGTCTGAAAAGAAAAAAAGTATGTTAACACACAAATATCACAGACAGATTTGCTGTAGGAATTATTTTAGATATTCTTATCCTTAAACCTTACACAAAACCAATCAAAAAACAGAGAAAATCAAGTTATTGCATAAATTACTCAAGAGTAAGCTTCATTGGATTGCCAACCCCACACTCACCCACCCACCCAACCCCACCCCCCAACCCCCGCCCTTTTTCTCAACTGCGCAAATCACAGAGGTTTAGTACTAATGTATGTTACAAAACCCTAAAAAGCATAAAAATGGCATACAATTAACTTAGGTTATAGTCCAGGTCTACTGCTAGACCAGATTTCACAATTTGAGGGATCAGTTTAGCATCTGAATTCTGATGTGCGGTTTTCCGTTCCTCTTCCTTCCTATCCTTCATTAGATATTAAACCATAGCACTAAAGCCTTCATCCAGAATATAACCCACAGATAATTGGATCAAATTTTCACTGCTAACCTTACCACAGTGCACTGCCTTGTCAACAATCTAAAGAGGGCACTACAATTATGACATGGTTTGCTGTCGAACATTTACATTTCCTGGATATATATACTTAAATTTCTTGACCATGTATATGTTAGAACCAGAATTCAATCCTCTACCCTATTAGTAGATCGTCTAACTTTCAGCCAGTAGGCGACGGCACAAAAATTAAAAAGAAGAGGCAGGCAGAACTCTGTACCTCTCAGTTCAGTAACACAGATAGGAATTTGGTACAACCCATTGAAAGAGTTCATCATGAGTGCAAAATCTCCCCAGGAATTTATCCACAATATAGGCGCAAGGTTGAGAATTGCTGTGCCTTGGAAAACCACACAATAGGATACAGAATGACAGACTGAGATTGGGTTTTGGGGTTAAAATTAGCTTGATGGCTGATTTAATGGTGGAATGCCAAGAGCATTTAGTCACCATTGCAGCTCATCTAGGTGCTGCTATTCAGCATAAAGTTATCTGGGATGCTATTCTAGAAGGAATCCCATAAATTAAGATATAGAGGCTACTCCAATTCAATTTGAGTGATAATAGAACACGTAATAGTGTCTTCTAGTAATCAAGTCACGTGGAGTTTTCTAATTCATATTGAAGCATAATGAGCCATCAACATGCCAGCAATCACACCATTAGTCATATGTGATTTCCATGCTCTTGTTTCCATGACAAGTGAACATAATGGGCTTAAGTCTTCCTTTTCCTTTTTGTGCTTAGTAGATCTTTATTGTAAATTAAGCACAGAAGATCAGTAGCAAGTTCCCATGTTCTACTGTCCACATTCCCTCTCAATGGATCCAATGATGCGTCCTAACTTCATCCTTATGATCAAACACTGAATACATAAGTTTAGACTGTTTAATGCAAGCATAACTTTCCATCTATCACATAATGCCAACAAAATTCCACTTACTGCAACTTTCACTCTCTTTTTCTTTTCTTCTCTTTTCTTTTATTTTTTTAGGCAATAAAATTTCATTGATGTAAGGAGAAGATATAACCAAGAAGGCAGAAGGGATACATACTAAAAACACCCTTAAGGTTACAAAAAAGGGTGTAAGCTCACTAATAGTAAGAACATTACGATTTAAAAACCATCAATAGGAAACCAGAGAGAACCACTCCTAGTGCAGCTTTCAAATTTCAAGCTACACAAAACTGCCTGATTTCTTTAAGCTTCAGAAATATATTGAAGACGTGGTATTTCCTAAAATAAATATTTTCTCTTACAGAAAACCAAACCGCTAACCAACATAGAATAAAGAGACTGAACATAGTCAAAAATTTCATTTACAGCACTAAAGAACATGCACCAAGCATGGCATTCACAGATTAATGTAACTTACAAAGGGAATCTTAGAGGCCTTATCATTCCATACAGCCAGAAGCCCCAATGACGCGAAAAACCCCAAACCTCCGCAAAGCCAAGCCAATGCTTCATACTGTAATAACATTTGCAAATCAAATTTACCCAATTTGACATTTTCAACAGTTCTTCAATTCTATGTCTAAATCAATCAAAAAGATCGAACCTTTCCAACAGTATCGGCAATACGATCAATACAAGGCTCGGGGAATGGAGTCCCATTGTCCCAAACAAGCTCGTCATTCACTGGGAGCTACAAAAACAAAGGCACGAAATCGGATACATTTTAGCTAATAATAGTGATTCGATTAGAAAATAGAGCAGTCAATTTATTGTTTAAACGAATTTTTCAATGTATAGAATTGGAATTAGGGTTTAGAGTAAAAAGGGCTTACCGGCTCATCGGGAACGATATGCTTGCCAACGGGAAGGCCCATACCGGAACGAAGGCGAAGTGATGAAGAGATAGAGCGCGAAACGACGCCGTTACCGCCCATGATTCGTGAAGCTGCGTTGCTCAATCTTCCTGCCATTTTTTCTTGTGCTGATTTTTCTCTCTTGGTGAAAGTAGTAGAACTCAGAGCTACATACCGAAATTAAGATATAAGTCGATTGCTCTTCCTAAAAAAAAATTATATAAATATAAATGAAATAAAATTAATTATTTAATTATTAATACTACACTATATTTTAAAAATATAACATCATAATTTATAAATACTAGCATTTATAAGTTACAATTTAATAAATTAAGTATAATTATTAAATGCGATTTAATATTTATGATAAATATAACAACCTCACTTCACTGTTAAAATTTGTGCAAGTATCGCATTTATTAAATGTAACACTAATGAAAATTAATGTATATCATATTTAATAAATACGATATTAATACAAAATTTGATTTTACTATTATATTTATGCAATTTTCTCGAAATTAGTCTTTATAATTAAAAAAATTATATTTTTTTTATTAAATAAATTTAAAATATAACATGTAATTTTGTGTAATTCTTCTTAATAATACTAGTAGGATAGGCAATTCTAATATACGTAAAAAAAATAAAATAACTATAAAATTATTCCATAATTTAATTAATCCTCATATATCAAATTCTTAGTAATAGAACTTTAGGAATTTTAAATATCTTTAATGAAAAATATTTTTCTTTTCTCCATTGCATGAAGAACACACACATACATAGTCAACAAGTAAGAAGAAATGACATAATAACATAAACCTACACAAGTCTAAAAAAACAGGAGGAAAATAGTATCAAGAAGTGGTCACCCTAAACATTACCTTCGATTATTAGGCAAACAAAATCATACAAGTGAAGATTACTAAAACATAGTCTTTGTCAAGTTTAATGCAACTAGGTTGCACTAAGGTGTTGTTTTCATGAAATAGATATCTACACACTTCTTTGTCAAATCTTCTCATATTTTCTCTATTATTGATAACGATAGAATGAAGAAAAACGAGATTCAAATTAGCATTCTAAATGCGATTGATTGCACTTAAGGAGTCAAATTCTATAATGATTTTTGAAATATCAAATATGCATACCCCTAAAATTATATTTAAAGCTTTTGAAAAAACTTGTTCGATTAAGTACAAACATTACAATAGGTCCACAAAAGTTAAAAGAAGTGCCAAAGATAAGGTTAGATTTGAAAAATAATTTTATAAAACCCAAATTTTAGCCTTAAAAATTTAATTATTCAATCTAATATAAAACTTATCGAAACTCATAAATCTAAGCCTCGAAATATAAGAAGATACTAGAGATAAATTATTTAAGTTATAAAGTGGATAATATTACGTAAAATAATATATGAAATATATATATACTTACAAATATATCTAATATATATAATAAATATACTCATAAATTAACCTAAAATCCCTAAAAATATGTAATATAAGTGGTAAATCTGAAAAATTAAAAAGAAAATATATTCTAAAAATAATAACATAGGTAAAACATAACTAAATGAATATGTCACTCATTATATGTACTAAGTATATAAGACATACATGTATATTAACAAAACTTCTAAATATTAATGTATTATATCTAAAATGTTAAAATTACATTAAAATATTAACTAAAAATCATCAAAAAAAAAAATCTAGATTCAACCAAAATTCACCATGGTAGGGCTTGAATTAAACCAAAGATAAGTCAAAAGGAAAATTAAAAACAAATTGATACCTCCTGCTTAGAAATATGAAACAATTAAAATAAATATTAAATATAAACTTAACTTTTAAGGAATTAAACCACCCCATTCCAATATAAATAAGATATTCTCACTTCATTTCAGACATTTAGCAACTCAGTAAACTAAAGAAACTTTAGAAAAATTTTAGAAAAATAAGTAAAATATTAAAAAAAAAAAAAATTGAGCACACTGTTGCTCTATTACAATTCCCCAACCAAACGACAACCTAATAGTGAACCCTTGCAACAACCACCAAAGCACCACCCACCCAACACTACCGATATACCTCCACTACTACCCAACCATTGAAACTTCGACAAACATAAGGTTTAAAAATTTACCTTATTTTTCACCTAATTTCTAAAAATGTTAAATAAATTAGGGGTGATATGAAAAAACTTATTCCTAGATTATTTTAGGCATATTTTCATGTGGTATATTTATTTTGATGAAATTTTAAATGTTTTATATACTTTCTTAAGAAATTACACTATTCATCCAAATTTTTAATTCAAAAATAAATATATTAAATAATGTTATTTTGAGCCAAAAAATGTTTTGTAGAATCCTTATCACATCTAGTTTGGTAATATGTAGCCTAATTTTGATTTCATATATGTTTGATATTTATTGTATTTTTTAGCCTAAAAATCAATAAAGTTGGAATTCTTGAAAATAAATTGATTTTATAAAAATAATTAGTGAAAATGTTATTTCATGATTTCTAGACACTTTGTATTGATGTCAGGAATTGTTGGAAATCATTTTTCATATAAATGATAATATTTGTTTAATTAATCTTAATTTAAAGACAAAAATGTAATTTTACGTAATTAGGTGATTATCACAATTGCATGGTACCAGTTGCTGGTTAAATTCCATGTATTTTTCTAAGTTCATAGAATTTTTTGTAACATTGTTTGATGATCTTTGCTATTTATTATAAATTTCCTTAAAGATATGGCTTAAATTACTAATAGGGACATATTTTTAACAATATTAAGCTAATATTTGTTAATTATTTAATAAAATAATTGCAATACTTACTTTAACCAGATGTGATAATAGGTTATTTCTAGTATATTTTATAATATTATATAGCTAGCATTGTTATATATATGTGCTAGGGATCAATAATACATGCTTTTATCATGATTTATAGAAAAATGATGTAAAAATATGTAGAAAAATACAAATAACCCTTCTAAACTTTGACTTAAGAGTAGATTAAACTCCTAAATTTTCAAAATGTGATTTTTAACCTCTTAAACTTTGATATATTAGCAAATAACCCTTATAAATTGAGAATAACTCATCTAAACTTTGATTTTGGTGTCTAAATTTATCAAAATGTGCTTTAAAATCACTTAAACTTTAAACGTAGTGTAACTTTTTTTAACCAAGAAAGGAAATGTCATTTATATTATTAATTTATCAAAATTTAAAAGGTAAAAAACTATACTTTGAAAATTCAAAGGGTTAATCCATACTTACATCCAAATTTATGGGGTTTATTTTCAATTTCCTCAAAATATATTTTATCTAAATAATATTGTATAAATGTGATATTATTTGCTATATCAATAATATACTTTAGGTATATGAATATGTGTGTGTATGTGTATGTCTATAGTAGATAAAGTATAATAAAGTAAGAATATCATGATTATAGAATACTTTTAAGTATATAAAACGTACGTATATACATATATGTATATACGTAACTTTATTAAATAACTATATAAATAGTATTTCAAACAAGTTATACAATAATATGACGAACTAGATAAACCTCTAATGTTTTCGTAGAAAACTAACTCTAAGTTTTTATATATATATGATTTCCAAGTAATCAGGATTCTATGGTTACTAACTTATCCGAGTTAGCATCAATACAAGTAAGTGAAATTTATGGAGATTGAAGTATACTCACTTGTGATTGTAGATAATTGTTTATACACATGCTATGTCTGTACTTAATTATTGAGGTGTTAATTGGCAAGTGAACTGAAATTTATGGAGATTGAAGTATACTCACTTGTGATTGTAGATAATCGTTTATACACATGCTATGTCTGTACTTAATTATTGAGGTGTTAATTGGCAAGTGAACTACTACATGTTTTCTTGTTTTGCTTGACTTTGTATGGTATGTTATGATTAGGTCGATCACCCTTAACTAGACTAATATGAATGTTGAGTTAAAACTATAAAAGGATATACATTATATCCTACTAAGGGACGGTTAAGTTTTTCTTTAGCTAAATTCTAATACCTTTGATAAGGTGCAGTGTACTAACCTTTATCCACTATTGATCGAACTAAGTAACGACAAAGGAAGTCCCAACGAGGATAAAAGCATAGGTTCGAAGGTAACTATCACGCCCTAAATAGATAAAATCGTAACAGTCCTATGATATAAACTAATATAAAATAGAAACTAAAGTCACAACTATTATTGAAGATATAATTCATACAAGACGTACACGACTCAATCAGCTTAAAGCATTCATTCTGGTACTTATAAATGATCAAACCAGTGGTATAACTTTACAAAATACCCGATCTATATAACTTATTATCTAATAACATAATAGTATTTATATAAACATTTCACATTTAGAGTTATAATTTACAATAAAACTTTTATCAAAAGCCACAAATTTAAAGTCAATTCAAAATAAGATAGAAAACTAACCGGCATTGTAGGGAATTCTCAATTAATTTCCTCAACACTCAAAAGAAAAGTCAAAAACCCAGATTTAATAGATTTTTCATTCCTTACTTTCCTATCTAACTACACACTACTTGAGGATGATGATATCTGAACATTTTAACGTTCACTTGTCACCTGCAAAAGAATTTATGGAAATGTGAGCATAACTAACTCAATAAGTAGGACAGAGTCAGAAGAATACCATACAATCACAAATAAGGTTATTGATTACAATGAAATGCAATATAATCAATTATTTGAAATATCGCACAATATTTTCCAATCTATTATGAGGTCAAACAAATTATAACCCCTCCAATCCAAATTGAAAAGTTTAACGCAACTCAAAATCATATTAAATATGGGCTTGTGCAATAGAGAACACTTTTCTCCCGTAATCACTATTGAACCACAACTTACACCCTTGCCACAACTTCTTTGCCTATTACTTAGTTTGGTTAAAGATAAAAAAAAAAAAAACAATTTCAGCTATCATCATCAAAAGGAGTTAGTATTTGATCTGATACTCCTAATCGTTTCTTTAATAGTTGCTATGCATATCTAGTTAAGTTAAGGATCAAATTACTCTTACTTTCATTTAGGGTAGCCAAACTAATTCACAATAAAACAAAATGAAGTAATCATGCAGAACAACATACCAAGGAGTTTAACTCTTATCACAATTAGAACATCAACCACATATGTAGTATACACACAAATACTAGTTACAATTACAAACAAAGTATGCTTAAGCGTTTAGATAATTTAATACAGTATCTTAATAAGCAGTAAAGTCATAATCCCAACTTATCTATTCAAACGTTCACCGTAAAAGATCTGTATCTTTAATGCTCTAATCATTAGAAGACTCTATACATATATAAAACTCAGATTTAGTTTTCGTAAGAATTACAAAAATATTAAGGTACTATCTAAAAGTATTCCATTAAACGATTGTATATATATCTAAAATACATTATTATTTTCCTTATGTAATAAAATATAGTTTTATTATATAAGTTAAGTTATTAAATATTTAATAATATATGCAATTATAATATTACATATAATATATTGCTTCAATCATATTAAAACGTATTTTTAATCAATTAAATCACATTTCAATTACGATAAGGTTATCATAGTATGTAAATTCTCGTAATATTATAAAGATATAAGTTACATTATCTAAAATTGTCTGATTTTAGTAAAAATAGTATTATTAGATTCGTACATAACTAACGATACGTATTACGGGTTCTATTTTAAAAAATAACTTCTAAAGGATAATTCGAATTTTTAATATACTTATACATGTCTATAATAAATATCATCGTATTATACTTATTTTGTGTAATTAAACTATAATTTATATAATTTGTCAATACAACTCAAATATATAAATATTATTTAACTTTAATATGTATATAACATACCCTAGTCGTAACATCATCATTAAATATATTAAAATTTCATTTTTATCAAATCTGACTATCATATATCTCTTTAGTTTTTATTTCCATATTTATCACATTTTAATTTATTATTACTAAAATCAAGCTCCAATTAGTAATTTAAGCTACTTATTACTTAAATTCAAAATAAATAGCTTAGGACGCCAAATAATTTCTTAAAAATTTCTATAAACTCATAAAAATATGAAGAATCAAATCACTTAGTTTCATGCTATCGATTTATCGCCTATATATTAAAAACTACAATTTTACCCCTAAATTACATTTAATTACCTAAATATTATTCTTTTTATACAAAATTATTTCCAATTATATTCTAATATCATTATAGATCACCAAAAGTCAATATATGTCATTTTCGTCAATTAATTTCATAAAAACCCATTTATTTCACATTTTCACTCTATTTCTAACTATTTTTAAAGCTAAAAATTACATTAAATATTAAAAAATACTTAAATTAAAAATCTAACTACATAGAAATTAAATATATATCATATGTATTATATACAGAAATTTCAAGTTAAAAACTATATTATTTGATATATTTATTTTGAAAGTCAAAATTTAGACGAATAGTAACTTTCTTAAGTAAGCATATAAAATATTCTAAATTTTACAAATATAAAAATATCACACGAAAGTATATATAAAATAACCTCAATATAATTTTTTATAAAAATTTTTAGGTGGATTTAATAATTTTTAAAATTAAATGAAAAATAGAGGTATGATTTGATTCACCTATTCATCGGAGCTCATGCAGATGTGGTGTGGTGGGTGATTTTTGGAACAACTAAGCGGTGGTAGCTCTATATGGTGGTAGAAAGGTGCAATAGTAGATCTACGTTTGACCTAGGAATTGCCTTAGCTTAGTCCTTGCTTTAGTTTTCCTATTTTTCTTCTATTTTCTACTATTTTTTCTAAATTTTTCCTTTGTGTAATTTAGGTTCCTAAAGGTGTTATTGATGTTGAGAGTCCTTGTTATAAAGAATCAAGCTGTTTGGAAATTTCCTTCCTATTTTTTTCTATTTTTTCTTCACTTTTACTCCTTAATCTCTAAGTATGAGGTACCCTTTCCTTTGCAATTCCCTTTTGATTTAGCACATTTTCCAAGTTTCGGAGCTTGCAATGGTAAATTCTAGAGAAGTTTAGTTGATTTTATTAAGTTTTGGATAAGCTTTAGTTAGTTTTTAGTGAATTTATGTGATAATATATACATTATGTTAATATTTGTTATTTATTTGTTATATATGTATATATATTCTATATATATATATATCATGTGTAATGTATATTTATACTCATATAATTATGTTTTTAACATTTCTTTTATTTTTAAGATATATTCTCTACTTATTTTTATGAATTCAACACATATTATAGGTAATTTTAGGTTAATTTACAAGTATAATTATTATATATATAGGTATATTAATAAAAATACATATATACTTATATAGTATATTATATTACATTATTTCTTTTTATCGCCTAATTAACTTATCTTTTAAGTTCCCATCACATTCCGAGGTTGATTTTAAGACTTTCGATCATTTTTACTCTATATTAAATAATCATATTTCTAAAAGTAAAAATGGGATTTTGGGTCATTATTTTTGAAATTTAACTTTACTAGATCACTTCGCCTAACTTTTCTATCTTATTCATAAAGTTTAGATTCAATCGGATAAATTTTTCTCAAAGGCCTTAAATCTAGATTTGGTTACCCCAAATGCGATTTCAAGAGCTTATAGTAACCACTAGTGGAGTAAGAATCTCTATTACACAAACTTGGAATTGGTTATCATGACTCTAGTAAAAGGCTTAGTAAAATTATTCTAAAATCGTCATATTATATATGCACCTATAATATGAAAATCGTCTTGCAAGTCAGAAATTACAAAACTCTAATTAAATATTCACTCATTACATTTAATTATAATATATTTATAATACATTTATATGAAAATTTTATGAAAACCAATATTCCATAATTTATCATAATTATAGAAAATTGGAATCCCCTACTAAACAATAAAATTAGGTAGTTGAAACCTTTTAAAGGGTATTGGTTCAAAATAAATCTAAAGAGGTAGAGATGTTGAAAATAGAAGAACACTTATTTTAATATTCACCATTACACAATCTAAGTTCAATCCAAATAATATTCTATCTTATACTTATCCTTCATAATTTGAATATTGTACACTCATCACTTAGCTCATAACTCATTTTTAGCTTTAATATAGTCTATAATAGAGACTATTTTGTGTGTGGGGGTAGGGGGCGCGACAAGGGGCCATGGATCAATGAGGTCGTTCCTTACTACTACTGTTGAAGTAAGTTATCAGATATTAATAGTATAATTATGCAATCTATCTACATGCGAATTGAATGCAAACAATACATCCATGAAAGCTCGAAATCATGAAAGGTGTAGAATTACGTTGCCTACACATTGATTACACCCGCATTTGGCTATCAGGTGTTAAGTGCCTCCAACTCGAGACATTCACCTTACGAACCCTAACTTAGGACATTTGCATACTGGGTAGACTTAGATTTCCACCATCATTTAATCATTATCAATGCCACAAGGCCAAATTGAATTGACCACCACTCAGGCCATCTACTATTAATTATCCAACAATGATCCATTTGCTTTGCCTCAAAATTTTCATTAGAGCACATATGAAATTTTTATAAAAAAGGCAGCTTTTGAAAACTTGTATAAAATTTTAGAAAGATCAACATCTTTCAAGCCATGTCAAATTTTTATAAAACCATTACACACTAGAAAAACATTTCCAAAAAATGTTCTATGAACAATCTATAAAAATTGGCAAAGCTTAAACACTTCCACTTGTATACTTATAGGATGAAGCACATGCAATGGATATATTCAGTTATTTAGGCTAATAATTTTTATCTTCAATTATTTTGGTGGCCACAGAAATGATAACACACAAAACAGTCCAGCATTTAACAAATAATTAATATCAACCAACAAGTAGCACACAAATATCAAGCAGTAAGAAAATAGTAGATCATTGGAATTCCCTCACTTTAACATAATTGCTCACTTGATATGGTCCTTAAGATATCTTAAATTCCATAATTGAATCACCTAAAGAGGTAATGAGACTATATGAGTATTTTGGAAAATTGTGCTATTAGGCTAAGTTAAACTATGTTTATTGTAATTTAACTAGTTCCCAATTACGACCCATTTTTAATATCTTATTCGTATCTTGCTCGGCTTAATGTAGATGTTTACAAACATAAGGTCGATGTAAAGGTGTTGGAGTGTACTTTTATAAAGAGTAATTTGTTCAATGTTAAGTATTTCATATTTGTTATTGATCAGTTCCAATTTCTTCATTAAAAATGTATTTAACTACTAGATGAGTTAAATTATTAGAAGTGTTTTAAGTTAACCCTTTTCTAAATTTATTGATTTGGTGTTAGATAAATTTAGAAAAGGGTTAACTTAAAACATATAAATTATTTTCTTAAACACATGGAGTTGATTCCAATAACCTAATATATAGAATCAACACTTATAGTTTATATATTATTATTATATATGTGATAAAGTTGAAAGTAAAATTTTATTGATTTGGTGTTATATAAATTAAGCATCGTAGTCATCATTAAATGGAAAAACTTCTAAGAAATATACTCAATTTAATAATTCAATTACTAAAACCATGATATAATATTCTTTATAATACATGTACACAGCATACTAATATTTTATTAAGAACACACATATATATATAGTCATTTTGCTTTTAAAAATAAGCGAATATTGTAACATACTATAATAAAACAAGTGTTCCTTTTATGTATATATGTGTGTGTGTGTATATATATATATATATATATATATTTCTTATGTGTATGAACATATGTTGTTATTATTATTAATACTAATAACGCTGTATTATTATTATTATTGAAACAACAGTACATACATTAGATCATGGGAAATTGGCTTTAGCTAAAAATTTAAAGAGGGACGATGAGCTCAACGAAAGAGGGTTTTGCAATAGGAGGGTTCTCCTTGTTATGGCTTTAGCTAAAGGATTTGCGGTGGACAATAAGTTCAAAGAAAAGGAGAGACCATCTTTTATTAGACATTTCATGTCAAGAAAAACCATCATGGTGCTCCAGCAATTGAAATGGGTTCCTCTTTTCTAGTATATACTAAAAATTATATAAGCAAATTAAACCTCATGTATATCAAGTCATTATCCCTAACGTGGCCACACCTGGTAAAGGATTCCATTGACTTGGATTATACCACTAGAATCACAATTATTTACTATATTTCACATTATATATACATACACACACTCTATTAGTTGGAACACTTTTATTCACAGCTCTTAAGCTTTAACCAATAAAAATAATCTACTTAAATATAACAAAAATTTGTTCATACACAAATAAAACAATTAATAGTATATGAAGAAACTTTCTTCATTATATACTCTCTTGTTTATCAAGGAATCGAACCTGCTTAATCCAACGACATCTATGGTCTCAATAGCTACACATGGTCATCCTTGTTCATCAAAAACTCAACCTTCGATACGTCAGACTCAATGTTTCATATAAAAATTAAAAAGTTTCAGAGGGAATTTTAAATAGAGTTATTCACCTCCTTTCTTCATTGATCTCTTTTTTATTTTTTTTTTTCTTCCATTTTTCCTCCAAAAAAAAGTTTTAGTCGTCAGTGATACAATCATTATTTCTTAAACTATCATCTTCTTCACAGTGTTCAATCAGCAAGAAGGTGTAGCAACAATGACCAACAACAAATTACGGAGCAGCGGGTGTCATCTTCTTCCATATATTAATTCATCAAGTACCTATTATTGATTAACACCTGAAGTAATTGGATTAAAAGTAGTTGATCTCATATAGTTTAATACAGTTTAATTTGCTTGTCTTTACTTTGATGAAGACAATTTATTGTACTCAAAGAACTAGGGAGCAAGAGCCATGGATTGAACAAACCGACTCAACTCAGTGCAGTTGTAGATAGAGTCGAAAAGGTATTGACTTACCGGGAATCAGAGGCTGAACAAAGTAGCTAAAATGGATGACCATGAATTGTTGAAGACAGCATCATGGCGTTTCAAATTAGCGAGTTCGAGCCAGCAGTCTTTCCAGTTATCTTCAGCCATCGCGACAATTGGGTGGAATCGGAGATCGAAGTTGATGTCCAAAGTAGATCAGTAAGTCGATACACACTAGAAAGTTCCTTCGAAGAAGGGAAAACAAGTCAAAATCAGAAACTAATTATAAGATTTCGGGCCTTTTCCAATGACTATTCAACAAAGCCCAGGGACGGAAGGAAAAAGAAACAAATGAATAGCGCGTTGGATGGAGAAGAAAGGAGAGAGTAGTCAGAGAGAGAGGAGGACCGAAGAGACAGAAGGACAGAATGTGTTCAACAAGTTGTGGTTCTGAACGTATAGGTTGGGTTTTTAGTTTACAATGGGTGGGCTCGTTGTACGAGAGAGAGCTGAGCGTGAGAGCGGAGTGTACTTGTGTGTATATGTGTGTGTGAGAGAGAGAGAGATCTGAGACAGATGTTGCGATAGAAAAGAGAGAAAGGAGGCGGTAGGCCGTTGTTGTACTTTAGGTGGATTTTACGAGATCTTGGGAGATAATTTTAGAATTGAAGAAGAGGGAGTGTGTGTTGTCTGGCTTGAATGAAAAAGGAAAGTGACTAGTTTCAAACTAGGAGAAAGGGGGTAATGGTGGGACAAAGTAAGATAAAAAGAAGAGAGCAGGAACAGATATAGAAATGGGGTTTTATGTATTATATAATAATATGTAGTCATCCTATTAAAATACTTTTGGTAATTTTACCTTTTAGTTATCTTTCAGTCATAATTAATTTTTTTTTTTTGTTATAATTCATATTTCTTGAGTTTTATTTATTTGAAAAAAAAAATGTATTAGGAAGATTTCTAAAACCTTTGTGTGTTTTTTTCTTTTAAGATCTAAAGAGGGCTTATCTCACAACTTTATTAACTAATAACTTTTCTTTTTTCCTTTTCCTTTTTTTTTTTTTGTTCTAGTGATCAAATTCTATTTTGCAAAATTTTCAAATGTGATATGTAGGTTACATAAGAGATTTGTCTCATGGTTTTATAAAATCATAATTGTTTCCTTATTGAATTTTTGTCGAGAACATCTTTCAACTTTCTTATGTTTCATCTATCTAGAATTTGTTATGCTGTTATTTCATCTATGAAAGTAATATTAGTGGTAGATACTTCGATACCTATATGTTTATTAAATATATAATTGTTGTAGGTTTTGAATATTGCCTATTGTTAATGATTATGTTACTTGTAATATCATTATATGGTTGTCAGTGACAGTACTACTAAAGGATATAATTTAAACTTATAAGTTATATATATACACGCAAACACTTAAGTATTTATCATACATTATAATCTAAATGATGTCCAATGGGTTATCACAATAGTTTAGAAAATACATGATACCATTCCTCGTGGCAAGATACAATTATTTATATGTCTTTTAAATATATCTTTCATAATATTTTTTAATGAAATTTTATGTATAATTTATTTATAATTTACCAAATTGGGACATTCTATCTTAAAATTTTATTAAGCATACTTCTTTCCCACTTAGTCATATTAGACTTTATTATTTATTAATTTAGTTATTATCCGTCAAGATTTTATGTAAAAGAGTAAAATGATTTATGAAACTCTCAAAAGTAATTGACTTACTTAATCACCATGAATGAATGATTCAATATGGAGAGAAAATGCAGAGAGAATTTTGGTGAGAGAGAAAAATGAAGCTTACATTAACTAACTATGTGAAAGAAGTTTATATACAAAGTACAAACGATCATGTGATTAACTAACTACCAAATAACCAGCAACTAATTATAGAACCAACTATAACTATAACACTAAATAAATAAGTAATATACACATTAACACCTCCTCCACCCCCTACCCCCTCTCAAGTTAGCCATTGAAAAAGGCCTAACTTGGAGAGAAAATACAAAATTCATGGCTCATTAATGATTTTTGTTAACAAATATGTAACCTACAAATGAGAGGGAATATGATGAATAGAAAGAAAACTAGAAGCCACATGATCCAGTATGAAGTGAATGTCCAACTCAATGTGTTTAGCTCAACTATGTAGACAAAGATTTTTAGCTATCAATTTTATAGATTTACTATCAGTAAATAAGGCTATTGGTAATGAGACTAAAATGTGTAAATCATGCAGTAAGTATGAAATCCACAATAACTCTTTGCTCATGGAGGCCATACTTCAATGTTCGACCTCTATTAAAGATGTAGAAACTATTGTTTATTTCTTGGTCTTCCAAGAAACAATTGAAGTGCCAAGAAATATAAAGAAACCTGTAAGAGACTTTCGATCAAGACATGAACTTCCCTAATATCTGCATCACTATATCTAACTAAAGTGAGTGAACTGTTTGCTAAAAAGAATAGACCTAAATTAACACTTCCTTTAATATATTTTAGCACATGTTTAGCAACTTGAAAATGGGAAGACTATGGTTATGTGATAAACTGGCTTAGTTGTTACACAACAAAAGAAATATCTAGCCTAGTTATAGTTAAGTAAAGTAATCACCCAACTATTCTTCCATATGAAGATAGGTCTACAAGCAATTCACCAAAACTATCATCAAGTCAAATTCTTGCTAAAAGAGGGGTTTTATAAGGTCTACAACCTATTAGTCTAATATCAAGTAAAAGATCAAGTATGAACTTTCTTTGATTGAGAAGAAAGCCATCATTAATACTACATATCTCTTTCCCAACGAAAAATCTTGTCTCACCAAGGTCTTTTGTGGTAAATGCTTTATCTAAAGCATGTTTCACAATTGCAATTTCTTCAAGAGAATTCCCAGCTTGATACGAATCAACCCCTTGGATCGATCAAACGTAGCCGAGCTAGAAGACTCCAGGGACTCACTCAGAGAATACTAACTTGAAACTAAAGCCAAGATAAGGATTCTAATGCTGAACTAATCTCCTGCTAACCCGAGTCTCAGGTCCTTACTTATGTCATATTAGCCTTTAATCAGCAGCAATATTTTATCCCAAAAGATAACCTAAGGATAGTTGAGGCAAGCTCCTAATCGACTACAAGCATTCGACCTTAAATCAAGCTGACTTCTTTTCAGAACTAATTAGTCCTCGACTTAGTCCAAATCAAGTCTGCCCTTAATTGCCAGCACTTTCTATTTCACCTACTTTGTATCATATTTCTAATATCTAACCACCAAGCGACACATGTCTTTTGACACAACATTCCAAAATGATTCATTCCTTTTTTGTACTAAATATTATTTGTCTTTTTTTACCCCTTTTTAGTATGTTTCATGTAACATAATTGTAAAATGCCCTTGTCTTTCCATACATGTATAGTAGCCCTAATGAACAGGTATATAAACCCACACTTACTTGTATGCAAACATTCAATTTTTCATTAATCAACATCAGATTATTCAAGTATTCTTTGAGCAACTTTAGTGTTGTCGTTACTCTTCAACTCTTATCTATTTCCTTTAGCAAAGAGTGATGACGAGTAACCCTTCAATTTAAATCGATGTGTCATATTCGGTGGATTGTAAGCCTAGTAGAAGCGAGTGGTGCGTCATATCCATTCGCTAGCCGCCCAAGTCTTGCTAGCCTTTCTTCTGTTTCTTTTCAGTTCATTTCGTTATGGTGCTTCTCCATGTGTCCGACTTCAAAGACACATCAACTTCGATGGTATCAAGTACGGTTCTGAGATGGAGTGTGTAAAGTTGTAGTGGAGTTTTGGTTCGCTTTACCATTAGTGGCTGTTGTACTCCTTCCGTAGCTACTATGGTGTGTTTATGTGATAGGAAGTGTGGTTTCATTATTACTTTGTTTTTCATTATAAAAACAAAGCATGTAAACCCCTAAAATTATCAACCTAGCTTTTGTAATAGACTCGACTATGTTAGACAATTTAGGAGTCGACAAGGCTAATGAAAGTGAAAACCTTAAACGAATTACTCAATCGCGTAAAGAATTTTTCTACCATAAATGTTTCTAAATGCTAAAGATTTTATTCAAAAGTGATAGAAACCTTAAAAATGATTATCTTAAAGATATATGTGTACTAATCCAACATGATATACCTTAAAACCCTAATTGATAAAATAATGCTCATCTTTTGTCCAATTCACTAGTAAAAGGTTAAAGATGACTCTCATTCATGTTTATATGATTTGAATCCTTAAGTAATCCATTAGAAATTAAGAGAATGAGTTATAGATTATGTTTACTTCTTAAGTAAGTGATTAAGATAGTTTCACTTAGAGTTAGGGTAATAGTTGAAGATTAGGTTATATGTAGTGAACCTTAACACTCAAATTGGTACTTTTTGCATTTGTTATTCAAAGTAGTTTATCAAATGAGATATATAGGCTATAAAGACCTAAAGTAAGATCTCATCAACAATGTTTACTAATCAATTCATCAAATATCTCATTTCCCCTCATTTCCTTCATTTTTCCTCTAATTTCCCTTAATTACTACATTATGTGCACAAAATTACACATACTTAAGGAATGTTGACTAAGGTAATGCATGTTGACCAAAGTCAAAGGGTTGACCAAGTCAACATTTTGAAAAGTCAAAAGTCTTAAGAGATAAGGAAAATATCTTAGCTTCTTAATGATGGTCTTCTTTTCTTTTCCTTTTGATTTTTCTTTTCCCTTTCTTACCATTGTTGCTGTCCACAATTATCCCATCTAGACCCTACCATTTGTTGTCTTCCATAATTAGAATAAAACAAAAGAAACAAGACAAAACCCCCCATTTCATGCCGTGAGCTTTCCCTCTCCTCTTTCACTTTCATTCCTTTTCTTTTGTCTCCATAAACTTCAACACAATTAAAGGTATGTCTTTAAGTTGTTTTTATGTTACTTTATGTTATTCATTAATTAGTTAATTAGGTAGATTAGATAAGTAGTTAGGTGTTTAGTGAAGTCTTGAAGAAGAGGAAACAAAGTTTCCATCTTTAAGTATAGAAAATGAAGAATCATGAAGGAAATGGAAGAAATACATGTGTATGTACTCTTAGGTATGTGTACATAAAGAAATACCAAAGGAATACAAGTATGTGAACGTTTATACATAAGTAATTATCATGTACATAACCTAACTTAGGACCATATCTAACTATATATGTGTATACTATACTAAATACATACATAGAAATGCAAAAGGATGAAATTGAGAGGATTTTCTTAAGGAAAAATTTGGCATACGAATTTTTAGTATAAAATACGTATCCAACCGTATAGGTATATGAGTAGGAATACATGTATAAATACGGTATAAGTATATGTAGATGTATAAGTATATGTATGTATAAGGCATATGTACATAAGTATAAGTAAGGGATAAATGTACATAAGACATGTACATATGACATAAGCATAAGGTAATACTTATGTAATCAAATGATGAGGTGAGAGATGACATAAGCATATGATGACATAAGCCATTACATAAGCAAGTGATGACATAAGCAATGATATAAAGAAAAGATGATGTAAGCGATGACATAAGCATAGGTTTAGAAAATGAGAAAAGTAAGAAAAGTGTAGGTAATTAGGTACTAAAATCAGTAAATTCTAATACACCTTGTAAATTAGATTATACCTAATTCAGTACATGAAATAGTAATAGCAAAGTAAATCCCTAAATTATAAGAATTTAAGGAATAAAGGATACAAATATAAGTAATAAGAATACTTAAGTATTATAGCTAAAAATTTCTATAAATTTAGTTCATAATGTAAAATAGGGGTCTTAACATCCAAAACAGACATTACCGTATAAATATACGTCCGAAAACGATGAAAAACGACTATAAATTCATAAATATCAGAAATAAAACAAAAAAGTTATATACGATTGAAATTAAAGTCTTACCGGGTAAAAGTTAATAGTAGTCTAAGTAGAATTAGGTAATTAAATGTTTAGAATTATTAGTTAATTTAAATACTTATTAGTGTTGTTATCACATAATGATCAGGTGACCCTGAGGTGAACGAGGACCTCCCAATCGATTACTACGATTAGGACGAATCACCATGGCCGAGTGAGTATTTACCCAATGATTCCATGCTTGTTTTGTGATTGTAGATAGTGGACTTAAATACTGTTGTTAATTGACTATTGTGTAGGGTTTGGGAAAATGCCTGTGTATGTTGATATGTCTTGAGTTGTGAACTTATCTTAAGTATTGATAATGCTATGTTTGTTGCATGGTAGTATAGAAAATGATTGTGTGCACAATTAGATGGTCATAGCATAATTTGAACCTAATTATACTCGGCCTATAAAAAGAAATTGGGGCATACATTAACATGCATAGCATGGATACTATTCCGGCTGTCACATCACACGGAGGTAAAGAGAGGTCATTTGGGGGTTGATATTATTTATTTATTTGGTTCTGTACGGTGCACTCGTACAAAATGACCTTACCCTGGCCCGCGGGAATATTATGCGTTGGAGGCGCCAACCGCCTGGCTAAGGGTCGAGTCTAGAGGCCTCCGTTTAGGGGTGAGTGTGGACTGCGGGGGCCCACTCACAATTATACTAGAACTTGGTTTTTCTGAAAATAAAAGAATTATTTGACATAAGTACGGAATGTGGAATTCCGTTGTAAAGTAAGTTCTAATATAATACCCGGATCTGATTGGAGCCGTGTAAACTCCAACCCTGACTTCGGAGGGTGTTAAATTTGAGTTACGTATATGAACTAGTTAATTATACGTATTGTTTAGCATACTGGTTGATCATACATTCATATGCTTGAATATAATATATTTATAACTTGCTTGTGGTGTGGCTGAGGGTTTTGCTCACTAAGCTTAAGCTTACACCCCTTTAGACTTTTGTTGCAGAATAGCCTGTTCTTAGAGACAGGACGAAGAATACCGCAGGTTAGCCTGGGGACTTGGGCAAGAGCGAGCTGTTATGTGTACTGAGAGAGAATAGTTTATATAGACTCTTCCCATGTACTTTTGTTTATTTTATTATTATAGACTTAGACATACTTAAACGCTGTGTAATGTAAGCTTTGTAACTTAAATTTTATATAAATGTGTTTGTGTAATGATATCATGTGAGTCTGGATGTTCTTTGGAAACTAGTAGTTGTAGAGCCTTGTATATTGTGTGAAGAGTTCTAGATTGGAAGGGTAACTAATCAGGGGTTCTTTGTACAGTATACGGCGTCTGCCACGACTAGGCCGTCCTCAGTTCGTGACAGATAGTTTGTTTCTATTTTGTTTGAGTGACTATTAGGTATTAAGAATGTTAGCAAGTTGTTAAT
Organism: Lumnitzera littorea; assembly: GCA_024138015.1. Classification (NCBI taxonomy): domain Eukaryota; kingdom Viridiplantae; phylum Streptophyta; class Magnoliopsida; order Myrtales; family Combretaceae; genus Lumnitzera; species Lumnitzera littorea. The sequence goes on from JAMXBB010000008.1 coordinate 20,414,562, forward strand.
CTATATGAGAAATATTGTATTATGTCATATTCGAGTGTTCAGGGTGTTATTGGTGACTAGAGTAGCAGTACTTAACCTGGTCATGGTCATAATGATAGTAAAACCTCAGTGTCCGTTGACGATAAACTTGACAGACTTATAAACCTTGTTGAGAGTCTAGTCATTGCATTGCAAGTTAACAAACAACAACTTTAGGGTACGCCCCCGCAAAATCAATTTGAAAACATTCAAGAGAAGGGTTATAGCCAAGGTGGTCGAGCCCATCGCCTAATTTAACCTCCTCGAGTTGGAAGAGCGACTAGACGAAAACTAAAGTTAAAGGAGATTGGAGAAGATGATGAGGAGTTGGATGTTAAAGAGTTTAGGGAAGAAGAAGAAGATGTTGACTATTACCGAGCATAGGGACAAGGACACCAAGCTCCTTAAGGACTAGATAATGTCAAGATTCAAATCCCGCTCTTCGGTGGAAATAGAGATGCTGATGAATACTTAGAGTGAGAAGAGAAGGTCGAAAAGGTGTTTGGCCATCATGGGTACACAAATGCTGTTAAAGTCTGACTTACTGCATTAGATTTTACTAGGTATACCTCAATATGGTGGAAAAATTTGAATGCAGCCAGAACAAGGGATGGAAGACAAAGTGTTAGAACTTGGGATGAGATGAAAAGGTTGTTAAGAGGAAGGTTTGTACTCAAAACTTATTTACAAGATACGTTTGTAAAGTTTCCAAAGCTTCACTAAGGAAGTCAATCTGTTAATAACTATGTAAGAGAGTTCTAGATATTAATGATTTGAGCTGACATAGAATAACCAAAGGCCCGCACAGTAACGAGATTTGTTTCTAAGCTCAAGTATGAGATTCGCAACATTGTAGAAGTGCAGAGATTTTATACTTTGGAAGAGGCGATCAAGATAGTACAGAAGGTTAAAAAGCATAGGAGAAATATTCCAAGCCGACCTAGGCCGACATTCTCTCGAGCCCCAATACCACACCGACCTATTTAAGTCGAGTCAAGGATAAGAATAACCGATCTGATGAAAGCCGAGCAAGCCAGCAGGGTCAAACAGGCTAGGTAAGCCAGGCCGAGGTTAAGCCTACCCCGAGGACATATGAGAAAGGGTAAGCCTCTGGACGGAATCAGTGAATTAAAATGCTTTAAATGCTTACGCTTCAGACATATGGCCGCTAAGTGTTCAAACCGATACATTATGGTGTCATATTTCGGCTTAGCACAAGATGTACCATTACATAAAAATACTTACTGAAAACTTAACTTAACCTGCTCATTCATCAAAAAACAACATTGTTTACATAATAAAGGGATTGTCACATCGGAGTTTAGCTAGATATTCTGTTACAACTTATGTATATAACATAATATTTACATTAAAACATAAACTGGCTTTTTCCTTTGTCATCTTCACAATAATAGGATTCCTAACTTAGTATAAGTACCATCCAAAAGTCACTAACTTTGACTCATGCTCTTAGTATATTTATATCCCCCTTAATATTGGGCCCTTCATGATACTATTAAGTTAAGGATAAAACATTTTATCCCCTCAACCATTGAAGCCAAGTGAGAGTAGATAACAAATAGTACAATAGAGATAATATGATAGATAATATTGCATATCATAATTGAAACGTTTCAATCATAACTTGCAGGTTCAACTTCACATATGCATTCGCCTAACCAGGCATTTACTATTAGCAATGCAGCATGCTATACTCATGTACGTGGCATACATCGGTACTGATATCTTATGCCCTCCAATTTTCTTCCAATTAGTCGACATAGCTGGGCATTTAGATACAACATCTAAGAACCTAGGGCAATAAGGAGCTGTTTGGGAATAAGACCCCCACCAAATTAGACTACACACTATAGTCTACCATTTTTAAAAAGGACAACAAAGAGCTACTTGGAAGTAGAACCCCTAACTTTGTTTTATAAAATTAGACTACACACTGTAGTTTACCAAATCAAAGTGGTAACACTGCCAAATTAGACCACATACTATAGTCCATCAAATCAAAGTAGCAACACTGCCAAATTAGATTACATACTATAGTTTACCAAATTTGACTACCAAAATAGTTACAATATTTGGGCTATGCAATCTATATGCTTCCAAAAACTAAGTTCATAAAGCCATATTCTTTGTATGATCACTTGGAAGCCTCATTCTAAAAGTTTTGACCCGTAGGTCCCTTTTTATGCTATGCAATACCATGATATACAATAGCAACTTAAGAATATCAATTAACACAATCAATCTCTAAGTTTCAAACTAGTTATTTGATTCTAGTTTTTGAACTCTCCATAGTGAAATTTTAGTATCTTACTTATCGTTCACTTAGGTGAACATCTAAAAAATTGAGCTAGCAATCACTCAACTTCCCTAGTTAGCATAATTATTCATAAACACAATTCATTACCTAACATAGCAACATAACAATTCAACTAAGGTACAATTACTGTCATTCATATTCACCACATTAGCATTCACTATAGTAGCATATCAATTCACCCAAGCTATAACCATATTCAATCAATACAGCATCAAGTAGTATGCAATATTATGAGTAACAATATATCTACTTTAAGCATGGGTTAGATCCACTTACCTAGGCTTAGTAATTAGTAATAACACAAAATCTTAAACTTTACAACGTGGTCTTTCCTTACATATCACACCTATGAAAATATAACACAGTCTTTAAATCAACTATAAATTGAACCTGAACTGTTATAAGCTTTCATTTTTGTGTTTTTAAACTTCATTTGATCGTATCTTACTCATTTCTTATTTGATTTTAGTAAATTTTATATCGTTACGATCATTATTCCGAGTATTATTGATATATCTTAAGAATCAAAACTAATCAATATTGTTAAAAACCAAAAAATACCCTTTTCTCGTTATGATTTGATTGTACGCTACCTTAACTCCGTAATCAACTCGAGTAAGCTTTAGTACTGAACTAAGTAACAGATCAGTAGACGAGTACATCTAAGAATTTTAGTTACTAATGATTAGATGTGATGTTGATGAACCCAAGATATGAACTATAACATGGTTCATTTCTAGGCTTAGAACTAAAATTGGTAATATAGTAGAATGATAGAGGCTTAGGACTTTAGATGAGACCATCCAAGTAGCATAGAAGGTTGAAAGGCAAAAGCGAAACCAGATTAGCCGAGTGTCGAGCAGCTGACCTGGCTTACCAAGTAGGAGTGGCATGCTGAGCCGATCTGGATATAACCGAGCTCAATACAATTTCGAGGTAGATTGCTGAAGTTAGATGTCGAGCAAAGCTGATGATGGCCGACGCAAGAGTAAGGCCGAGGAGCTTAAGGTCAAGAAGGACTAAGGTAAGAGCTTAAGGAAGAAGACCTAAGAGAATAAGTGCTTCAAGTGTCTTGGTTTTTGAAATGTAGCTAATCAATTCCCCAACAGATATGTCATAACGATTAAAGGAGACAAGCCTAGTTTAAAGTAGAAAGTGCTAGTGAAGGAAAAGATGCAGTGGGAGTTAATCAGCTATTGGAAGAATTCCAAGAAGATTCTGATACCATAACTCCACTTGAAAAATGACCAAAATATTGTTTTGTTGTAAGACGATCTCTCAATACCTTTATGTCCGACAAGAGTAAGTATAGACACCCAATTTATGCCATCTTTATTTTATTTTATTTTTATTGTGTTTTTATTTCCTCACCTAAGTCTTAAATTAAGATAAACAAAAAAAAAAAATTAAAGAAAACCCAAAAAATAAAGAAATTTAGAAAAAAAAAAGAATTTTAGAAAAAATGTAGAAAAATACAAATATAAGGAAAAGGCACAAAAACTGAGAAATTTGAAAATAATATAAAAAATAGGAAGTCTAGAGAGAAACCCAAAACATAAGAAGTTTAGAAAATAAAAAATTGAAAAAATTATAGAAAATAGAAATTTAAAAAAAATAGAAGACCTTAAAGAATTTAGAAAATAACATTTTATTAGGGTAGATTTTTTCATTTTGAAATAAGTTTAAAAGTTGGGTCATTAGGTCTAAGCTTATATTTGAATCTAGCCCAAGTTGACTTGATCCATATATGCAATTTAATTATACATATGAACAAGGTACAAGCCAATGGCCTAACGAATAAGCATATGAATAAATATTGGGTATGAGCATGAGGTTTTGGGTTCAAATCTTGGAGGGAGCATACAAAGTTTTTTTTTTTTAATTTTTCATCACATCAGGGACTGCCACATGTTAAGATCTCATTATGTCACATGTCCTAACACGTGGCAGCATCGAGCTGGATGACCTGTGCTGATGTAGCTCCACGGGGCATGCCACATCAGCTGCTACGTGTTACACAATGACATGTAGCAAGTCATGGTTGGTCGGGTAGGCTGATGTGGCACCACGTTGGTACCACGTCGGCTTTTCTCACTCTTTCCTTCCTCTTTCTACCTCTTTCTCTTGATTTTCCCCCCTTTTCTCGGCCAAAAATAGCTTACCCCCTTCACTTTAGAGTTGATTCTTGCATAAATTTTACACACACATGCAATTTCTTGCTTTAATCTTGTTAAACACCTATCCTACTTTAAATGGCCATTAAGACGTCTAAATTCGATAAAAAACGAATTCAAATCAAGCTTCAAAAGTAAAAAAAAAAATCTAAAATTTTGGCATTTGCATTCAAGGTTGATTTGAGCTTTCCATAGTTTCTAGGTTGAATTCGTATATAAAATGGGTGTTAGGAGAGCTCATTAGATACGACCAACCACTCACAAATAGCTCTCACACATAAGCTCTCTCTCTCTCTCTCTTTCTCTCCCTGATCACTTCCTCTCTCTACTAAAACCCTTTCTCTCTCCTCAGTTCCCTCTCTCTACTTAAGGCCGAGCTAAACCACTACCCTAGGAGCACTACCCATAGCTTGAGCTCTCCATTACACCCCTTTTCAACCTCTACCATACCTCCGAGCTGCTTCGCCAAACCACCACTCCCAAAACCCTAACCACTGCATCACTTCCCTCTTGAACCACCACTTCCAACCCCCTTCAACTAAAAAGACTACTACGGCTGAATTGCCCGTACCTTAGAACACCAAAACCAACCTCCATTTTACGCCCAACAGCAGCTACCATGACTCCCTGTCAATCATCACCGATCGCCATTACCAACACCACCTAAACCACCCCTAACGGCTACGGTAACTTCCTTACCCTTACTAAATCCAATAAGAAACACACAAAACACTCCTCACCTACTCGTTTTTACAGCTGAAACAAGCTGAACCACTTCAACAACCACTACTTCTTTTTCTTCAATTGCAGAACTAATCCGAGCTCCAACTCGACCCATTAACCCGAGATCCGACCCATGCACCGACTCGACCAACCCACGCCTCTTTCTTAGTCTAGACCAAATCCCATTTGAGTTAGTTATTTGTTTTTATTTATTTATCTGTATTTTATTTATTTCCCAATTGTAAATGTAACCAAATAAAAAAAAAGAGAAGAAAAATGAAAAAAAAATAAATAAGGTAAGTAGTTTATTTATTTATTTTATTTTTAGTTTAATAGATAAAATAAAAAAAGAATAAAAGTAAAGATAAATAAGTATAAAGATTATTATTATTATTATCATTATTTGAACACTTAGAAATCAGGTTTTCCAAAATAAAAAATAATTAGATTCTTTTTAAAGATAGGACTTTTTAGAATTCTCCAAAAAAAAAATAAATAAATAAAAAGATAAAAAAAATCCAATTTAGGACCTTCTTTTTTAAGGATTTTCTTAAATAAATCAAATTGAACTAAAAACGTAAACCCGGCCTATTTTAAGAATTAAAATCAACTCAACCCACTAAAATTTTTCATAAAAAGAACTACCTACGTCTAATCATAAATAAGGGGCAACGATAAAAATAAAAAAATTTTAATTTTTCTTTCTTTTCAGTTTATATTACTTAGGTGATCCAATTAGAAGTTTTGTTTTTTAAAATTAAGAGGTGATTTTTAAAATTAAAGTTAAATTTAGAAAGCCAATAGTACCTATAAGGGTTTAGAAATCATAACTCCCGAATTTAGATCTTTTGTTTTAAAATCGTTTTACAAAAATCAGTTTTTATTGAAAAACCAATAGCTAAGTTATAACTAATCCACATAATTAGTTATAACTTAACTATTTTTCTCGACTCCAGTAGGATAGTGACTCCAAAACGTTTTCAAAGTATAAAAAAAAAAGTCAGTTTTCTTTAAATTTTAGTTGAGAGCCGGTATTAAATGAGTAGAGTTTAGTATTGATCGGTTTAAAGAAAATTTAATTTTATAAAAGAATCGAGAGGTGAAAAACCAAACTCGACAACTTGGCGACTCCACTGGGGAACGTTAAGAGGGTTAATCATTTGACTTTCCAAAATTAAAATTAATCTCTAAAAATCACCTTATTGCCATTTATTTATTTATCCGTTCTTTATTTGTATCAAAGTTGTACTAACGTCTTTGTAGGTTTAATCTTACTAAATTGTTTTGGGGGGGGGGGGTGAATTTACTTATCATATCATGAATGTATGATAGATACGGTTGAACTTGAGTCGTCTTAGGACCTTTAGATAGGGAGCCATTGTGTAAGTTCCAGGAGTAGTGGGGCAACCACCTTTCAGAGTCAATTAGGTTACCCTATGCACGCCCCGAACCGGCAGAGTCGTAATAGCCCCGCCGTGTAAACCATCTTAAGATAGAAGTTGGCCTTACAATCGCTATCCTAGGCATGATCTACACAAGGCGTCCATGACTAACCCACTTTGAAGTAAATAGTTTGTAATTTAAATAAATCATTTACCTAAGAAAGTGAGGAAATATATATATACTCTATAATTCAGTTATTACAATTAAAGTTTACACTAATTCTCCGTAATATATTTTCTAGTTATTACATTATTCAGAATGAAAAATAATTTTAAAATAAAAACTTAGGCCTTAAAAATATGTGTTTATTCTTTAATGTTTTTCCTCACTCCCCAAGATCCAGCAGTTGCTAGCTTTAAAGTAGTTATTTACCGTTTCTTAGCCAGCACCTACACGATGTCTATAGGGATGTGAGTAACTACAACTCAGTAAGTTAGGATGGAGGACTTAAAACTATACTATAAACACACAACAAGGTTATCAATCAACTTATTAGGTGCAATGCATGTATAAGCAAATGCCATCGTACGACGTTGTCCAACCCGTCGTAAGATTAGAGAAATTACGCCCGCTCTAATTCGGGTTAAAGAGTTGCCATTAATGCAACAGCTCATGACCAAACCTAGGCTTGTGCAATGGAGACCTCGCTCCTCCCGCGACTACCTTCGAACCACTGACTTTACCCTCGCCACGACCTCCTCTTTTGTCACTTAGTTCGATTGAGGATGAAAAAGGGACCATTATGCAATCCTGCGCTACCCTTTTCGAAGGGGTCGGTATTTGGTCGGAGAGTCCTAAGTTCCCCTAATTGGTTGCCATGCATGTCTAATTATGATTACTGGTCATATATTTAATTAGGTCCAGTTTAGGATGATCAATTATTTCATACAAATCATACTATATAAGCTAGAACAATAAACAGAATCATAACATCACCCATAATCAAGCACATGCACACATTTAACTATCTAATAAGCACAACCAAGCATAATCTTAAGCCTCCAAAATACAGCAACGTATTAATCCCAACTTACCTCGACTCCTCGCTCACTTACTCGAGGTCCGATTTGCTTAGGCTATCGCTAATCATCCCTATAACACAAACATGGTTTCAGTTTTTCATATAATTATTATAGGTTCATTTTATCCTATAACACTTATTGTTATGTTTTGTTTAGGGTTTAATATGCCTAATTATCTAGGTCTTAAGTCTTTTACAATTATTCTAAGTTTGGGGTTAGGTTCAGGTTCGGTTTCTGCATCGATTTCTAAATTAGGTTCTAGTTCGATTTCTAAGTAGTGTTTTACACTCTAACCTTAGAAATTCGTTTCAACCCATAATGTGAAATTACTCACATTACTTCCCGATCTCGTAAATATCATCATTACCTCTAGTTAGTATTTTATTTCACCCGGTATACTTAAATCCGTATTAACGTACCGAATTTACTCTTGATGTGAGAAATTTTTACATCTTTCATGTAATTACATAAATTTAAGTTTTCTATCAGATTTATTGTATATTTTTATTATTATCATAATATCAATTTTTATTTTAATATTTCTATTTATTATATTTCCAATAATTATGTATTATGTATTATTACCTATTATGTATATAATACACTTCTACTATTTCTATCACTTTAATTACCATCCCTAAACATCAATTATCATTTCAAAATGTCTAAATTCATCCTAAATCAGATTGTACTCCTAATTTCCCTACTTTAAAAAAATTAACTTAAAATTAACTATTTTTCCATATTACTTATTTACTACATAATTAACCTAATAATTATATCTAACACCTTAAATGCTACAAGTATCATACTCCATCAGATTTCAACATCCTAAAACATATACTTATTCACTAAATCAGTAATTAACCATTTAATTACTTAATTAACCATAAATTACCCATTTTATGCCTCATTTTAGGGCCTAAAAATTATCTAAAATTTTCAAAATTTGATTTTTGAAAATAGGCTTCATAGCACTGTTCTATATCATCTAAGTAATCTACACAAAAATTTTTGGCTCAAAACTACACTTTTAAGGTCATTTATTTCTAAACCAAAATATGCTCGGTTTTGCATGATTTCTTAATGACCATATATTACGAGACATATTTTCATCAAAATAATATTTTTCCTAAAAACTACATACAAAAATATTCCAGAATAACAAAATTCATAATTTTCTAAGAATATTTACTATTTTTAACAAAATTACATAAAATCGGGCTAGAAATCGGACTCACCGATCTGAGTGGCTCTGGCTGCCGTGGCCTTGTCGGCCGGTCTGGGCGCTACCACACCATGTGGTGGTGGTGGCCGTCCACTCTCAGCTGCTCGTCTGGTATGGGTTCCCTTTAAGAGCCCTAATTGCATAGTTTTTCTTATTTTTTTTTAACTCAAATTTTTCTCTCAATTTTCGCCTCTCCCTAATTTTCTCTGATTTCTAATTGTCCAAATGAGCTTCTGGATTTTTCTTGCTATTTATAGAGCTTTAGGGATTATTGTGCATTAAATTGGATAAGATAATTGCCTTATCCCTTAATTTTTGGCTTTTGTGTTGTTCTAATTTAATTGGTTGATTTTTTTCTTATTTTCCCCAGCTGCCACAACCTAATTCTAGATCATTCCTTAATTTTCCTGATTTTTCTTGATTTTTCCTTAATTAATTATGAATCTTCTTTAAATATTTAGTATTATTTTAGCACATTTCACGTATTTTAAGTAATTACGCATATTTATACCTACATGTAAATTCATATATAGTACAAATAAATATTTCTAAATATTATTTAGGTTATTTTATGATTTTTAGTATAAATATAATTTATCTCTAGCGATTTGTTAATTATCGAAATGTATTTTACGCATTTTTTATAAATGACAAGTTATATATTTAAAATTTGGAATTTTTATAGTCTTTTATTTTATTACTTATTTTCTTAAATTCAAACTTACGAGATCATTTTACTAATATTTCTACCTTTACTTTATAATTTAGGCTTGATCAGATCTTTCAGCCGATCGAAACCTTGAGTGATTGGTTGAGGAGCTTACACCCTACTCAAACTTCGATGTAACCAAGGAACCGTTTTGTAAGAAACACGTGAGGTCAAAAAGTTTAAGGACCTTTAGAACCTACCTTTCTTGCATACATTCTTCAGGGTTTTAGGGTAGCATTGTTATAAAAGAAAAGACAAACCTGAAGCTTATTTCCCTGTATTTTTCTACAATTCACTCTTAGCTTCTATTTATCTGTTTGTACTATTATCTTGCATATCACACGAATTGGGATATGGTGGGTCATTTGCTGTAGGGTAGATGCCGTCAGACCCAAGTCATCATAGGACCTTAGGAGAGGGGCCATTGTATAAGCTTCAGGTGTTGTAGTGTAACCACTACTCAGGGTTGATTAGCTCATCTCACTTAAGCTTGATGTGACCAATAAAAGTGTTTTTTAACAAGTGAGATCATAAAGCTTAAGGACTTTTTTAGATTCTACCTTAGTTGCATTCATGAACCTTTTTTTTTTCCCTAAAATCAGCAAATTGACACGACGTGGCAAAACTAACAAAAAAATCTGTGAAGTTTCCTAATCTTTTCCCTATAAATGTTTTCTTCCTGCAAACATCGATGTAATCCATGTATAAATGAGATAGTTCTAATGTAATTTTCTTTTCATCATTTTTGTAGAAAATGGTTAAGTCCTCTCTTACACAGGCCCTTTTCAAAGAAGTCCATATCCATGAGCCTTTAGAGCTTAAGGGGATACTTGAAAGATGGTTTCAATTCTTTGATTCAAACCAATAGAAAATCATTGAAGACAAGATTAAGCCTATCCTCTCTTTGCTCAAAGTCCATACCAATGTCACCATGGTACGGGCTTTAGTCTACTTTTGAGACCCTCAAAATTAGTCTTTTCCCTTTAGCTCATACCAACTAAGCCTAACCAATGAAGAATACTCCTATCTATTAGGAGTCCCTTCTATTGGAAACTGAAAATATGTCCCAGATATTACGGTTAGCCCTGCAAAGATTTTCAAAAAGCTCCTAGGCCTCCATGAATCTAAAATATGCAAAATGTAGGCAGATCCCCATAGGAGAATCATTAAGTTGGATAATCATTTTACTTGGCTTGCGACCTCGTCCAGCTATAACCAGAAACTCTTCTGTAGCAGTTTTGAAGATTAGCAGCAATATAGGATCAACACTTATATCTTGGCAGCATTTGGAACTATTTTGTTTCCTGATGGGATATTTCACATACATCATAGGATTGTGAAGCTTGTGACACAATTTTTAGAAGGTAAATTTTATGTCTCGACATTGCTAACGGCATAAGCTAGGACACTTAGTCATCTACAGGAAGAAAGGAATAGAGACTTAAAGATTAATATGGCCCTACTTATGGTTTGGTTTATCGGCCATACTCGAAGCCCTAAACTCGATTTCCTTCATAGGCAAAGCGTCTAGAAGATGAATTACATCGATGTGTTTGCTACTGTTATTGAACTCTCTAAATATATTGTTGCTTACTACTAGGTTAGAGCTTTCCAAAAGTTCCACAATGAAGATATCTCTCAGGTTGCTAGATGGATCATAGCAACTGAGTTGAAGAAAAAAGATAAGATTGAAGAGGAGCCAAGGTTTTACAAGAAAAAGAGGATCTAGACTTTAGGGTTTATTTGTAACGGAAACTTCAAAGATACAATAAAAATCTTTTTTTTGGCTACATCGTAGTTAATTTGCCACCTCCTCTCTTTGCATTCACACATCTTCATAATGCATTCTTTAGTTTCTATTTGAATAAAATCATGAGAGTAGTGTCCTTAAATCTCTAAGTCCCTTTCTCTGTAACCTTCTACTCTAACTCTTTCCAATCTTTTCTCTTATACATCTTGAAGATATTTGTTCTTGTGAGATTGTAAATACTTAAGCCTCTAATCCCTTAGGATTGTTTTCACTCCTTTGTCATAACTTGTAAAAAAGTCTTATTCTTATATTATGTTCATTTTTTTTCCCTTGTTCTCTTTCTTAAAAAGAAGAGATTTCTTCCAAAAAAATAAAAAAGAAAAAGAGAAAGAAAAGTTGCTAACTGGTAAAGAATTCTTCTAATCAGGTTCACCTGGTTGATGACAAACTTGCCTCTTTAGAAAAGATGATGCATTAGATGGCCCAACAATAGCAAATGTCAATCCTAATAATCGCTGCTTTCCAAATATCCTAAGATTTGAACTTAGAAAGGAGATTTTCAAATCTGGAAGAGAAGATAGCCATGTTACAAAAGAGTACTACAGATCTAGAAATGGCAATAGGCCTTATGCTTAGAAGATTTCAACACCTGATGTTCAATACTGATTGAGTGCTAGTAAGCACAAGTGATGAAGGAGGCCCAAGTAGAAAGAAGCCAAGGAAGAAAGAGAAAGAACAAGCCTTAAGGACTCAGAGGAGACAATCCACTCAATTGAAGATATCAATCACCTAAATCTTTTATCATTTGAAAGCAGCAAGGATTATAGCTTATGAAGCCCCTAATCCAAATTACAAACCGCGCAGCTTTGACTTAGAAGCATGATGCGACTATCATATAGGTTAGATAGGGCAGTCCATTGATAAATGCTAGAGATTAAAGAATAAGATTTAATACTTGATTGATGTAAAAGTCATTCAACCAGAGCTACAATAGGTTGGTCCTTCTATAAGTCATAGGGGTAGTCCAAATGAGTTGCCTAAAGCTACATTTTTTTTTTAGCTTGCCAATGCCTTCTGATAAGCTTACAAGTTGTTTCAAGTAGTTGGGCACTTGTTAAGACAAGGGTAGAAAGAAGAAAGTTTTTTTTTAATAAAGTTTGTAACAGTTAGAATAATATAATCTTATTACCTTTTCAATTATTACAATTTATTTTAGGGGCAAATAAATCAATAACTCGCTTTTAAAAGGTTTAGAATGAAAAAATGCAAACTATTTTCCACACACTAACCTAAAACACTTAGGGAGATTGAGTAACGTAATAGTGAGGATACTTTAGGCTCATTCCTTAAAAGAGATCCACTTTGAACGTAATACGCAGATTAAAATGAAGTTAGGCATTCATTTTCTAAACCCTAAACACAATTATCTCTTACTCACCTCGTTGGACCCATTATAAGAATTTTCAAATTTAAACCTTGTCAAGAACTACCCTACAATGGAGCAATTCGGAGGTTAAGGTCATTAATGAAGAAAGAAGGATAAAATTGGTTTGTGCTTACTTCAATGATGTTAAATTCATAAACAACTTTTATTTTTTGATAAATTATTTTTCTTTTGAAATGAAGAAAAACCATATCCTTTTCAAACACCTCAAACTTATACTTACCGTATCCGAGCTCATATAATAGAAATCTATGGATTTTGGGCCTTAAATCGCTTAAAAAGCAAAAACTTAGTAGAAGAGATAGTCATTCTTGGGGCCAAAAAGAAACAAAGAGCAACAAGAGATAGTAGGGTAAAATAATAATAAAAAGAAAAGAAAAAAGATAAAAAAAGAGGGCCCAAGTGTGGGACAAAAGTCTCAAGAAATATAGCATATCCCAGCAAGAGCAGCTAAATTGAATCGAAAGTTAAAGCCCAAATAGCCTAAAAGGTGAAAGGCTTTAAATCATAAATTCGAGCTTAGAAACCCAAAATCTCTATATCTTCTTTAAAGCCTCTCTCATATTAGGCCTTCCCACCTACAATACTACCTTTACATAATAAAAGCTCTTCCGATCTTGAAAGATAGTTTATCTTTAATAAAAATTGTTTTTGAAACTAGGGCAAGCATATTTCTAATTTTTCCTAGGGTTCTCAACTTGTACACTCGAGGTTAATAAAATATTTCTTTCAAAATAAGCCTTTTCATTAGTCCCTTTTCAAACCCTTGGACCAAAAGCCTAAATTCATAATGTTAAACCAAAAAAGACCTAATAGATTGATCAAGGCATATCACATGCAAAATGGATTATAATTTTGGAATTGTAGTCAACAGTATAATCTAAATCGAGAGTTTACAAGGAAGTCATCTTCAACTAAATTAGTCATGAGTTACCTTTCCTTAAAAAATAAGGGTATTTGAAAATCATAAGGCCCTACTAAGCGACTTAGCATCCAAGTTCGAAGGACATAAGATGCCCCATGTGATTATTAAGGAAGGATTCTATACTTGTTAGCAAACTAAAAAAAAAAAAAAAAAGAAGAAGAAGAGAAAAAAAAGGGTAATAAACTAAAAAAAAAAAGAAGAAAAAAAAAGAAAGAGGAAGTAAATCTTTATTCCAAGTTCATGTTGGCTTAAATGACCAAGTTTCGAAAAGCTAACCACAATAGTTTAGGTCATTCTCACTCTTCCCCAAATGAAAGAAATTGTCCCCAATGTATTTTCTTGACATTAAATGGTTTTTATAAAAGGGATCATCTGTAAATAGTTTCCTTAAATGGAGTAGCCAGCTTTCAAAAGGACTATCCTACCTTCCACCCATTCAACTCTCTTTAAGGTTATTAGCAAATCCATAGGGCACTTCTGTTCCTCAATTACCATTAGTGTGCTCATCGGGCCCCTTTATTCACCAAGTTTCTCTTAGTGAGCTCGTAGAGCACTTTTCTTCATTAGTCCTTTTAAGCCAGCCCATAAGACACTCACCTTCTGCATTTAATGTTTAGCTAGCCTTTGAAGACACAACCTTAACTCTGTCTCTTTTCCAAAGTTCTTTTAGCTAGCCCAAAAGGTATTTTTATTCACCAAATTCTCTCAAGTGAGCCCATTTCTATTCACTAAGTTTCTCTCAAGCAAACTTATAAGGCATTTCTTTTCATCATTTTCTTCTTAGCAAGCCTATAGGGTGCTCTCCTTCACCAGTTTTCTCTTAACAAACCATGAGGCACTTCATTAAGTATAATTTAAGCTTAAGTTAGTGAGCCTAGTGAGGTACAATCAAGTTTTAGATCAATCTTAGTTTAGGGTTGCTAGTCCTCAAGAGACGCTCCCACCTAATAAGGTACAACCGGGTTTTACATCGATCTCAGCTTAGGGTTGCTAGTTCCCGAGAGATGCTTTCGCCTAAGTTAATGAGCCTAGTAAGGTATGACCAGATTTTAGATCGATCCTAACTTAGGATTGCTAGTCTTCGAGAGACGCTCCCTCCTAGGTTAGTAAGTTTAGTAAGGCACGACCAGGTTTTAGATCGATCCTAACTTAGGGTTGCTAATCTTCAAGAGATGCTCCCACTTAGGTTAGTTAGCCTAGTGAAGCACAACCGGATTTCATTTCTTCAAAAAATCCCTAGTAGATCGACTATAGGATAGCTAAATAGTTGTGTTAAAGTCATCCCAAGGGCAAAAATAGTGTCTCTTTGTCTTTATGACAAAATTTTGTTCAAACTTCACTACAAAGAGGGGTACTTATAGACACTCAATTTTTGCTCGCTTTATTTTATTTTTATTGTGTTTTTATTTCCTCAATACGTCCTAAATTAAGAAAAACACAAAAAAAAAAAAGAAATTTAGAAAAAGAAAAAGAAATTTAGAAAAAATGTAGAAAAATACAAAAATAAGGAAAAAGCACAAGAAAATGAGAAATTTGGAAAAATATAAAAAAATAGGAAGTTTAGAATGAAACCCAAAAACTAAGAAGTTTAGAAAATAAAAAATTGAAAAAAATTTACAAAATTGAAAAAGTTACAGAAAATAGAAAATTTGAAAAAAAATAGAAGATCGTAAGGAATTTAGTAAATAACATTTTATTATGGTATATTTTTTTTATTTTGAAATAAGTTTAGAAGTTGAGCCATTAGACTTGGGCTTAGATTTGAATTTAGCCTAGGCTGATTTGGTCTATATGTGATTACACATATGGATAAGGTACAAGTCAATGGTCTAATGGATAAGCACGTAAATATAGCATTGGGTACGAGCATGAGGTCTTGGGTTCGAACCTCGGAGGGAGCATACAAAGTTTTTTTTTTTTTTTTTTTCATTACATCAAGGACTACTACGTGTTAAGATCTCATTGCACCATGTATTCGGACATGTGGTAGCATTGGGCTGGACGACCCGTGCTAACATGGTGCCACATGGCATGCCACGTTAGTTGCCATGTATCACGTGATGATACGTGGCAAGTCGTGGTTGGTCGGATAGGTTGATGTGGTGCCATGTCAGCAGTTTCTCTCTCTTTCCCTCCTCTTTCTTCCTCTTTCCCTCAATTTTCCCCCCTTTTCTCGGCTAAAAAATAGCCTACCCCCTTCACTTTGGAGTCGATTTCTGCACAGATTTCACACACACACGCACGCAAGTTCTTGCTTTGATCTTATTAAACACCTAGTCTACTCTGAATTGAACCCATTAACACGTCTAATTCAGTCAAAAAAGCATTCAAATCGTGCTTCAAAAATTGGAAAAAAACTAAAATTTCGGCATTTGCATTTAAGGCTGATTCAAGCTTTCCATAGTTTCTAGGTTGAGTTCATGTATAAAAGAGGTGTTAGGGGAGCACATTGGATACGAACAACCACTTACAAACAGCTCTCACGCATAAGCTCTCTCTCTCTCTCTCCCTTAATCAATTCCTCTCTCTACCGAACCCTCTTTCTCTCTTCAACTCTCTATCTCTACTTAAGCCCGAGCTAAACCACTACCTTAAGAACCTTACCCATAGCTTGAGCTCTCCATTACACCCCTTTTCGACCTCCGTCATGCCTCTGAGCTACTTCGCCGAACCACTACTCCTAAAACCCTAACCATCACATTATTCCCCTTTCGAACCACCACTTCCAACCCCCTTCGACCAAAAAAACCACCATGGCCAAATTGCCCATACCCTAGAACACTAAAACCAACCTCCATTTCACGCCTAGCAACAGCCACCATGACTCCCCATCAACTACCGCCAATCGCCATTACCAACACCACCTAAACTACCCCTAATGGCCATGGCAACTTCCCTACCCTTACTAAACCCAATAAGAAACAAATAAAACACTTCGTACCTGCTCATTTTTGTGGCCGAAACAAGCTGAACCACTCCAGTAGCTACTACTTCTTCTTCTTCAATTGCCAACCAAATTTGAGCTCCAACTCGACCCATCGACCCAAGATCCGACCCGTGGACCGACTCGATTGACTTGTGCCTCTTTCCTGGTCTGAACCAAATCCAATCTAAGTTATTCATTTATTTATTTGTATTTTATTTATTTCCCAATTATAAATGTAACCAAATAAAAAAAAAAAGAGAAAAAAAAAAGAAAAAGAAGAAGAAAAAAGAAAAAATAAATAAATAAGGGAAGTAGTTTATTTATTTATTTTATTCTTAGTTTAATAGATAAAATTAAAAAAAAAAAAGAAAAAAAGAGAGTAAAAGTAAAGATGAATAAGTATAAAGATTACTATTATTATTATTTTTAAATACTTAGAAATTATGTTTTCCAAAATAAAAAATAATTGGATTCTTTTTAAAGATAGGACTTTTTAGAATTCTTCAAAATAAAAAATAAAAAGATAAAAATTATAATTTAGGACCTTCCTTTTTAGGGATTTTCTTAAATAAATCAAATTGAACTAAAAATTTAAACTTGACCTGTTTCAAAAATTAAAGTCAACTCAACCTATTAAAGTTTTTCATAAAAAGAATTATGTATGTTTGATCTCGAATAGCGGGTACGTAGACACCTACGAAACAATGATAAAAATAAAAAATTTTAATTTTTCTTTTTTTTTTCAGTTTAAATTACTTAGGTGATCTAATAAGAGGTTTTGTCTTTTAAAATTAAGAGGTGATTTTTAAGATTAAAGTTAAATTTGGAAATTCAATAGTACCTATAAGGGTTTAAATATCATAACCTTCAAATCTAGATCTTTTATTTTAAAACCGTTTTACAAAAATCGGTTTTTATCGAAAGACTAGTGGCTACATTATAACTAATTCATCCAATTGGTTATAATTTAATTCTTTTTTCTGACTTCGATCGGGTGGTGACTCTAAAATGTTTTCAAAGTATAAAAAAAAAACCGGTTTTTTTTAAACCTTAGTGAAGGGTCAGTATTAAACAGGTAGAGTTTAGTATTGATTATTTTAAAAAAGACTTAATTTTATAAAGGAACTGGGAGGTGAAAAACCAGGCTCAACAATGGGTAAAGGAAGAATCTCTTCCATACAAACTACTAAGTGAATGGCAAACTTTATGCATTAATCATCAATGGAGGGAGTTATACCAATGTGATAGCAAAGGGAGTAGTTAAAGCCTTAAAATTGCCGACCTACCTATACCCTAAGTCGTATAAGATTCATTGGCTAAATGAAAAGTGACATCTACTTGTTGTCGAGCAAGTTATAGTGCTGATTACTGTTGGTGACAGATACAATGATGAGATGTTACGTGACATCATACCCATGTGTGCCTCACATATCTTACTTGGCTGACCTTAACTATTTGATTTGAGAGTGCTGCATGATGGATATAGGAACACTTATATGTTCCAAAAGGATGGGAAGAAGGTTATACTGATCCCAATGAGCCCCAATGAAATGCAGGAGTTGTAAGACAAGATTATCAAATTACTGTAGTGGAAGTCCTTAGTGATTTCCCGAGCCCAATTTTCCAAAGATGCCAAGACGAAAGAAAGTGTGCTCTTGTCAGTCAAGAAACTTCTAAAGTTGAGAGAGGCTAGGGCTTTACCTTCCGAAGTGTAAACTTTACCATAAGAGTACATCGACCTATTTCCTGTAGAGATGCCGAGAGGTTTACCATTAATTAGAGGTATAGAGCATTTCATTGACCTTTAACCTGGAGCTACTTTACTTAACTGACCTACCTATAGGCTCAACCTCGAGCAAACTTTCCAGTTAAAGAAACAAGTTGATGAGTTGATTGACTGTGGATATGTTTGAGAAAGCATGAGTCTCTGTACCATACCAACTATCCTGGTGTCAAAAAAGGATGGCTCATGGAGAATGTGTATCGATAGCCAAGTAATCAACAAAATCACTGTCAAGTATTGATAGTTGATACCACGATTAGATGATATGCTCAATGAGTTGCATAGTGCTCAAGTTTTTTCAAAGATTGATCTTAGGAGTAGCTATTATCAAATATGAATGAGACCCGAAGATGAATGGAAGACTACTTTCAAAACAAAGGATGGTCTGTTCGAATGGATGGTGATGCTATTTGGTTTAACAAATGCACTACGTACTTTTATTCGACTCATGAATCATGTCTTGAGACCATTGATTAGAAAATGCGTTGTTGTGTACATCGATGATATTTTGATATATAGTATCGACCTCATGTCCCATGTTGTGCACTTAAGATATGTGTTTGATATCCTCCATGCCGAGACATTATTCGATAATTTGAATAAGTATGTGTTCTGCTAGAGTGGGGTAGTATTCTTCGATTATCTTGTTTCTGAAGGGGGTATTAGAGTTAATGATGAGAAGGTCTAAGCTATTCTCAAATGGCCAAGGCTGACCAATGCTATTGAAGTAAGGAGTTTCTATGCTCTAGCTTCATTCTATCGAAGATTCATTTAAAACTTTAGTTCCATAGCTACCCCACCAATTGAGCTAATTGAGAAAAAAAAATGAATTTAGTTGGTTTAACAAGGCTCAAAGGAGTTTTGATGAGATTAAGACCAGGTTGACTTTAACCTTAACACTCGTCCTACTTGACTTTGAGAAAGTTTTTGAACTAGAGTGTGATGCATTTAGAGTTGGTATTGGAGCTGTCCTTATGTAGGAGCACTGGCCAGTTGCCTATTTTAGCAAGAAGCTTAAAGGGGCTACATTGAATTACTCGGCATATGATAAGGAATTTTATGCCCTTATCTAAGTACTTTAGAACTAGCAACACTACTTACTACCAAGAGAGTTCATCATCTATACAGACTATGAATCTCTCAAGCATCTTAAAGGGTAGCAAAAACTTTCTCGACGTTATGTTAAATGGGTTGAGTTCCTAGAAACTTTTTGCTATGTCATTAGGTATAAGAAGGGGAGTGCCAACATTATGGCTGACATACCCTCTCATTGGCATGTTCTTATTATAACGTTGCAAGCTAGGATACTTGGATTTGACACCTTGCTTAATCAATACAAGTATGATCCGTGTTTTAGACTCTTAGTGATCAAATGCCACATAGGAGGAGTAGTGGATGCATTTTATCTAAGCCAAGGGTTTCTAATGAAGGGAAAGCAAGTTTGTATGTTGAGAGGTTTTACAAGGGAATCACTTGTTTGAGAAGCCCATGCCGAGGGCTTAGTTGGCCACTTTGGTGAGAAGAGAATGGCCTAGTTATTGAAAGAACATTTCTATTGGCTAGGTATGATGAAAGATTTGCACCAAGTTATTAAACGATACCAGGTGTACAAATATGCCAAGGGAAGAAAGGAGCCGTATAGAGAGTATACACCTCTACCTATACTTAAATGGCCATGGATCGATTTAAGCATGGATTTCATACTCGGCTTACCCAGAACACCAAGAAGACATGATTCTATTATGGTAGTGGTTGATCAATTCAACCTTGCTACAAAATCAATTATGCTTTATTTATTACTAACCTCTTTTTACAGGAGATTGTACAGTTGCATGGAATACCAAAGAATATTGTGTTTGATCATGATTTAAAGTTCACAACCTTTTTCTAGAGAACCCTATGGAAAAAGTTGTGCATTAAGCTCATGTTCAGTACTTCTTACCACCAGCAAATAGATAGCCAAACAGAAGTTATGAATAAAAAGTCAACCACCTCCTTTGAGCTATTATTAAGAAGAATCTACATGATTAGGATCTATGCCTACCCATCATTGAGTTCACTTATAACCATACCACTTATAGCTCAATAGGAATGTCACCTTTTGAGGTTGTTTATGGACTTAACCCAAACTTACCCTTGGATATGATTATCAGCCCAACCTCCAAAGGAGAAAGTTAATTCGGTCTACAGCGTGTTGAGGAGTTTTAAAAATTGCATCAAAAGTTGCTTAGCAATTAGCTAAGACTATAGCTCGACAGAAGGTAGAAGGAAGCCGAGGAAGGAGGTAAGTCATTTACAATCTAAGAGACCTTGTCTAAATCCACCTCAATAAGGAGCATTTCCTAAGGAAGAGGACAAATAAGCTATCCCCCAAGTTAGATGGACCTTTTAAGTTCCTTTGGATGAGCTTTAGTTACTTAAAGGATACGAAGTAGCTTCAACTTTCAATGTCATTGATGTGATGCCCTATGTGCCTGAAGAAGAAGACAACCATGATTTGTGGGTAAATCTTCAACAACCTAGAGGAACTGATGGATTGCCAACCTCTAGACTCCTTACCCGTGCCTGTCTCCAAAGCCTACAGTCTTTTGCCCAAAGAATTCTTTTTTACTAACCTATCGAGGATGAGTATTAGTACGCAGAAGAATAGTGGGTAAACTCTCTAAAGTCACAACTTAGATGCACTTTACTCTGTTCTGACCTTTGGTTAGTTAATAACCTATTAACTATTGAGGTCGATCTATTGAATGCTGAAGCTGAGGTACTCATGCATCGAACTCTTTCTTTTAATGTATTGAACTGTTGATTGCCGAGGCTAACTTAACAAGTGTCAAGGCTGAGTCCCCTATATGTAAAGTCCTACTTACTTAAGCTATTAAACTACATAATCCTCTATTCATCTTGACAACTCTGAGTACCCTTCATCAGTAGCATCCCCAACATCAGCACAACTCAACAATAGCATCCGAAGACTCCATAACGTATACCCCACCATAATGTATCACTTGTCATTCCTTTTTCTGACATTTTACTATATTCCTTTTTCTATTTATCCCTTTTACGCTTTTGGTAATGTATTATGATAGTATTTTTGTATTACCCTTTATTGTAATTACTTAAGTTTCCTTGTTACCCTTAAGGCTTACTATAAATAATCCCTTTTCTTTGCAGTCGAAAATATCATATCGTATATCTTACATCCTTTTGGATATTGAATATACTTGTTCTTGTGAGATATCCCTCTTCGAGTACAATTTCCTTACACTTTTACCTAATCTTATTGAATAGCTCAAGATTAGTGGTGAGTAGACCTTAATATTAGCTTGTGAGTTATATCAAGTGAAGTACTAAGTCGTATTATGTTCATTAGTGCGTCATATCCTCTTAGTAGCTTCATGGAAGCTACTGTGTTTGCTGATCCCTCCATCCTAGTTTTCTTCGATGTCTCAAATGACCTTCTTAGTTACTATTCTCTACTGTAAGTTCTAGTTACCATTGGGTGCCAAGGTACATTAGTTTACAATGGATAGACTATAATCAAGAGCAATATAAGAGAAAACTAAATTACATTAAGGATAAATAGATTGAAGACATATGTGAAGACCTAATAAATTTAAGTAAAGGATAACAAGGGAAAAAAAGTAAAATTGGTGAAAGTAAATTTTAAGAAAAGACAAGATGAGGAAATGCTTGGATACTTAGTAAACTTGAATAATTCACAAGAGTTATTCTCTAAAAAAAATAAGTGGACAATCTTAGTAAATGCCTAAAATTAAGATTAAGAAAAAGAAGAATATAGCAATGTTCAAAGAAATGAAAATTAGTTGATGATAAAGAATGTTATCATAAGGAAATGTGAGAGGATGTTTGAAATGAACTAGAAGGATTCATGGAAATACTGGAGCAATACTTTGGTGAAGTAAGAAGAGGTCGTAGAGTAAATAACGAAGTTATACACTTTGTGGTTAACTACAAGAGCAAGAGAGAAAATAAGCAGATGTTACTAGATTGAAATATAAGGATCAAACTGTAGTATTCTCAAATATAATTTGAGAATATATAAATGTGCAAGAAAAGGAAGGAAAATATGTGATTCTTATGTTTCTTTTACCAAATTTAATATAAGTCAAGCGTCTTATTCTATGAATCCTTTGTCTTAGAGTTGAATAAAACATGTCATGTCAATCGTAAAAACCAGTTAATGTCTTGATAATTCCAAATTTGTGTTAGTTTTACGATAAATTCATCTATCAAGTTATTTTCATCTCCTTTTGAGTCTGTTGTAAAAGGATCGAGATTTGCCAAACCCAATCTTGTGATTTTATGTGCTGGTTGCATAAATGCTTAAACCTTAAACTACGAAGGAAATGAGAATTGTAAAGTTAAAAAAGTTAATGAGTTTATTTAAGAACACATGCTTTGGAGACAACTCATCCACATAATGGATACTCAAGTTCACAAGTTAATGAATAAGATATGGAATAACGATAAAAGATAAGATATGCACTAGTAGTAGGAATTAAACTGCATGATTGTTGGTGATGGAATTCTAACTAGTTTAATCATAAGATAGATCAAGACTATATTACTTTGAAATCTTAACCCTAGAAGATTTGAAGCTTAGTTTCAAAAAGATTTAAGTAAGAATTGAGAGGTACATTACATTACAGATTAGTTTAGAAACTACAAAAAATAAGCAGTAAATAAGGAATAAAATGAAACTTTGAGGATTTAATAATGTTAAGGTGATCCATGTAATAATAGATGAATTTGGGGTATCATTCTAGTTTATGTTATGACCAATGGGACAGTAAAAAGACAATGGAGATTGACAATATAAAGTACATACTTGAGAATATTTAATAAGAAACTTCAAAGACAAACTCATTTGGGAAATATACTAATCTAACCTGCTACGAAGTAGAACCATTTAATGTAGAACATCGACTTACCTTACCCACAAATTTAAAGAGATATCATGAAATATTTTAGACATCTATTCTAGGTGAACTTGTGAGAGATTCAAACTTAGTATTGGGATTAAACCCATATATCTCCAATAGAACAATATACTGAAGGAATTGCCTATATAGATAATTGGATGAGTAGATTCTTGAAAATATAATGAGAAGATAGCATTAAGTAGAATTGATTGGGAATAAAGTTGATGACCCTACAAATGGACTATCTAATAGAACAATAGTTTATCTCGATACTTAACTAGCGAGTTCAGAGGCTACAAAATTAAGATGTCATTGTTCTAAAGATCAAATTAAAAATATATCTTTTACCTTGATTAATGATAACTGAATGAATATTGAAGTGTTTAAATGTGAAATATGTAAGGTGGATAATTGAAGTTTTGATGACAAAACTTTTCTAAAGGAGGGTAGGGTGAATGTGAGTCTTATAATTTCGCGTAGTTATTACAAGCGTATAATTTAAGACATATGAGAAAGTTAAATGAATAGGACGGTATTTCACAAATAAGTCCTAAGAGTTAGATGATAACATCTTGTAGGTCAGAATTACAAAAATATAATAAAATAATAGTATTATAGCTAAAAAATAGTCAATTTCACTAAATTATACTATATGGTATTTTACATACCATAAACATGTGATTTAAGTAACAAAAGTTAACTAAACTTTAGAGATAAATTATTTAGACACTAAAATTATAAAATGATATAAACTAATGTATATAAATAGTATGTATGCCTTGGGTATAATTATTATATATAATTATATACCCAAAAATACGTGCAATTAACAAAAAATTAATACAAAAAATAAGAAAACAATTCACAAAAGTTGCTAAATCACTAAAATCAATATGGAAGAGGTGTAGAACATCTGAAAGTTAGTGGTTGATTAAAGAAAGAAGAATTAGGACACATAGCTATGTTAGGATTATGATATTTAAGCTAAAACGAAGAGAGAGAAATTCATTTCTCACCTTGCAAACTTAGGAATCATCACCACTCCTTTTCACAACTTTAAATAAGCTTTAAAAAGTTTATGAAAAATATAAGATAGAGTAGATTAGTGAAGAACAATTTTAGGAAAAATCACGAATCAAAATTATGCAATAGAGCAAGATGGTGGAACATGGGTTTAAGGGAGTTCTGGAAGCGAACTATCACCGTTGGGTGATAGAGGTGGTAATGCCTAAGGCTGCTGACAAGGTGATGGTGGATGAACAATGGTTTGTCGGTGAGCTCTGAATCTCATTCGATTTTACTTAATTTTGTAAAAATATTAAATTAGGTTCGAAAATTTTGAAAAAATTATTTTAGCATATGTTTACATACAGATTGTAAAAATTTTAAGAGAATATATGACCTCTTTAACAAATTAAGTAAATTTGAGTGATTTTCGAAACTGTTTAAAGTAACCCCATAGTTGTTGTTTCAAAATCAAATTTTTTCTAGAACTTCACCATATTGCATGTATGAATTTTATGGAGTGATTTCGACCAGAGATATTTTTCACGATTTTTTGTAATTTTTGAGCCTTTAAAATTTGGTAAAAATGCTATTTTCGAACATTTTTATGTAATTAAATCTAAAGAAACCTATTTGTACTAGTTCTGCAGCTTATTGGTGTTATATATTACCAAGGAGAGTGATTTCAAGTTAATTGGATTGAATGAAATTTGAGATATATGTAAATCATTAATTGTGGACTACATGCATTAAGGTAAGAATATGGGTATTTGGGGAGTTTGAGTGATGTCATGATCGAGGGTCTAATGAATATGTTATGTGATTATGATTTATCATGCTTGTAATATGAAAAGAGATATTGGAGCGAGCTGCTTGGAGCTAACATGCAAATTGATTCTGTTTAAAGAGTTCTTTATATGGTTGATTTGATAAAAGAGTAACTTCAAATCTTGATACAAATGCTTAACCAGAAGGTTAACTGGTATAAAAATTTTGAATATAATAATGTCAGAGTCTTACTTGGGATGGTGTTTGGTAAAAGAACCATAGTTGTGATGACTTCAAAGACATGTTTAAAAGATTGGTAGATGAAAACAGTTTAACTCGAAATATGTTAGAGCTTTGTTTAAGGAGTTGTTTAGTGAAAGAAGTCTGATTGTAATGATTTTAGAGACTTAACCAGATGGTTGATTGGTTTAGGACGTTTAGATGAAATCACTTCAAAGACATCCTCAAAAGGTTGGTTGGTACAAAGGAGAATCTGATTCGTTGATTCAAAAGCTAGATCAGAAGGTTGGATAGTAATAAAGACTTACCTATACCCCTATCATAGACTTGTTTAGCAAGTATTTGGTGAGGGAAATATAGTCAAAATGGCTTTGGGACTTGATCTAGGGTTTGATTAGTGTGGAATTCTTAGAGGAAAATAACTTCAGAGGTTTGTTCAAAAAGTTGATTAGGGTAAGGAGTACAACTGGTATAATATCAGGACTTCATCAGAAGGTTTTGAGACCAAAACTTGGTATTAAGCAAATTTTCAGCACTTTGTTTAAAGATTTCGATAGCAAGATGGAACTCAATACCAACTTTACATGACTTGTTAAAGATAAGTCACAACTACATTTAAATTATTAAAATGAACTTATTCACTTTATTTAGTAAGACTAAAGCAATTATATTATATATTTTAGGTAGAACAATTAAAGAGGACAATATCAATTACCAACACTCTTACGTGTCACATGTCTAAGTAAGTAGGATTAGTGCTTCATCGCACTTTGAGGTATTGTTTAAGAATACTTGGAGGCCTTATTATATGTCTTACTTGTGATTGTGAGTTAGTTGCTTGAGCGTATTCAACGTATGTGCTTGAATATGGTTATGCTATTTTGAGTACTAGACTTATCTATTAATTACTTCATGATATTACTTGTTTTGGATTGTTTTAAATTACTTGAATATCTCAAAAGAAATTTAACACAAACTTGGCTTAACTATTAACTGGACTTGTATCACAACCCACTAGGGGTATTGATTAAGATTCTTGGGCCAAATGTGGATCATTTGATAAATATAGCTGAAACAATTTTCTCCCTACCCTTAGTCGAACTAAGTAATAGGAGAGGAGGTTACAGTAAGGTTAAGGACCATAGTTCGATGTGAAGTCTCGGACGTAGCATGTTCTCCAATGTATAAGCCTTAGTTTAGCTTCGATCTGTAAAGTGTGGGGCGTTAAACTCCTTAGCCTAGATTAGAGTAGGTGAAATTTTTTTGATCTTATGACAAATTGGATAACGTTATATGATGACACTTGCTTATAAATGCATAGCATCTAACTATATTTTCTTGGAAACCTTAGTTACTTTGTGTTAGATATATGCTATTGACTTCGTCTTATTTATTGAGCAAGTTATTGCTCATGCCTTATAGCTACTTTGCAAGTTTTCTAGTAGATATACTAGTACTACTCCAAGTTCTAGAAGAGTAGAGTGTAGAGTTAGGGAGTGAGATTTAAGATTAATTGACTAGATTTGTATTTTGTTTCTTAGCTTTACTAACCATTTTAGAAAAACTAATAGGGTTTCTTTAGGTGATTCTCTAGTTTTCAACTGTTATTACCTATATTATGTTTTGTAAACCTGTGAACTTTCATAAATCTTTATTATGTTGTTATTCTAATTTTTTTTTTATAAAACTTGAGTTTTTCTTAAGCTTTTCTATCATATAATCTTTTTCAAAAGTTATTTTAGAAAGTTACATTACAAGTTGATACCAAATAGGTATTGAATTGGATTACTCAAATTTGTGGAGTTGTAAATGTCTAGTGTAAGTTACACTTACGTTAGCAGTTAAAGTCATTATTCTAGTCTAGATTGGTTTACACGGCGAGATTATTATGACTTCTTAGTTTAGAGCGTGATTTTAAATAAAATTTTTCTTTAAAAGGATTTTAATATTTAAAGACACTTGTAAACTAATGTATTAATTTTCAAGAGTTTATATTGGTTGTGAGAGGGCATCGTAGCCTTTATGATTGGCATTGTAGCCATTATATCAAACTCGGTAACTTGGGTTAGAGTAGATATATTTTCTCTAACTTCACAATGGACCGAATAACGTTGTGTAGATGGCACATTGATTGTTCATGCGTTGCACATAATAATTGTTTGATAACTTAGTTGTTCTACTTAGCTTGTATATGCTTTTTGACTCATGTTCTTTACTAAGTTGTAGTTTACTCACTCCGCTATAGATTTTCTTATAGGTTTTGACTAAACATGCCATAGGATGATCACCATCTAGTGTATAAAGGGTGTAACCAAAGCTTGAGTGAGAAGGAACTGATGATGAACTATATTTTTGGAACTTTTTGGTATTTTAGGATCAACTAAGTTACTTAGGCAATCTAATAGGATTCCTACTTTTGAGTCATGAAATGTGTTTTTTACTTTTATAAATATTTTGAATTTAGTTTTATTGTAAATATAAGTTTGTTATTTATATAATTATTAGTATATTTGGAGAACTATGAATGCTTCAGAGCGGCTTGTTGTATAAATCTTATGTATGTTAGGGTTATGCTATCGATTGATGGGACAATTTCTAACATAAAGTTCATTTATATAGCAGACATCAAATGAAGATTTTGTTTCCCTTTTACCTTCAACCATGGCATAGATGGAAGAATATATTATTTTTATTTAGAAATAATATTCGAAGATGATGATTTGGATTAGATCTCAATGAAAGAATATATCAATGAGAAGTTAGTTATGGCTTGACAACTTTCGGGACACAATAGTTTTTGATTGATATTAAAGTATGGTTCTTAAGAACTCTTTAAAGTGTCTTAACTAAAAATTCGACAGACGTTATAGGATAAATGAGTGTGGGTAGTAAAAAGCTTTAGACACATGATATATATGCATATATATGATTAATAACACTCTAAGATAAATAAACTATAACGTAAATTTATCAAGTTTCTGATTGTTGTTTTATATTACTTAATAGGATTATAAGACCTTATTTATTTTCAAACCATATTAACATTTCATTTTAACTTTATTTACATTTCTTTTTATCGTCTTTCTTCTCATACTCAATTTTTACTATCTACCTTCTCCTTTCCTTATCGTTTTTCATTTCTTAAGTAAATTTTTAGACTTTCATTAACACTAAAGATATAATATTACTATGTTATAATGTTACATGACTTTAATTTTTACATAATATATTTCATTTTAAATCTTAATGTTTAGTTAAAAACTTTTATAAATATTAAGATTATTAAATATAGTAAAATTCTTTTAAAAGCTATTCGGATCAAATTGAATTGCATTTCAAGTGATTTAGTTATAACATCAAATTATTAGAATCAATTTGATTTATTAAGAATTTAAATCAAACCGTTTTAAACGTGATTTTTGAATTGAATGAAATTTAACCATGAATACTTCTATTCACACGTAAGATCCAACTAAACCGAAACAATTCAGCAATAAATCAGTCACATATGGGTTTGGTACCGAGTAGTTTTACCAAACCTTAAAATAATCGTGTTTGTCTTTCTCGCTGTTTTAGTGTTAATCTCCCTGCCTTTTCTTCCATACGATTCCATTACAATTTTAAACACACAACAAACTCTTCTCTCACAGCACTCCTACCTCCAATAGATCAACCCCGTCTTTCCACGTCGGTACAATGATGATGACATGGACGTCGCCTGTTTGAATCATTACTAGTGGTACAAAACCTACTTAACGTCACCGCCTGCAGCAAGACAAAACATCAGAACCAGAGTTTTAGTTTTTCTTTGATTACGAAACAATGGCCATTTCAGAGGATAGTAATACAGTTGTTAATACAACGATTTCACCACCAAATTCATATCGGTCAGTTGTTCTTGGTGGTACTTTTGATCGATTGCACGATGGGCATCGTTTGTTTCTCAAGGTAATTGTTGTTATTTATTACTTATCGATAGGTTTTAGTTAGTTTATTTATGTAAAAGTTTTGATTTTTAATGGTGGGTTTTGGTTTAAATTTAGGCATCAGCGGAGCTGGCAAGAGAGAGGATTGTGGTAGGTGTGTGTGATGGTCCGATGTTGGCTAAGAAACAGGTTCGTAATTACAACGAGTTTCTTTTATTCATGTGAAATTTTTAGTTTTTCTTGAGAAATTTTGATGTATAAATGATCAAAAGTTGTGTATACTTATGATTAGCTGCACTTCGAATTCCTAGTTTTCTCCTTCCAAATCAAAATTTTCCCAGAAACAACAAGAAATAAACGAAAAATGTGTACTCTTGATTCAACCACCACTAGGAAGGGGAAAAAAGCCAGCCCTTCTACCAGCTTCCTACACTCAAAAACTCTGGATCTTTAGGTTATTTACAATACTGGGTTTGTGTTATCTTCTTGTGGAAGACGTACAGATGTGTGCTTTAGTGAAAGGAGATTCCATGTGTAATATAGATGTTTGGAATGATAATTTAGAAGATGAGTTTGAGATAATTTTGGGTTTTAGTAGATGAGTATCCTTATATTGCTATGGATACAGGTATGGTTCTTTGTCTTGTAGGGAATTTCAAGAGCGATATACTTATCAGACTTTCTAAACCAATGTTGTTTTCTTGAAGTTAATTCAATTAGTTATTACATTTTTGGATGAGTATGGTAATCTTTGAATCTGTGGGACTGATATATATTGTGTTTGCCAATTCAATTTGATGAGTCTAACCCGAATGAGCATGTTTATGTTCATGACTTGATTAATCTGTTGGGGGGTGAGGTGGGATCAATTTTAAGAACAGACAAAAGGATCATCCTAAGATGGCCATCTCATGGCTATTGAGAATGAATCAAATCAGATGGTTCGATTTTTCAATCTTTCTGATGTGCTCCCATGGAGCTAAGGTCAAAAAGATTGAAAAAAAGTCAGTGCTGATGCTACTTCGTTTGGTGAGCTATGGAGAATATGCTGAATTATATGTGATGTCATCTCAACCAATGAACCATCAACGCTTGTGATCAAGTGATGAAAGCTGCATGGATGTTGTTTGACCTTGTGATAGTCAAGACTCGTAGTTGGTTGGCAGAGCTGATAGATAAAAAGTGCACATGATATAGGAGTCTTCTGCTATTTGATGCTAGATTTGGTGGTGAATAGAGGGAGCAAAAATAGGAATTAGGTTAGGCATGAGTAAGCTAAGCTAGTTGGTAGTGACATCAGCCTATAGGAGGGTCCATGGGTTGTATTGTTCGGATATAAACTAATCTATCTGGGTCCAATAAGGTTCTTAGTTTCCTGAATAACTATGGCTGAAGTATATGAAGAATAAGGAAATTAAGAACTTCCTCTGCCTAAGGAAGATGAAACCTATTCAATTTTGTTCATGTCTTTTTATCAATTCTATTTCTTTGTTCATCTTTGTTGGTGTAACTTTCTCAAGTCCAATGACTATATTTCATTCTTGGCTATTTTTGTTGAAGGAAGCTTGTAATATCATGTCACTAAACTTTCTATATGTATTCAGCATGTAGTAGAAACTGTATGAAAAAGAAGAAACCTGCTCTTTTATTCCTGTGCATTATTTAGTCTGTATATCTGCAACCTGTTCTTCCTGCGAGTGTCTATATATCATATTATCAGTGCCAATAACTCCTATCTTTTATGGACCAAAACATTCCCTGTGATTATTCTTGTTGGAGAAAGACTATTTTATTTCACAGGTAATATTCATATTAGTATTGCACGTTAACCTTTTTATTGGTTGCTGCAGTTTGCTGATTTAATACAGCCCATCAAGGAGAGGATGCAAAATGTTGAGAATTACATGAAGGTGTGTGGTTACTTCTTTTTTACATGTTTACCATCAGGCACCCATGGATTTGAATGTATTCTAGGAATGCATCTACTAATATGATTTTCTCGTCCTTTAATTGTAAATTGAGTTCCACTCCGGCGTTTAGTTCTATATTGAATAAGCTTTCTTTCTTTTACTAAGCATTATTTTGGGGTCACTGGTTCTTTTCTCTTCCGCATCCTCTAGAGATGCCAGGTTTCATGTCCAATTGACATGTCTAGAAGATTATCTTTATCCTGAGAGAAGCATGCAAGAAGTGCCATTTCTATTTTAACTAATTATTATGAGAACTTTACTATTAACTTGTGGAGTTAAAGACAAATGGGTCTTGCTAGAGAGAATTTCTTCATACCATTATGCTACTCGTTATTGACCCACAATATGGAAATATATTTAATGTTCCTTTTCTTTTTATGTGATTTGGCAGTCTATTAAACCGGAGCTTATCGTTCAAGTTGAACCTATCACGGATCCTTATGGACCTTCAATTGTTGATGAAAATTTAGAAGCCATTGTTGTAAGGTTTGTTGCTATTTGTAATATATACTAAATACAGAATCCTTGGGTTGGTTTATGACCTTTACAAGTCAATTTTGTGCATTATTGATTCAATATGTCATGAGCACAAGAACTGGATGATCAGTTTAATAACAGGTCAAGGTGATAGGTGAAATGATGCATGGCTGACTATTTTTCTTCCCTCTTTTCCCTGGTCAGCAAGGAGACATTACCTGGTGGTATATCTGTAAATAAGAAGAGAGTTGATCGCAACCTTTCAGAACTTAAGGTTTGAGTTAAAATTTCTGTCCATTGTACTAATATTTTGTTCTCAAGGTCTTCAGTTACCTCATTTTTATTTTGTTTTTTTCACTGAATTTCTGGACTATGTAGATTGAAGTTGTAGATCTAGTGTCTGAAGAATCTAGTGGTGATAAGCTGAGCTCAACAACATTGAGGAAGCTAGAGGCTGAAAGAAAAGCAAAACCCCAACAAAACGACTAGATTTTGTAAAGGAATTCAAGATATTAGCTTTGGAGTCGGTACTTTCTGAAATGAAAACTGTAAAAAGTGAGTTGGATTTGGTGGCTAAATGGATGTGAAGCAGGAGATTCAAGAGTTCCGACTCGATATCAAGCTGGATGATTGCACTTGTTCATATTTATTGTGGAAAGCATACATGATGTTATCTTTCCATATGAAATTAATAAAAGCAAGCAATGAATATACTTTCATTAGAGTATTGTTATTAAATCTTTATAGCATCTTCTTAGAAATGTAGAAAATGCAACTATCGTTGGAAGTTAGCTATTGGCTTACTGGATTTAGAAAATTTTATTTTACTGCTGCAATATCAAAGGAGCTTCTAATTGATGATCGAACCATCTTGCAGAATATGAGTGCTGCAAATACGACCTGTGTCAAACTATCATTGTGTGGTTCCACTGCTAGTTGTGGTGGGATGTTGCCTGTTTAGGTATTTATCATTATGAAAAGTGACAATCACGAATGAGAAGTTTGTTTTCTGCATGTGGAAATGAATCGGGGTTTAATTCCTACAAAAGGGAGTTTGATCTAGGGCAAGACTTTATGTTCCTATTTATTATATTCAATAGGGAATGTAGTTTGATTTGGGGGTAAAAGCCTACTTGTTCC
Organism: Lumnitzera littorea; assembly: GCA_024138015.1. NCBI lineage: Eukaryota > Viridiplantae > Streptophyta > Magnoliopsida > Myrtales > Combretaceae > Lumnitzera > Lumnitzera littorea. The sequence goes on from JAMXBB010000008.1 coordinate 20,447,514, forward strand.
CATTCAAATCCTTCGTCTTTAGCTTTTACGTCAGGACATGGGATAAGAACTTTTATTCTTATTTTGGCTGTAATCTTTAGGGTTCTTTTGGGGGTAGTGAAACTACAAAATTATATTTAGAAGGCAACGAGTCAAATTACTCTTTGGGTTATTGGAGTTTGGTTTGATTTTTATTTAAGTTCGATTGGAGAACAATCGAGTTAAGCTTGAGTTATTCAAATGGTTAATTAAGCTAAGCTTTTTGACTAGTTTATAAGCCAAATCAAGTTTGAGTTGAGTATAATATTAATTGAGTTTGAGGCAAGTTTTGATATTAATATTATTATAATTAAGAGAAAATATTTTTTAAATGAATTGAGTTTAAACAAGTTTTAATTGAGTGAGTTTGTTAAGTACCATTTTGAGTCAAACTCAAGCTTAGCAATATCTCTCCATTTGTTTGTACCTCTAATTATGGACATTCATGACTAGTTGATTGAGTCATGAAAATTTAACTTAACCTAATCTTTTTGATCGGTTCTCTCTAATTAGAATGGTTGCAATTTTGTGTTCTTTTTGTGATGGGAAGCCCAGTTTTTTTGATTCTTTGTGTTCCTTGTAGAAATAATGTGGTAGGCATTAGGAAGTGAGGATCCATTAACTTAAGGAACTACGATTTTATGTGGCATTTGGATAATATCTATTTCCATTCCACTACCATATATAATCATTGCTTGAAATGAGGAAGAAGACGATACGTTACAAGTTAGTTTATGAATGTACAATTTTAACCATTGGCATATAAATCGGAAGTCTAAGAATAGAGATGATGTATTTTATACATATAATGAGTTCACGCTTCAAGAATGAAGCATTTAGTCGCTCACCAGTGTTGTAATGGCATATTGAAGGATGCTTGCAAATGTGGGTATTTTTATTTGGGACCAGTGAATGGTGACAATTTCTTTCGGAGAAAAGAAAATTTGGGGACAATCTCTTATTGTGTGGATCGTCTCCTTTTCTCCTTCTCCTCGCCTTGGGAATTCGAAGTGAAGCTAATCATCAGTATGCACAACATTTGATCAAATACATCAAAACTTTAATAACTCAAAGGATTAGCATTGATCCAATATGCCCATGGCGAGGAGAGGGAGAAAAAGACAAAGCCTTTTTTTTTTTTTTTCAACTGAAGAACATTATCCTCAGCGCCAAAAAAAAAAAAAAAAAAAAAAAAAGAAAGAAAGAAAAAAATCCTAAAGAACGCTATCACATAGATAGTCAAAGTCTCATACAAAATTTATATCGAATTTAGAAAATACAAATATTGAGCAATTAAAGAAAGCAATACAAAGGGGGTTCACAGCTTGTAAATAGATATGTTGAATTTATTTAGTTTTTTTTTTTTCAAAAAGTAATGTATAAAGTAGACTAATGTTCATTGGTTAAGAATGCAGCAAAGAAGATGTATCATCATTATTTATTCAACCATGGTCAAGTACATAAGCGAGGATTCAAATAAATCAAGAAAAGAAGTATCAAACTTATTAAACTAACTTATTTAGATGCAGTTAAAGTAATGCACTTCACCATTTGGGTACCCCAAAAATAATGACCCACCCCATACACCCAAGAAATAATAAACACAAAGTGTCAGTTTTAGTGAACCATAGATCGGAAGAAAACCCCCAAGACGAGGACACTAGCCGAAGAAAAAGTTTAACGGAAAGCGCCTCGAAAAAGATAGGGATTAACGTAACGCGTCTTATATGTCTCATGTGAAGCCCACATAAATTCAACAACGCAGCTGCCAGGGATGTCATGAGGCACAGAGTGATCGTCGCAACAACGTCGTCGCCAGTATCAAGATAATGATACTATTTGAAGCAAAGGATAATGCAACCACCATGCATGCTGTCCTGCTGTTTAGCATTGTTCTTTTGAGATTGAAAGGTTTGAAAAAAGATCAGTCTTTTTTTTTGGAATGCGGGAGGATTGTAGAAGATCTTGTAAATTGTGATATGAGAAGGTTAATATTTATAGGGAAAGTAATAGCCCTTTTTTTTAGGATATACATGCTTACGATCTCCACAACTTCTAGCTTAAGTAGCCCTATGACATGGACAAATAGAGAAGGAAATCATAACTTCTACCTTTTGTTTGTCACTTATAATGGGCTACCAGACCAAGCCTCATGTTCAAGGCAGCATCCAATAATCTCAAAAAACAAAAGCTTAAGTCTTTTGTATGTACACACTCCCCTTTATATATAATCTTCAAGCAATGATGTTTTCTACATTAATTTGTTTTTGATATACATTATTAACATTGTGAATTGCTAATGTAAACTTTTAATTACAGAGTGAGAAATCGGTTTGTCATTATGGAAAAGGCATCGGCAAAAATAAAATTTGGAAAAAAACGAAAAAGAAAAAGGATCCTTGCAATGCATGCACCCGCATAAAACCCAAACAAAGGCTACTGCTGCGAAAATGAAATATTACATGTAAAGCAATTGTCAATTGAATAAAAGGGAAGAGTGCACGTGAAAATTTATTCAGTTTAACTAACATTATATCTTGTAGCATTAGTAAATCATTGGATGGAGTTTTAAAGTTCAACAAACTTTTCCTAAGTTTCATCAATAGTTTGTTTTATTTCACATTATCACAGTGCTTGTCCAACCACTGTACTTGACATACGTCAAAGTAAAAAACATTTAATAGAATGAAATATGCAATATTGAAACAAGTAGAATGGAATTCATAAAAGGAAATAATAAAATCTATAAGGAACAAAGGTCCACTTTATTTATGGAGAGTATCTTTTCATAAAATAAGAACTCTTTAATTAACCGAAAACAAATGGACTGCTTTTAAAATCTCTTCAAAGCCTGTAAATAGATCCTTAATCCATTTTTATACACCACTCCAGCAAGAATTCTCTTACCCTGATATAAAGAGGGAGAAGACAAGAAATGCCCGTAAGTAAAATTTAATCATTTTCATAAGTAATAGTAATTAGAAATTTAATTCATCACTAGAAAACACAGTTTATTACTTTAAAAAGGGAATCATATTAATGTAAAGATTTAGATAGGAGTTGAACTATTGGAATCTAAAACCTTGGAAATATAAAATATAGAAAACTAGTTATACAAATAAAATCGATCCTATTAAATCAAAAGATTTGGAATTCATAAGCCGTAGACAAAAAGTGAAGAGGTTAATAAAACCGTCAAGGCAACAGTAGGTTTTTCATCCAAAAAGGTTTGTAGAATTGTGGTAACAAAAGAAATTTGATTACAGATTTAACCCTAAGTTTTTCAAGTGGAAACCCGCCGAGACTTGATGATAGAAACTAAACGCTAGGTTTTAAGCATAGAAGAAACCTTTAGATCCAAGAAAATAAATAATTATGATAATTTGCCCAACAAAGTTATCATGTGTAGGGAATTGATCTGGATGAGGGGAATATATTAAGATCAGATGGATGAATAATAAAACAAATGAGGTTGCACATAACTAGTAAAAGGAGCTCCCACAACTTATGCGGATGAAGTTTTTGAAGCATTTTCATTAATGTCCCCCTTTAATAATCTTTTTGATTTTGTTAAAGACTAGTTCAGAAGTATAATCCCGAGTTTTGCTTCCAGTACGGGGACCTGACCTCATAGCATAGATGAGTTGAGTTCTTTCCTTTATGTTTGTTTGTTTGTTTTGTTTTTCCTTCCTCTCTTTCTCAGCTGCGGAATCCTACATGCTGATGCTTGGAATTGATTTTTGTTTGTACGTAGGTTTTTATGTTCTTAATGAAACTTTTGAACTTGGTTATCCACCGAGAGAAAGATATATTTTAATAAATTTTTGGAGAGTATTTGTTATTGAGTGATTTTAGGTTAAAACATCAATCTTGTAAAGAAAGAGAAGGCTATAAAGTACTGTGGTCAGTTTGATGCGGTCATTTTGATACTTAACTCAGTTGAATAAATATATAAAGAGATTGAGTAATAGTGATTTATCGGAGAGGTTTTAGAGTGTTTCTTCTTTGTATTTATAGATGAATGCTGTATCTAAAATGGCAGTTGATGGAGTGATTATCAGGATACGTGGAGGCTTCTTGGCTAGTTATAGTCCTAAAATATAGGAATAGTGAAGAGTTATGTAATATAACCGTACCAAGTAATAATTGTTTGTACCACTTTTTTTAAATTCAAACCAGATATGGATTTATATTATTTAGTGTGAGCTAAGAATGGAGTTACTTGGCATACTAGCAACTGAGTGGTCGAGTTAATGAAATTCTACTATCAATATTTGCTCCTTAACTCCCATGTTCGAGAATTCAACTAAGAGAGTAAATATTTTAATAATCTCTATGGGGGTTAAGTGGGAAATAATTTTCCAAATATCAAGTAATGTGGAAAGTTCCTAGATTTTTGTTCAAGACGATGGATTGGATCCTATTCGAAAGGTCGTAACATTTTAATTTTCCTGCTTGTCAAAAGATTAATTGGTAGTACATACGACAATTGTCACTCTAGCCATAATTACTCTATAGGCACTAATAATTGTCAGAGCCTTGACAATTGTTGGATTTCTATCTTGGAACACATGTCAATAATTCGTACCATCATCTAAGCAACGCATCATTACTTATCAGAAACTTGTTGTAGTTACGAGGATAATTAATTTATATTTGAGAAATTTTCTAATACCGAAAACAGATTTAACTTCATCTTCATTTGCACTCATAAACTTTCGTTTGTTTACGACACTTCCTCTTAACCTTCAAAAAGTTCTATGTGATTTATTATAGTCAAAATTAGGTATGGTTCAAAATGTAATCCATTGACTTGTTCTTTTAGATTTTGAAGCAACTGAGACCGATGTTACCTCTCCTTCCCTAAAAAGGAGCAAGACTGCATGTCCCTTAAGTAGTTTGGCTGATATTGTAGTAGAACGGTGGGGACAAACTTACTTGAATTAACTCTCTCGCAATGGATACCTATCAAGATGACAAGGAAGAAAGATCTATGGTTAGGTATCTGTATAATAATATAGTTTACTTTTGTGATTCATTAGATAGAATGGCTAGTGTCATCGATAGAGTTCTTGTTTCAAAATATAATAAATACTGGCAAGACTTTCCCGGAGCGTGGAATCTTAGGAGGCTGAGAGAAGAGGGAAGGATATGTTTTCTAAGGGAGCGCAAGTTTCACATCTATTTGAAATATCTTGACTTTGGACTACACTTCCCTTTTTCGGCTTTTGTCAAGCAGTTTTTCAACTATTTCCAAGTTGCATCAAGTATGTTCTCACCAAACACTTATTGGCTTCTCGCAACTTTCAAGATATTCTATGAAGAAGTTGAAGTCAAGGCTATGCCTCAATTATTTCAATATTTCTTTACAATTAGGAGGTAACCTGATAGTTGGTGCTTTGCAGCTACTGGGTATAGATGGAAGTTCGGACAGATTGGAGTCAAAGATTCACAAGTAGCATGACAAGTTCGTGTCCATTGTTTTAGATGAAGAGTTAGATTTTTGGACCCAATGGATCGAACTAGTCTGCACCAAGGATATTGAGTTAATGTTAAATGATGATTTCGTGGCAAAGAAGATCCAAGAAAGAAGGAAAAACAAGATGATTTTCAAGGATGTCGAAAGGATAATAAGGCGGTATGAGAACAGATAGCTAATTTTTTTCGAAAAGGAAGGTACACTATTGAGTAATTGTCGTGCTGAGTATAATTACAAGAGGAAAGTCGTTCTTATGACTTAGGAGAGGAATTGTTGCCTTTGAGCTTTGCTCGGCACGGAAAATGTAAGTTCTTTCTTATTCCTTGCTTTAGTATTAATGCATCTATTTTGTATTGCAAATATGGGTGCTGGTGAGGTAAACTCTACTAAGTTGCTAGCTCAAGTGAAGGCTAAGAAGTCAAAAGTCCATAAACATGCAGCATCTATAGTTATTACTACTCGGTTGATTGCTGTCAAAAAGGCAGTAAAAGAGGGCGCGGTGAAACAAGTCGCTACCTAAAAGAAGTTCTCTTGTCTAGTTGAGAAGTGATAAGAGAGTGAGAAAGCTGGGTTAGCTGAGGTCGTATGAATTGAGACCCATCTAACCAAAAATACTCCTCCTATTGTGGAACCCAAAGAAGGTGGCTAAGAAATTGAACCTTGAAACGGGGTTCAAGTTACCAATTAAGATGTCGTCAAAGGGTCATCACTACCAATGGAGGTTGTGCCGAGTACTAATAAAAGAAGTGGGAAGGAACTCATTGGCTAACCTCTTGCTTAGAGGTCTTAGGAACTAGATGAAAGGGCGTAGGAGGCTATGTGAAAAAAAGCTCTTGGCATTAGTAGTGTCACATTCATCCCTAACATGGAGGTTGGCAAGTATTTCATCCTATGTTGGAGCCACAACATCTTGCACATTGACTTGGCCTTAGGCAACAGGACAAAAGCTTTAGCCTTGATGGAAGGTATTATTCTTCCCAAGGATAAGGAGATTGTGAAGAAAGATGTTAACAGGGTTAATGGTTGCAATAAGGCACACATCGCAACCAAACTGTACGATGTAAGTACTAATTGAATCCTTTCAATTGTTAGGCATGTTCAATTGCTAACACTTGTGTTTGTCTATAGATCAACAGCTACATTCTGACAGCCTTGGATAAAGCTGATAAGGAGATGAAAAAGGTAATAATAATGATTTTTTATATATTTTGCCAAGTGGTTCGGAGAATTGATCATTCCATATTGACTTGTTGCAGAAAATTGAGGACCCATACAACTCCTCAAAAGCTTAAATTGTGGTTGTGGAGAATGCAAGAATAATGGCTAAGATGGAGGCTAGAAAGTATCAAGATGAACTTGCTATCCAGAAATTGGTATACTCTTTAGCTACTGATGAAGTCTCAAGCTTTAAAGCTAAGGTTGATAAGTAGTATAAGGAGGCCGAAGATTTGAAGGAGGAGCTACGTAAAAAGAAGGAAGAGTGCTGGGGTTTGAGCCAAACACTTTACTTAATGAGTGATGAGGAAGATAGGCTTAAGATGCAAATAAAGGAATTGGAGACCAACAACTTTAGATTACAAAACCATAATTCCAAATTAGAGGAAGTGGCGAGGAAAACGCCTTTTGTAGAAGAGACACTTGAAATCGTGACACCAAGTCGATAATACAAGAGGCTATTGAGAAAAAAGTTGTTAGAGGGGGTTTAAGTTGCAAGAGAAGAAATCCTCCAGTTTTAGCCTGACTATGATCTCTCGTGTTTAGACTTCACTGACGTTGATGATAAAGTCAATAGCTGTAACAAGGGAGACGATAAGGATTTAGTTGCCGAGATTAATACATAGGGTGATAATGAGGCTAGTGTTGGGGATCCTAGAGATGACGAAGATCTTCCGTCTAAGGAAATCTCCTATGAGTGTAAAGAGAAATCCACCTACTCCCAAATCCCAAGCATCAAAAAGGAGATATGCTCCGATAAGGCTCTACCTTTTGATTAACAGAATGCCTTTACTTAGTCTGAGAATAAATCATAGGATTATTTCCCCTGTAATTAGTTTCTTTTGTATGGACTATATTTAGTCGAGTAGTTGAGAATTTAACATTGTATTTGTTATTAATCTTATGCACATTTCCATATGCACAATTTAGTTGTTTTAGCACGTTTAATTTCATGCACTCTTATCGTTTCCTAGCATGTTTTATTTCACACATCGAACTTTTCTAGCACGTTTTATTTCACACGTTTATTTTCTCGGTATGTTTTGTTTCACATGCAATGTATTGGGCGCCTTTTATAAAGTCTGTTCGTTAGTTATTTTGAGATGTGGACTAGTCTCTTAGCTTGTGCCATGAGATCGCTTAGCAGGACATTCTCATCCTTTAATTCATCCTACGGCTAAATTATAAAGCTAGTTAGCCATGATAGATTTGAATCCTTAAAAACAAAATGTTAATTTGTTCAATGCAATTTGTACCTTAAACGATAACTCATTGATCATAAAAGATCAGGACGGGAAACAAATGAAAGTCAGAACCTGGAACATGACATAATTGTTTTTTAAAACAGCTGAACAAACGAGAATGTTCATAACATTGTGAAATTAATTAAAATAAAATTTCGGATTCTTGGCATTCTAAGTATGAGGGATCATTGTTTCATTTAACCTTTCTAATTAATAGGCCTTCTTACTAATGACTTCCTGGATTTTAACAAGGTCTTCTCAATTTGTGCTAAGCTTCCTTTCCTTCTCACACACAGCTATCGCTTTTAGTTTACGGTAGACCTATCATGACCCTAAGGGAGACCTACTAGGATTACATAAAATTTTCATATCACGTGTGCACCCATGACATGAAAACTGCTTAACAAATTAGAGATTATAAAATTTTAAATAATTAGCCACTAAGATTTTCAATTTTTAATTAATTAACTTATTATAAAATATAAATGACTATAAATATCTGATATTCCATAGTCCATCAGAACCGTAAAGAACTGATATCCCCTACCAAATACTAAGATAAGGTAAAACAACTTGATAATTTATAAGAAATACTATATTATACAAAATCCTATCATATAAATGTTTTCTATATAAATTGTTTTTGTACCAATTAAACACATTTCAATTTACTCTAACATTATCAAACCTATTTCCGGTTTGTACGTTGCTCTCAAAATTATCTCAATTCCTACTTAAAGGAACTTGTGAAAGAAACTATAGGGGAATAAGTAAACCATAACTTAATAAGTTTGTTTCTCACTACTATCTTTCAAATAAGTTATTAAACATTATTAGCAAAAGTACAATCTATTTACAAGTAAAATGAATGCATACGTAGTGAATGCAAGCAATACATTCATAGGAGTCTGGAACTATAGAAGGTATGGATTTACTTTGTCTACACGTTAATTATCCTCCGTACTTATTTGCATGGAGCACCTCATCTTAATCGCATAAGGTTGCTTAAGGGTACCGTCCCTTTAAACGACACTCGACTATTGCCTTAGCTGAGAAACAACAATCAATATAGGTGGACCTCAACTAGAGTTATCCACTGAACATATCCAAGGCTCCTTGGGTATATAAAGCGAGTTTTCTCACTATCAAAATATATCTAAGACCTCACGGGTACAAATATGCGAGTCCTCTCCCAATTAATTGGAGATACTATATTAGCTTTACCTTAATAATAAAAATATCATTTATGGGCCCCATAAGGCCTCATAGAAATTGTACAAAATATATTTAAGATTAGAAAAATGTTTTCCAAAAATAATTTTCTCAAAAATTTGCAAAGTTAGTACTCTCTATCAATATATCAATTGGGTCATAGACATATGACAAATATAATTGGTTATTTTAGTTAAATAGTTATATTTACCAATTTAAGAAAGTAATTACTTATTCAACAAATAATCTATATTAACCAACAAGTAGCATATAAACAGCAAACAACAAGCAGCATATAAACAGCAAACAACAAGCAAATAGCAGATCATTAGAACTCCTTCACCTGGGTTAATGCTTACTCTTAAAGCCTTTGAGATTTCCAAATCTCGATAATCAGGTACCTAAAAGATAATAAAGCTTATAAGTATTTTGAAAAATTAGGTTTCTCGGTTAACTAAATATCTATTATTATTTGCTTAGTTTCTCACTATAACTTACATATGGTATAAATATAGTTTAACTTAAATCTTTTACCTATTTTTCTTGGTTTATCTTAAATTTTCAATTGCGTATAACTTTTTTTGTTTTTACTCCAATTTTTATGAACTTATAGTCAATTTTTATCGTTTTCAAATGTACTTTTGTGTAGCGGGGTTTGTTTTGAACGTTATAACCCATATTTTTCGTTATAGTCTAAAATATTATGAATTTTATTATTTTGAATTAAATATTTATAAATTATTATTTTAAGCTTTTCTTTATAGATTTAAGATTTACTAAATATCTAAATTTTATATTTTTGTAATTTTATTCTTTTAAGTTTATTTTATATAATTTACTTATTATACTATTTTTAGGTCAAATACTTATTTAATTCACTTTTTGCTACTTTCGTAATTTCCTAATTAATTAATTAATTATTTTATCATTATTATTAATTACAAATTTAATTAAAAATATAAAGTGCTAACAAGCTTCTTGGTTTTCCACATGTCATTTTATGGATTTTTCATATTTTTCCAATTTTTTAGCTTTACTTAATATTTATACATATATATATGTATTATTACAATTTATTAAATTTTGTAAATTAACCTTAATTTCTTTCTCAATACTCATGGCATATATATATTTATATATATATGTATTATGTTACTTTATTTAATAATACATGTACTTATACTATACTTTACTACTAGTATACATATTTTTATATTTATAAATACACCATTATACTTATGTTCCTTTACCTTATTTATGCATATGTACATATGTAAATTCAAAACGACATTTCTTATTTTGTCCAATTAGAAGCGGAGACTCTATATGACACTTAGGAGCGGTTCAAGGACTTGCTCAGGAAGTGCCCACATCATGGCCTCCCACTATGGATGCAAATTTAGACCTTCTATAATGGTCTCAATTTATCTACAAGACAGATGATTGATGCATCAGTAGGAGGTACTTTGAACACAAAGACACCCAAGCAAGCACAAAACCTGATTGAAGGAATAGTGATGAACAATTATTAGTAAGAAAGCACTAGAACCAAGCAAAAGGTTATAGGAATTTATGATGTGGACTTAACCACCGCTCTGGTAGCCAAAGTGGATCTATTGAGTAAGAAGATTGATGTAGTCTCTATTGGCCCTCAACAAGTACAATTAGATGTAAGTGACTTTGGCATGTAGGGTTATAGAGCACAAGAACAACTGGAATAAGTAAATTATGCAGGAAATCTACCCATGCAACAAAATAACCCCTACAGCAACACTTATAATTCTGGATGGAGGAATCATCCTAATTTCTCATGGGGAAACCAAAACCAAGTCCAATAGAAGACTAACTTTAGCGCACCTAGATTTCAAATACCATTACCACCTCCTCTTTCTTAAGAAAAGAAGTCTAGTGTGGAAGAACTTCTCACTAAATATATTCAAGGCAATGAGGTTCGACTATCCAAGATTGAATCATCGTTGAGAAATCAAGAGGCTTCCAATCGTAATCTTGAGAATCAAATTGGTTAACTTGCAAAAATGATCTCTAAGAGGCAACAAGGGACACTCCTAAGGAATACTGAGGTCAATTTTAGGGAACATGTTAATACAATGACCTTGAGAAGTGGTAGAAAACTACAAGTGGAGAAGAAGGATGGTAAGGAAGTAGTTGAGAAAGAAGTGGAAGTCAACCGTAAGGAAGATGCAAAGCCACTAAAATCAAAAGAAAGTATAGAATCACCGAAAGTAAAGGAGTACAAGCCTCCCATCCCTTACCCGCGGTACCTTAAGCAAAGTTATACTGATCAAAATAAGGAATTTGATAAATTGCTTGATATTTTCAAACAATTATACATTAACTTACCTCTTGTTGATATCATTTTGCAGATGCCAAAGTATGTGAAATTTCTAAAAGATCTTCTATTGAATAAGAGGAAGTTAGAGGAGCTTACAACCGTCACATTGAACGAAGAATGCTCGGCACTTCTCCAGAAAAAGATGCCACAAAAATTAAAAGATCTAGGGAGTTTAACTATTCCTTGTATGCTTGGCAATTTGTTAGTAGATAATGCTTTGGCAGACTTAGGAGCCAGTATAAATTTGATGTCATATAAATTGTTCAAAAAGCTAGGGTTAGGAGAACCTAAACTAACGCGCATGAGCCTTCAATTAGCTTATAGGTCTATCACATACCCTAGAGGCATCATAGAAGATGTTTTAGTGTAAGTAGACAAATTCATCTTTCCCGTGAATTTTGTTATACTTGATATAGATGAAGATATTGAGGTGTCAATCATTTTAGGTCAACCTTTCCTAGCTACTGCTAGGATTGTTTTTTATGTTAGTGAGCATAAGTTGATATTACGAGTCGGGGATGATGAAATAGTTTTTAAAACTCCAGAGGCAACAAACAAATTTCTTGACCTAGAGGACATATGTCACAATGTTAATGCCACTGATGTCGTTATATCTACATGTGTGCAGAAAACGCTTGCCAAAGATTCCTCAAGCTATTGCTTACAAAAGGGAGATGAAAATCTGGTGACTAACCCTAATCGTGCAGAAGTGGTAGCTCAAATAGAAGTTCATGAATCCATTGTAGATAAGAAGGGGGTTGATCCACTCCACAAGCTAAAAGATCTTAGGTTAAAATCCTTCAAAGAGAAGCCACTAATTTTGGAACCAAAACTGTTAAGAAATCATTTAGAACATGTCTTTGTGGTGAAAAGTTCAAAACTTCTAATGACAATCGCATCTAAACTAAAAGTGGACAAAATGAAGAAGTTAAGGTTACATGAATTTGATAAGTGGCATGATAAGGAGAGAAACTATGGAAGTTATGCACTAATGAAATGAAATTGATAAGGTCGATGGCCTAAGGGTAAATTTACACTAGTATGGAGAGTTCGAAAGCGATATACAAGAGGAGTCCTATCTCCACCTAGATGAAGAATCATGAATAAGAAGCCGTATCCCGTCGAGCTGTTGACGTTAATTATAGTGCTTCTTAGGAGGCAACCCATGTCTAACTTTACTGACATTTTAGTTCTTTAAGTTTATTCCATTTTATTTTTATTTTATCTAACTTTACTTTTCTTCTTTTATTTGCTTCAATTTTAGTCATAAGCTTTTCTTTTTAGTTTAAATTTTTTTCTTCAGTTTTCTTTGTCTTATTTTTCTAGTTTAAGTACTTTTATTTCTTTAAGTTTCTTTTATTTTTAAATTCATGAATTTAGGCTAGGCAAAAAAAAAAAAAAGTTACATGGGCATAGGACATGGCTGTATCCCAACCCGTGTCCATCTAGGCCCCTTCAATGAACCGTCACCACAAAAAATTACACAGGTGTGAGACATAGTTGTGTCCTAGCCTATATATGCCCAGCAACACGCATTCACCACAAACAATTACACGAGCGTGAGATACGGTTGTGTCCCAACCATATTCGCCTAGAAACATGCACTCAAAACAGAGAGGTACTCGGGCGTGGGACACGGTTGTGTCCTAGCCCGTGTTCGCCTAGGAATATGCACCCAAAACAGAAAGTTACACAAGCGTGGGACACGGTTGCGTCCTAACCTATATTTGCCCAGTACCTACACAATATTAGTACAACCACTGCACAACACTATCAAAACATAAACACACACATAACTTCACTTCACCTTTCATCCTTTCTCCATCTTCTTCTCACATTCCGCTTTTCATTAACTAACTTTTTCATCAAATCCAACACAATCCAAGTGACAATGGCAAATCGTGAAAAGTAGATCATTTGGAGGAGGTCCAAATCTATTACATCATCTTCCACTCATAAGGGCACTATTGTTAAGCTACTGGCCACCCTTTCTCCACTAAAGTATCTTAAGCTTCAAGGCAAGGAAGTATTAATTTCTTTTTCAATACATGTATTTCCTTTTTCCCTATGATGTTTTTAATTGTTTCATATCTTGTTATTGTGCTTTCTTAATCATATATTGAGGACAATGTACGTTATTAAGTGTAGGGAAAATATATATATGAATTTGTTACTATTTAGGAGACTAATTATTCACATTTGACCCAATTAATTTTTAAGTTAACTTGTAATAGGTGATTAATAAGTATTAGGCCAAATCAACTATGTCATCTTAATCATTATTAATCTTATTATACTTTACTAGAATTGATTAGTCAAATCTATAAAGGGTAAAGTTACGAGTTATTTAGCTTAAGACTCTAAGATTTGAGATTGGAACAATATCACTAGTTGAAAGTTAGTCATGGTTATTTTTAAATTTACTTTTATATATATCTTTTTCTTAGAAATTTTTAGAGCCCTATAATTTTTAGCAAGCAAACAAACAAATGAAATTCTTCTTCTGAGAAACCCCTAAAAAGTCACAATGATTGGAGGTAAAAAGTAATAATAAGTATATGAATAGAAAAAATTGGTAAGGATTCGTCTTGGTTCGTCAGAAGAGCGAGAGTGAGTCCCAATGCTAATACTAATGAAAAAATTGGTATGGATTGGCCTTAGTTTGTAAGAAGAGCAAGGTTTTTTCCCGCTATCAATATAAGGGATAAGTTGGTATGGATCGGTCTTGGTCCATCAGAAGAGCAAGATTTTTTCCCTCTACTAACACAATTGTACTTAAATAAAATAAATTTAAAAAAACCTCACAACAAAAGCATGAACTAGGGGGATGATCAGAGGATGAGTGGATCTAAAATGTGTTTGTTTTGGATTATGGCGCTTAGTGAGATTGAAGAGAGAATTGTATATACTTTAGTCAAATGGACAAAATTTTTATGACTCTTTCTTAGTTGGCGAGATATTAAATCTAATTTTTAGTTTAAGAATCCTTGGTTAAATGACTGGCGTAAACTTTGACTTCCATAAATTAACTAATGAACTCTAGTATTAAGTATTGTTGGAGTATTCGAATATGATTAGGTGAAATTATGACATTATTAAGGGTGAAATTGGTTGACTTTATTATTGCACATTAATTGAAAATGATTGTTTTATTTTTCTTCGGGTCAAGTGTATTCATTCACCGGTTTCCTAAGTAGTGAGAAATTTTGTTTAACATTTCTTGTCCCGAAATTTTTGTTTTGATTTATTTGCTTGACGACAAGAAAATGCTCAAGTGTAGGGAAGTTTGATAACTTTTATTTTAAATACATTTCACATGGTGATTTTATAGTATTTCCCTTATATCTTTGGTTTTCTTTAAAGAAATTGATACTTAATTGAGTAAAATTTTGATTTCAAGGTTTGAGCGTTCTCGGATTGAAAACGAAGAAAAGGAATCAAGTTTCACTCAATTTGGAGTTCCAATGAATGAGTTATGAAGTTACATAAACAGTAGGAATTTTGGTCAGAAAGTTGCACAGTCTATGATATAACTGTATCCCCAGGCTATATCCATGCAGGAAGATTTGCCAAGGTTAGAAAGTTACATGACCTGGGGATACAATTGTGTCCCAAGCTGTGTCTGGTGAAAAAAAAAACCTTACAATACATTATAAAATGACATACTAGGGTTTCGTACATAACATTGGAAATTCAAAAGAGAAGAGACTTGAAGAGAAGAAGGAGTAAAAGGCGAAAGCAACACCTAACTTCAAGATTAAAGAGATTTATCATCAATAAAAGGGGTTTTTTATGTTTTATTTCTTGATTTTATTGCAATTCGTTTTTAGTTTCATTATAATAGCTTAAGATTTTTATATTTAGAATTGTGGAACTTAAGGTTTCATGTAACTATTAGATTTATTGATAATTTTCAATAAAGTTTCTATCTTTTCTTGATTCAATTATGTTATTTAATTGTTAATTGATATTTCTAGGGTATCAATTTATGATATTATGCATGATAATTGAGAAATCACATGTATAATGAGATCTTGACATAATTGGATAGAATTACATGTATATTTAGAGATAAGATATATGTTTCTTCCGAAAAGTTATTCTTTTGTGTGGGAATTCATTATATATTAATGCGATTCTAAATTATATTGCTAAGTGAAGAGATTCTGGTGAATAATTTAAAATTAAGATTAATATGCTTGAGAAAAGTGTTAACTTTAATTATGAATCCCTCCGGTCAAGAATAATAGAGATTGAATTAGATACATTTTAAGTGATCATATGTTAAATACTAGAGGAAATAATTCTTAAATACATTATTTGCTTTCTTGAAGTTGTTCTTAATTTTATCGCTTTCTAAATTGCTTAATCAAGTCTTATAATTAGGTTAGTTTGTTAATTTTAGTATTTTTAATTTATTCAACTCATCACAATTTTCCGGTTAGATAATAGAGCTAAGGTTAATATTAGTACTCGAAGTCTCTAAGGGATCGACTCGGACTCACATCTGCTATATTAAAACTGATAGGTGTACTTGCTCGATATTAGTCCTACTCCTATATAGCTCTTTATTGCCTATAGATTCCTAAATGTTATATCCAAATGCCCGGCTTTGTTGACTAACTTGATGAAAATTGGAGGGTATAGGATATCGATATCAATACATACTATGTACATAAGCATAACTTGTTTCACTACCAGCAATAAATGCCTAGTTAGGCGAATGCATATGTGATGTTGAATCTACGGGTATAGTTGAAATATTTTAGTTGTGATATGTAACATTGTCTATCATGTTATATATATTATGTTGTTTGTTATCCACTCCAACTCAGTTTCAATAGTTAAGGAGATAAAATATCTTATCCTCAGGTTAATAGTATCATGAAGGGCCTAACTCTAAGAGGAGATATATATTGAGAAAGTGAGTCAGAATCAACGACTTTTTTATGAAATCTATACTAAGTTAGGAATCATATTATTGTGAAAATGACAAAAGAAAAAATCGGTTCACGTTTTAATATAAATATTATGCTGTATATATAGGTTGAACAAAATATCCAACTAAACTTTGATGTAGCAATCCCTTTATTATATAAACAAAATTATCTTTTGATAAATAAGCTGGTTGAGCTAAGTTTTTAATAGGTATTCATATATGATGGTATATTCCATATAAAGCCGGGATGTGATAATTTAATCATGGGGTAGGTTTTGTGCCATATAAGTTTATTGGTTGAATTGATAGATGGACTAATTTATATATAAAAACATAATTCTCAATTTATTGAATTGAATTTATATCTATTTGATTATTATTATCTTCTAATTATTAAAACCATTTATTAATTAAAATCTCTTTTTTTCTTTTCTCTTAAATTTTAGATGGCAGTCCGAAAGATATGGAAATGAATTTTGTTGCTTTAAACTTGATCGTTGAGAAACACAATTTCATCAATTTGATTCGATTTTATTGATAAAAAACAAAAGAGTTCTGCGCTTCATGTAAATGCATGCTGAACTGATTGATTCTTTGAGCTCTTGAATTTGTCAAAAATTAAGTTTCTTCCTTTACTCAATTTCAATGAATTATGCTTTATTAGCACTTCTGATTCCGTGTAGTTTGCGATATTGCCAATGCCTTTACTTCTAAAGAGGTTGTTTGAATTTGTTTGTGAGCAACTATGTCGATGATTTAACGTGGTGTGAATTATACTAAAAACAGAGCTTTTGAATTTGTTAAAAATAAGGGCAAATTAAGTCTGCCCCTTTACTTAATTTTTTTAAATCATGCTTCATTTGCACTTTTGCAATTGTGAATAGTTTCGTATGTTGCTTTATAATTATCTTTACTCACTTAGTGAAGAACTTGCGGATATCGACGGACAGATCATCGACATTTTCCATGCTTTATCGTAAGATTATTCATTTCCTCTCTAATTAGATTATTAATTTAATCATGGAATTAGTTATGTGCGATATCGATTTATTGGTTGAATTGATAGATAGAGTTATTATAAAAAATATAACGAGTTTGATTTGAAGAAGACTCAAGAAGCTGTCGATTCCTTTCATAGCATCCGCTGTTTTGGGGCAATTTAGGTTTACAATACGGATAATGCAAACCAGAAGGAGAAGTTTCGAGTGGACTTAAATAAGGAAATCAAGAAGTTGTGGAGGTATCGAGACCAGATTAAAACTTGGATTCAGTCCATACAAATCAAAGACAAGAAGGTCATCTCTCACTCTCTCTCTCTCTTTCTCTTTCTCTTTCTCTCTCTCTCTCGATCTGTCTATGTGTCTATCTGTATACTCTAAGCCCTAATTTGATTCTCTGACATATTAAGTCAGTTTCATGAACCCCCAGATAAAGAGAAAATCTCCCCTCCCTTTGGAATGGTTCTGTTGAAAGAGCACTTGGTGTTGGCGGTTTTTATTACTTTTATCTTAATCCTCATTGCTGATAGTTGTTAGCAAAAATGTATAAGAAATGGAAAACACAAGGAGTTCAATCATGCGCAGAGTTTCTCCTCCAATTGTTTGCTTTTTTGAAAAGATCCTAGGAATTTCATACAAAATGTCGAAACCAAATTACAACAAAATACACGGATGCATGGCCATATTATTTGTTGTTGTAATGGTTAATGCTTTAGGTATTATATCCGCCCAAGCCAAAAGCCCAAAACGTCCTCAAAACATGTATTCAGTCCAGCGAAAAGGAACGGTGAAAACCATTAAGATTTTTGTATTTCCCACTTTTCATACCTAGCATTTTCTTTTGTTATGTCGACATGAAAAATATTTAGTATAATCGCTGAATGACTTTTATATAGTTTGTTATGTTTTATATTACGAATTACGTTTTGTACTTCATTATTTCTTGCACATGTATCGCGAAAGCATTCTTGTGTGGCTAATGCAAACAATATATTAAAAATAATAATAATACCACTTTATTTTAAAGAGAATGAAAAAGAGAAAACAGTAGAAACTAATAGAATCCAATTATGATAGGAGTTGAATGAAGCAAATCAAAATAGAGTTATATACTTTATATCCAAACAGATATATGTGTGTATTATTCTAGTAGTTTTCTCTACTTGTTTTCTTTTTTAAATGTGTAAGAGAGTCTACATATTGTTTTTATTTTTTCCTTTTTAAATTATTATATAGATTAATTCAATTACATGTTATATTATATCAATTTATTTTATATTTACACACACATGAAAGGTGTGTGTCTGCTAATACGTGTGTGTGTATGTATATACATATATATATATATATATATATATATGCTAACTATAGGAATAAGTGATTTGAACTTTAATCTATCATAATGGAAGACCAACAATGATGTTAGTAAACTATAACGATCGAGGCGCATCTATATAAATTTGGACTTAGACTTTATTTTTGTATTTTATTGACAACTCTCTTTTCTTTACTTGATTAAGATAGGTACAATATCTAAAACTTTGATTTATCACTAGGTGTAATATATGTCTATTAACCATTAAAAAAATTATATAATTACAAATTATATAAACAAAATTATCAAAATACCATTGCTATGTTCTATATTTAAAATGCGATATTAGTATTTTGGTAATATTTCTAACATAGCATAATACACCGATATTAATATCGTATCTTTAAAATCGAATATAAGTACAAATATACTTATATATATGTTGTATCGACATATATACAAATATTAATGTCGCATTTTTAAAAGCGTTGGCATTTTGGTAATATTTTTTTGTATAATTTATCATTATATACTATTTATTAATTTCGATGGTAAACATACTATTTTCTCATTTATCACTTAATATAATTCTTATTTTGATTGGATGGCTATAAGTAGCTTCACCAAAACTCCATGTAAACTTGGTGCTATTAGATTTAAGAGATGGCAAGAGCTTGTGTTATAAAAAATTTGAACCTTTGATAGAAAAATCTTAGAACTATTTAAAATAAATAAATATTTCAAATGAAGTTTACTTGATAGGATATCTTCATCAACTAAACTAATCAAGAAGGATTGTGTTTTATGTTTAAATAGATACGTATTTTATATCTTTTTATCTCATATATTAGTCAAGAAATTCACACAATTAATTTTTTTCCCAGTTAGTGAGATATTTATCCACGAGTCCCAAACTCCAAAACTGTTTCCACCATGCCAATATATTTTTGTGAAAAACCATTCAAGTACTTCTACTAAAAGTAGTTCTGATAAGACAGTCGATTTTCTATGCTCTTACTAGGGTTAAGCAGTCCTCTTCAAATAATTCGCACAACCTCGGATAGTGCTATACAGCAAGGTACAAAATTTCCAAGAACTTAGATTCTTTTTACGATGGAGATCTTCCACTTCTATACTACCAATGTTTCATCTTGTATGAATCTAAACCTTATAATCTCCCTTAGTTGTAATCAAAACAGCTACGCATCCTCTCGCATGTTGACAGTGATATTTCTCACTCAAGAGGCTACTAGAACTACCTCTATTTCCAATAATAGTGGTCCTTCTCATGGTATTCCACACAAGTATATTGAGCAGCTTGATTCTATAAAATTAGACGTCATCATTGACCGCGAAGATAATCTTCTTAGTGAAAACGGGGTCTATATCATGAAGGATAATTTGCCTACAAATAACAGGACACCGCTTTCCTTAATCCTATCGAGGCTTGGAGTACCCATTGATTTTCAAGAAGGCTGTATCAATAAGATTTATAACGAGGCAATGTCCATGGTGCAAAACCCTAACCAACAGATATTATTTATGGTAGTGACAATAACTTACGTGAAACACGATGTAGAGAGACTGCAACAAACTCAAATTATCAACACCATGATATATTTTGAAGAGGATATTGATGATGAATTCTTGATGGAACCCAATGCGAACAAGGATAAAGATTATCATCAGCCGAAGATAAGCGATGATACCACTTGCTATGCAACTAAATCCTCCATTAAGGCATTGGAAAATGTTTTGATTGATACTACTAGATCGATGAATGATGAGTGCATGTGTATGTGCATGATTTGTTTGGAGAATTTCGATAACGGGATGGAAGTTCGAAAGTTGCCTTGCTCACACATATATCATGAAGATTGCATCAAGCATTGGCTCGCAAGGGGTATCTTTTGTCCAATATGTCACTTTGCCATACCAAGTGTTCATCATCCCAATTTGGTACATGAATGAATTGGATTTTTACATTTAAGCAATGTCTATGGCAGGTCGGGAAAAGCTTTTTGGATGTTTTCAGACTTTATATTGACATATTATTATATAAAATCCACCAACATTACTTCTTTAATTTACATGCAAAACATGATTCTATAAGTTGGGGATATTATTGGCATAAGTTCCCAAGTAGCGGTTGCAAAAGGAACGTTATGGGACTGGGGAAACAGATCCCAGTGGTGGAGTTATTTTGCTTCTGGCTTATCTTGGTGCCCAGTCCAGATTCTTCCGTTTTTCTTTTCCCTTTTCTTCTTTGAAGAACTTGTGTATTGGATTACGATCTAAAGCTTTAGACAGGATTTTATTTATTTTTATGTTTTCCAATGATAAGTCATTATATGTGCTTTAAGATTAAAATTATGCATTCATAAAGTTCCGAAGTTTCTTTTTTCTTATCAATTTCAAGTTTTTGTTTTAATTATACTTAATTCCAATAATAGAAAATGCATTAATATACTGGCATTCAATACTAATCTTTACAGGTCATGCAATCATATAATTCTGCCAGTGTACCATTACCAGATTTTGTAGTTGAATCAATTAGGGTAAAATACCAATTCATAGCCCGTGGTTTTTTACTTTGCAATGTGAAATTTTTTTTGACAACTCATGTTTTTTATTTTTTTCGTTAATTACACATAAGAGTTATGTGGCAATCCTTTAGTGGCTAAATCTATAATTTAATAATTTTATGTTATTATATTACTAAAAGTTATTTTTAAAAATAAATAAATTAAATAGAAAAAAAAAGAAAAGAAACTAGTAGATGATAGATGACACGCAGATCTGAAAATATTTTAGTCTCGGAAATTCTCCCTTACTTGATAGTTAAATCCATTGTTGAAGGCAAGTTTCCCCCTTTATTTCATCTTTTGTTGTCCTTTTTCAGAGTTCCACTTTTTTTCGACTGATCTCTGGGTTCGTTGATGCTATCGCATCTGTTCATCTCCTCGCCACTCTGTCTTTTTCACTTCTAGACAGGGAGTTTGGGTTTCTATTGTCCAGCGTCAAGGGGGGTCTTTTGTCTCTTCTTTGCGTTACTTTTCATTTTCATCCTGCGTCTGGTAATTTTGATCTGGCTCTTTTAGTTCTTCAACTTCCCATTCTTCTTTTTCTGGGTTCCAAACAGTTAAATAAAACACGTCATGCTGGGTTTTAAGAGATGACATTTGATCGCTAAAACAAAATTTCATATACATAAAACTCCTTTTCTCTTCAAATCAAGTTTTGTCCAAATCGACTACTATTTTCCCTTCCGTTTCTCACAATTCACATGAAGGAAAGAAAAGATAACACATTTGAGCTAAGAAGAAATCGGAGTTTAAAATTTAAATTTTACGTTTTGGAGGGACAAAAGGTATTATTTCGTCAATCTTGATTTGGTCTGTTCAACTTCTTTTTTGTTCTTTTTTGGTTTCCAAATCTGCTTCTTCCAAGTTTGATATGTCCTTTTTTTTTTTTTCCTTTTGTTTATTTAATTTATTTTATTCATCTTATTTTTCTGGGTTCCAAAGTCTGTTTGTTTCAAATCTGTGCATCTTTTGACAACCGCTTCTTTTCGTTAATTTTGATATTTTCTTTCCTCCTTTTACTTAGGTTTTTTTTTTTTTAACTTTAAAAATAATTTTTAATAAAATAATAACTTAAAATTATTTAATTATAGTTTGGGACACTAAGTATTTGCCACGTGTTCCTCACGTGTGATTAACAAAAATAAAAAATAAAAAATAAGGATTATGTGTCTGTTAGAAAAAAAAAATTTTCACAAATAAGTTATTTGCAAAATAAAAACACATGTTATATATTTGTAATTTACCCAATAAATTATAATTTATTAGAATTCAACTCAATATTTATTTAACTTTCATTTAATTACAGTAGCAACAATTTTGTATAATTCAAATAACTCACTAAATTGAGTTCGAGATTATTATTGTCATTTCAACTCGATTCCCTTACACTTCTCCTAGATGAGGCTACGGAAATCAAAAAAGTAATATCAAAATCTAATATATTAATAATTTGCTTTTAAAAGATAGGTGTTGTTTGGAAGAATATTTGACATCCTCAAATCTCTAAGTCAATAGTGTCAAACCAATCTTGAGCATTTAAGATTATCCCCATCACTTAACAACCTGTTTTGAATCCTAATGTACCACTTTAAACATCTTAAGAAATTCATATTTTTAAGAAACTTAACATTGTTTTTTCACAAAAGCATTTTAATGTTTTTATAAGTTTTTCGTGAGTCCTGATAACGTACTTTGAAAAAATATTGTTGTAGAATGCACAAGTGACGTGGCTGGTATTGGGGAACGCAACAAGCTTCCTACGTTGTGTGGATGTGTGGATTGTCTAAGTAAATTGGGCAAACTAACAAATGCATATATATCATCCTCATCGTTTAGGTGCTTGAATACAAATAATTGAGATGTCATAAGCAAGCTCAACAACAAACTTACCTAACCCATATCCATAATTTTAATACCCACAAGCACAAAGAAGCTTACTTAAGCACGATTAAAAAGGTTACAAATCAAAGCCCTCACCCTGTCAAGATCAGTGAATTACAATTATAATTCCAATTGACTTTGCAGCTCCAGGAGGGTCTTGGAAGAAGCAGTAAGCCGCTCTATCTCCTCATCATCCAGATGCACATTGGTAACACCCACGACTCCGCTGCGCCCGAGCTGTGCTGGCAAGCTCAAGAACACATCTCCTCCATCAACGCCATAGAACCCTTTTGCAAGGACCGAAACCGGGTGGATCCGCCTCTGGTCCCGGAGTATGGTTCGGGCTAAACTTGATACGGAGTACCCAATAGCCCAGGACGTGTAGCCCTTAAGACTAATGACTTCATATGCACTATCTACAACAGCTTTGTGAATGCTTTCAAGTGTCTCCTTTTCATAGGGGATTTGCTGTTTCTTCAGAAAGCTGAGCACCGGTACCCCACCAACACTAATACTAGACCATAGGGCCACTGAACTGTCACCATGCTCTCCAACGATATATGCCTACCGAATAATTGCACAAACAGTTCGTTTAGGAAATATGCAGATAAGGCTGACAGTATGCACACGCACACACGCACAAACACTGCATCAGAAACATAATTACGAGATGTTTTATATATATATGGTTATTATTATTATGAACTTACAGCACTGACACGAATTCAACACCCAATAAGACAAGGGCATGATCCGCCAATCAAGAGTGAGACACCGCAGCAGCCCTAAACTTCAAAATTCTCCGAAAATTCGCCTTCAAATTTTCAAGAGCTTTTTTTAATATAGACACTTGTGTGATTTTGCCCCTCTTATTTGATTGCTATTCGACCTCTCTGAAATGAAATCCCGATCCACCATCGGCAGTACAAATTGCTATCTCCACGTACCGTTTCTCGTTGTCACCAAAACAGAACAAAAACAGGACTAGACCTGGCAAAACAAACCGATCCATACGTATGCAAAAACCTCATAATTTCATAGGAGCCAATGATGAAACCGCTGCAGATTCTACATTTTAAGTCTTACGTTTTATCAAATTTACCGACTCCAGAAAACAATTGCCGAAAAACTCACAATAGCTGAAGAGTGTGGGTTAAAACGATGAAATGAGAGGCAGTAAACCCAATAAGTGAAAGTTTTAAATCGGGAAAACATCCCGAGTATACGGTGACTTTTACATTATCTATTAGAGAAGACGAAATTAAAATTAAAATTACCTATTCACGTTCAATACTCTCTCTTATTCCTAAAATTTACATGTTGTGTTTTGTTAGTGTAAATAAAAAGCAAGTAGACACGAAATGGGTCTAGAGAAAATTTATCCAGGTACATATCTAGGATCAAAGACAAGTGGCAATCCAAGCACTATCCCATTATTGTACTAGGGATCAACATCATGACTAGCAAGACGACACTTTTCTTCGAGGACACAGCAAATGAAAATAGGTAAAGAATCACAATACAAAATATCAATCCTTCCTAGTATATACAATACAAGCGGAGCAGATCCGATCTAAGCATTCCCCAAAAAAACAATTAAATAAATTCCAAGTCCCAACACCTCCACAACTGTCAGACACTAAGCCATGTCATCACAAAATAACGAACAAATGAACCTCATTTTACAATTTGCACTCACCTGCACATCCTGAGCATTGACATCAAGATGATCAGCTATCAAGAATCTAAACCTGGATGAATCCAGATTTGTACCCGACCCAATCACCCGGTTCGATGGAAACCCCGAGAGCTTCCATGCCACATAGGTTAGTATATCTACTGGATTCGATACTATCAATAGTATCGTATCTGGAGAATACTTTACCAATTGCGGAATAATCATGTTGAATAGTGTTACATTCCTGTGCACCAGATTTAGCCGCGACTCACCAGCAATCTGCACAAATTTAAAGTCAAGTTACATTTAATTGGAAGAAGAAAAGACAGAACAACGAACTGCTAGCAGCATGATATGATGTTCATCATATTGAAGATATTGGCACACATTCATTTGTCTAATAAAGTATTAGATATGTTCTTAGTTAACCCATTTTTGTAATTAATGCTAAATAGGTAAGACAAAAGATTTACTAATACTAATAAGATATGAGCTTCAAATGAATAGTAAGTAAACATTAATAACATGGGAGCATAAATATCTAAAGTCGATAGGCTTTACTTAGCCAATTCCAGACCATAATAATATTCTTGTAGAAAATTTATTCATAATAAAAAGTCAAAATATAAACAACTTAACGTGTGCGGCCTATTAAAAGTGCTTACTTTATGCAATACCTTTTCTTCCGGTGACAATAGTGAAAATGAATGTAAATAATCAAATGTTTCAATGGTAAATCAAAAGGGTCTGTTGGTCATTATCGATTAGTGGTCAAATAGGAAAACATCTTCCAATTTATCATTTCTCAATTTCTTTAAATTTAATACTTCGATGTTTTGTCACATATAATTCATATTTAAGACTTTAAGAAAGAAGATAATCTTATAATCACATTATAAAATATTTTATGAACCTAAACAATTTCATTTATAATTTTGATTTGGTACTATTACACCATTGGCACGACCCCGTTTTCCAAATCCGTTGCGGTCCATTTATATCGCACCTAATCACAAGCTGCCGCGAATCAGACTCAGCTTGCTTCCTTTTCATATGTGACTTCTCTTTTCGCATACTGACCTGGTAAGAGAAATTTACCTAATATCCATCTAACAAAACACGAAAATGAAAAGGAAAATTTGAAAAAGCGTATCCAATGAAAATTATTTTCAATCCCCTAGTATGTTTTATTTAAGAAAAAATCATATCCTTAAAATAAAAACACAGAAATGATCTCTTATACTGTGTTTGGATAGGTGGAAACCAGTAAAAATAAGAGGAAATGAAACAAAATATATGTTTGGAATGGTAAAAATGAGATGACTCTAATGCAAATGGACGGAAGAGGATTCCACTTTAAAGTTCCATTCTTTCCTCTTCAAATTTGGTGAGAAATCTATGTCGTAAAGTTACCAAAATACCCTAAACGAAAACATTGTTGATCTTCTTCTTCTTCATCTTCTTCATCTAAAACACTCTTCACCATCTTCATCCGTTGAAAAACTCACTGTCCATCTTCTTCACTGTTATCCACCGTATACTCTCTCTCTCTCTCCCTGCTTCTTCTTCACTCTCTATCTCTTTATCTCAAGCTCTTATTCAGATCAAATTCCACTTCTCTCTCTCTCTCTCCCTCTCGATTGCTCTTGTTCACATCCTACCCTTTCCCTCTTTATCCATCTAGCTCAATAAACATAAAAAGGGTAATTTAGTCAAGTTAAATATACATTTTTGTTGGTTTTTAACCATTTTCTTCCGTTTCTATTTTTTATAACCAAACAATAATAAAAATTATACTTCCTTTAATTTCTTTTCCTTTCGTTTCGTTTCCATGGATTTCCTTCATTTTCTACTTTCCATGAAGTTGCCAAATATAGTGTTAGTTTCCATACTATCAATTTTCATCGACTTTCAAATCATTTATTGCTTTCTTTTGGCCAACTAACTTATCACATTGGGACAGGGGTATCCATCCAGACGAAAAACCGGTCTAATTGAAATCAATTATTGATATTATTTAAATTGGCTCTTTCCAGAATTACAAAACTAATATGGAAAAATTGAGGTAGGGAAAAAAAAAAAAAGTACTTCAAAAATTGTCCGGGATTTATGGCCCAAGTATAATGTACCAAATCCAGAAAATAAAAAAATAAAAAATAAAAAAAAACACAGCATAATACCTGTCTGGCACCGGCAGTTACAATACAGAGATCCGATCCCGCAGTGACAGAGTAATCCACATCAGCAAGTATCTTCGTCCTGGGCAGAAAAGCCGCAGCATGTTGAAGATCAAGCATCTCGCCGCGTAATTTATCAGCCTTAGCATCAACTAAAGCAATCACATCAACAAGGTCCTGAGTAAGAATAGTTTGTGCAATGGCCATGCCAACGTTGCCAGCTCCGATGACGGAGACTTTGGTGTGTCGATTTGTGGGTGGTGACGGTGATGTGTTGTGGATTTGTTTAAAGAAGGCTTGGGTCAAGTCTAAGCCTCCTGGACCTAGGGATGAGTTTGACGTGCTCTTGTGCATTGTTAGGGGTTTTGAGATATGAGTTTTTAGGGTTTTGTATTGGCAGAAGAGAATGCTTGGAAGGAAACAGAGAAGAGGATGGCTTATAAATGGAGGAAGATGAGACTGGAGTGCACGAAAACGTAAAAAGGCGATGGAATTAAATAAGATTTTGATGGAGGTGGAGGCTGTGCCATGACTTTGGTATTATAAATTTTGAACGGTCAATGTTTCCTTTGGTCTTTACATATCAGGTCATCTAGAAAAGCAGAAACTCTAGATTTGCCATTTTCCTCCGGAGGGGAGGTGTGGTGGGGATGATTTTTGTGTGTGATACATGTATGAAATCAGATCTAGAGGCTGAAGACGTGTTTTTCTAGAATTTACATGAATGAAATTCTATAAGGATGAATGAAGATAACCATTCCTGTCTTATAAAATTATAATTAGGTTTGATTTATAGAATATCCGTTGTAAAAATCCTTGTTGCTGTTCACAAAGAAATTATCATTCCTTCTTATAATCAAAGAAAAATAGCTATTAACTTGATTCCTCACTCTATTTTTAAGACTTTAGCCACCAATTAAGCCATAGAATAGAGTAAAGGTAATCTTGATATTCCTAGATATATTCTTAATATATTATTAACATTATTTTAAATGCAATTGAACAGAAAATTAAATATTATATTTCTATTTTATTCTATAAAATGTAATGATCCAACCGAAACTTTTTTTATTGAGGTATGTCCGTTTTGACATGATACGCCTTATAATTTTGTTCCTTGATACAGTAGCTTTCTAAGAATCACCCATCCCCAAATTGACCTAACCTAAATATGCTTAACTTTGGAATTTCAATGTACTTTAAACCGCTATATCAAAAGGTGTCTCGATGATTTAGAATTTTATAACCTAACATTTAAGAGGTATTATGTGATGCCTCACAATAAAAACATGCTAACTTATGAGTAATTAAGGATATAAGCACATTAAACTAAAATTAGTCGTTAAAGTTCTAAATGATCTATAAAAACTTAAATGAAGCAGTACTGCAAAATTTTAAGATAAGATTGTACAAATAGAATATCATTCATCGAAAATAAGAAATTCTAATTCTAAAATTTAATAGTTTTAAAATGAGTCACTAAAAAGAGGAAAAGAAAAAGAAAAAGTAGTAAAAAGAAGCACTAACATACCTTTACATGTCAAAGTTAAGTTAGGACTTAAAATATTCAATAGAATAACACCAATCACTATAAGATAAACTATTAAAATACATCGACAAATTTCAAACCAAGAGCATGGGTTACTTGAAGATTCTAGACCGTTTATTTACTTATACCTATAGAGGATTGATACGCTTCTAATAAGGTTGAATTAAGCAACATTTATGATTTATCTTGTTCTTCCATCTAAATTAAGATAAATATCATATATTTAAATAACAATAGTATTAGTGTACTACAGAGAAATTGAAAAGACCTACCCCTTTCAATCGTATCCTTAAAATAAAAGGAATAACTATAGGAAGTTGGATTTTAAAGAAAGAAAAATGAGTTGAATAGCTTTTATAAATCAAAGGTTATAGAATTAACTTTTATATACTCTAAAAGTAAAAGAATTCAAATTTGATGTATAATACAAAATTGTATTCTTTTTGAAATATATTAAGGAAATTTTAATAATTTTAAGTCTAGATAAAAATCATACTTGAAGAGTCATATAAAAAAAGGACCAAAATATAATATTATTCTACGTAAAGGATAAATCAAGCCATTAATAATAATAATAATACAAACTTACCTTAGAAGACATTTCCAAACAATAGGTTAATAACATCTATAATCGAAATGAAGTTGACGACACATATAAAGACACCTATTATATGGAAATTTAGGGGGTAAAAGTTTTAAGGATAAAACTATTTGTAGGGGGATGGAATGTAAAACCCCACAATTTGGCAATTAGGACATTATTACCTAAAAATAGGATATTTGTAAAAGCTTCTTCGTTTAAGCTTGAAAATTTGCAATGGAGCTATGAAAACTGGTCAAAGTGACCCAATAAGTTAAGATATTGGGAAAATGGATTACTGAAATAATAATACAGCTTTTTTTTTTTTTCATTAAACAATCATAAAAAACAACCAAGTCTACCCATCACAAAACAACTAACAACAAAATAGAAAAAACACCAAAACAAGTTAGTTAGTCGGGTTCATAATTTCCCTTGGCCAACACCCGAACAAAACATCCATCATAGTGCAAAACATTTAAAAGAAAATTTGGAAAATCAGAACCAAACTCCAAGTGCGACATCTTTAGGCCTTCCTTTGCCAAGGCATCAACAACCCTATTTTGTTTACGTTTTACCCTACATAAATTAAAATTTTCAAAATGAGGTAACAATTGAATACATTTAGATAACGCTTAGTAACATATGTTTGTATTTACGCTTTGTTTCATGATCTAGACCATAACTACTTATGAGTAAAATTCAATCATAACATTTTTGTACCCATACTGCTTGGCCCAATTCATCCCTTCAAACAAGTCCCATAGCTTCACCTCTAAGAGAGAACATTTGGAATTCTGCTGTATCAGTCCTCCAAATGCATGACCCTCATGATTCCTAGCAATAACTCTAATACCTCCTAAAAGCCTCTTCTCTTCAACTGCTGCTTCACAGTTGATCTTTACTAAGCCCCTTATAGGTCTACTCCACTTTACCTCTCTGATCACTTGGTTTGCTAGCTTATTGGCCCTGTGCATTGTCCACCATTCATATACTTTTACTCTAACCTATTGGTTCAGTGTTCTTGAGTAAGGTTATTACTTTGAAACACACATCAATTTTGTTCTTGCCAAATCCCGCATAACAAGAACAAAATAAAGGACTACTTAGGTAGTTCAAGACTTGTCCATGTCTTCTATTTCCATTTCACTTCTTTCCTCAACCATTCTATAGCTACATCTCTATTTCTAAAGTCCATTCCCTAAAAACCAAAGGATGACCACCCAACCTTACTAAACTCATAGTTAAAGAATAAGCAGATCATGTTTTCTTCTCTCTTACCACATAATGGAAATATAGCTTGTACCACCATCCCTCTAATTCATAGCTTGTCCCTAGTCAATAATCCATTCATTAGAATTTTCCAAAGTAACATCTAGATATGTAAATAAGTTGAGGTCTTCCAAATCCAATCCTAAGGTTAGCCTAATGTTTTCTCCTCCCCAGACTTACTCAGACATTCATAAGCAACTTTACTCATAAGGTGACCACTAACTTCATCTAGCCAAAAGAGCAAATGTTCTTCTTAACTATGCTTAACAATGGTGGTGTTTCCTAATCATTGGTTGATCTCATGATCAATAGGATATCCTATCACATCCTCATTCTAGTAATTGACAAAATTCCATACTTGATGCACCTAGAATTTAACCATGAAATAATGCTTCCAGAATCTAACCACTAATCCAACTAAAATTTAGCTGCTCTTTCGTTTCAAATGTGAGCTCTAACATTTTGGTCCACCCAATCCTTTACCTTCTTTAGAGCCCTATAGAATGTAGATCCTTTCTTTATTTTCCGACATCCTTCCTTCATTCAATATTTTCCTTTAAGACCCTTCACCCATGAGGCCTTCTTTTTTCCCACTTCCCAAGTTAGCTTATATAAGTTGGTTTGATTTCTTCTCAACACATCTACTAAACCTAAGCAACCCTTTGCTTTTAAGTGCTTCAATTTGTTCTAACTTATCCAGTGCAATTTTCGACATTCCTCTAAGGAACCCCAAATGAAGTCCCTATGGATCTTTTCTAGACCATCTGTAATAGAATTTGGAAAAGATATAGCTTGTGAGTAGTAATTTGATATACTCTCTAAGATAGATGTTGTCAAAAGCCTATACCCCACCATACTCAACATATGAACATTCCAATTAGATAATTTCTGGTGTATCATTTCTAAAATAAAATCCATATTAATCTTTGTGATATGTCCCCCCCCCCCCTCCTTAACTAGTAGTCCTAAATACTTTCTCATATTAGCATTTGAGCGTATGCCAAATATATCATAAATCCTTCCATTATATTCGTAACCAGAATTCCTTGAGAACACAATACATGAATTTTTGAAATTTACTTTTTGTCCTGATGCAAACCCAAAACCCTTTGTTACTTTCATCATACATCTCATGTTTTCCTCCATTGCCTCCCCCATAAACACAATGTCATTTGCCAAAAATAAGTAAGAGAGACAAAGTTGCGATCCCCTTATCCAAATGGGTTTCTACTCCTTCCTCTCCACCAACTGATGAACAAGCTGGCTGAACATATCCATTACTAAAATAAACAACTAGGGAGATAAGGGGTCCCCTTACCTAAGTCCTCTAGATGCCTTGAACCCTTTTAGTAAGGAACCATTAAACATGATATGGAAAGAAGTTGAATTCAAATAAGAAGAAATTAGGTTTAACCAAAGTCTTGGAAAGTTCAAACTTTGAAGCATTGTGTGGACAAAATCCCACTCCACCGTATTGTAAGCCTTTTCCCAGTCCAACTTCACCAGCATTTAGTTTTTCTTTCTCCTCCTACTATCTAAAAAGTGAAGTATTTCTTAGAAGATTATCATATTATCCCACGCTGCTCTCCCTAGAATAAAACTATCTTACCTTAGGTTAATTAACTCATCTAGTTGACCCCTCAATCAATTCATAAGCAATTTACTTACTACCTTACACATGATTGTGTGAAGGCTAATTGACCTGAAATCCTTCAACTTGCTTGCACCTATTAGCTTAGGGATAAGAATAATTAAAGTTTCGTTTAATTCTAATATCATGCTTCGAGAATCCATAATGGACTAAACAATATTACATACAGTTTCCCTTACCTCTACCCAACACTTCTTAAAGAATTTTGCACTCAAACCATCTATGCTCGATGCCTTATGGTTCCTTATACACCATATTGCTTGCTTAATCCCATTTGATGTGTAGGTTTTCCCCAAATCAGCTTTATCAATTTCTGAAAGAACCTTTTCTCCCTTACTCCAATCCTTCAACAGTCTCTAGACATATTCCTTTCTATGGAGAAAATGTTTTCAAAATGCCTATTTACCATCTGTTGTACATCCAAGGCACTTGGTAACCGTTTTTAACATTATCAAATAGACTACAGACTCGACCTTTCAATCTACGACATAATGCATTGGTCTGAAAGAATTTCGTACATAAATATTTATATACATCCAAGGCATTATGCTTCTAATCTAGCTTTTGTTGCCTAAAGTTTCTCTTTATGTTGTCGGACCGTTTCAAACTTTAGTTGCAAAAACCTCTCTCTTCTTTTGAACCTTCTTCTTACTTACATGGATAAGTCTATAACACTCTAAATTCTATTTTTGAAGGTCTGTAATGAAGTTCTCCAAGTCTTCTAGGTATTTGAAAGTACTAGAGTTCCATTTACTATAGACAAAATTCTTAAAATCTAGGTGTTCCAATCACATAGGCTAAACCCGAAAGGGTCTTCTGACTTTTGGCCTAGCACTGATTTAGGGACCATGTCTAGTAATAAGGGCAAATGGTTAGAATGATTAGAGACTAAATGAAAGAGTTTTGCTTCTAGGTAAAGGGCTTTCTAAGAAGTGTTAGGCCAAGCCTTGTCTAGCCTAGTTTGGATTAGCTTACTTAATACCTGAGACCTTTTAGACCATATGAATTTAGGTTTAACAAAACCTAAGTCTATGATGCCCCATCTGTCTACACAAGACCAGTACCTATTAGCTCTAGTTTAGCAAACCAAACAACTACCCCAGTTTTCTTCCTTACATAGAATCTTATTAAAGTCACCAATCATTACCCAAGCCCCATTTATAGTACTGGATAACTACTCTAAATCCTCCTACAACCGATGTCTTTCCTTATATCTAGGAGAAGCATAAATATTAGAAACAAACCAAGAATAATTAGAGAAATGTACCTATATTTCAAGGGTAATATGCTGGCTAGAAAAGCCTCTCTCGATCATTGCAACATCCTACTCGTTCCATAGCATGACAATACCATGCTTATACCCATCCGCAACCCTACATATCATATTATTAACTCATAAATGCAACTTAAGCTCCTCAGCCCCCTTTACACCTATTGTAGTTTTAGTAATAACTAGAATTTATGGGTTATATAGCATCTATAGTTCTCGAATGGCCTGTCTTCTCTATTATAAGTTTGCTCCTCTTGCATTTATGCATGAATCCAAAAAAGGTTTCTATCACATTGAGGTAGAAAGAGTATCCATAAGATCATAATCTAGGAAACTACCAAACAACCTCATCTACACCTCTCTATTGGGCTCCTCCAAAACTTCCTTCATCTCCAACCTTCACTTTGATGGTTGAAACACTGCTTATAGCATTAACATTTCCATTTCACTTGACTTTAGCTAAAACTACTTCCTCTATCCCTCTAGAAACATCTCCATAAATGGAACTCTGCTTACATCCATTAGCAATTTCGTCCCCAACAAAACCACCTCCAATACTAGTTTACATATCCTTTCCAGTAACTCTAGAATATCCTCCCCTATCTCTACATCCTGTAATACCAGCATCTTCACCACCATGACTTCTTCCTCCTTCATACGAATCAGTCTCTGATCATAATCTCTAGAACTTGAAAACACCCCTAATCCACGTTGTGTCTAGATGCTTTACCAACTATGATGAGTCATCCTAGAAAACCTATAGGGCTAACATGGCTTCTAGCATTTGCACCATTCTTACATGCTAATTTCTTTAATGAAGAGGATTGCTTTTTTTGGTGTGTTTGTTCGTAGTAGTTTATGGTCTCCTTGATTGTAGAGAAAGTGAAGGGATTTTCTTTTTGAGTCTTCATATTTTCAACATTTTTATTTTCTTTCCCAAATATGCGATGGTTCACATCCACACCTGTCTAATCATAAATGTCTATCAAAGGAGTCCTTTCACTACTTCTTGTAGCCTTACCTACTACTGCCTCTCGGTTGGAGCTATTTTTAAAAAGATTTTCTTTCCTTGATTTGTTTCTTTCTTTTCTTTGGTTCTTCTTTCTATAATTACAAGTAGTCACTTCCCTAATAACCTTAGCCTCTCCTCTATTCAAGTTTGATGTACTTGGCAAATCTTTTGGATTAAACCTAGTGACTAATCCATTCCTTGATCTAGTCTCCCCCTCTCCTTCTCTCTCAACTAATCCATCCTTTTTCCCATCCTTAGAAACATGTGCTTGGTCTTCCAAGTTAACTTCACTAATCTCTTGACTACCTTCAACCGAGTTTTGATTCTTAATAGTTGTAACTTTATCACTCGAGCATTTATTATCTTGATGGTATATTCTACCATATGACTCACATACCTTTGGAAGCCCTTCATAAAGAACCTGATAAGGAATCCCATTTATCAAAACTGTATGTTTTAAAGGTTTGTTAGTGTTTAACTAGATACAAATACGTGCAAATCTTCCGCTTTCTAATCCTACCATGTATGCATCATATCTCAACACAGGTCCAATTTTTCCCCAATTCTCTAAATAGCTAAGAGAGAATAAAATTCTGTTAGCAAACCAAAAATTCTTACCCATGTTGCCACATTATCAAACTCTATTATATCCAGACGAAATCCAGTAACCTAGTTTTTTGGTATAAGGTGTCTATTGTTTGCAAACCAAGGGTAGTTCTTAACCATCCATCAATAATCCACATCAGTATCAAGGGATATTAAGTAATAGCCCATATTCACATGAATCAATTTAAAAGGATTGATTTTCTATCATAATGTTGAAAGCCTCTCAAATAATGTTTTATACCTTGGATTTGGGCTAAGGAGTTTTGCAATAGAAGCACTTTTCTAAGGTGCACTAAGAATGTCAATTTTTGATCGGGAGAAATTAAGATAACAAACTCCATGTTTCGCATTTGCATTCAATCTATCCTCTTCATCCTTCGATACTTCCTCATCATATTCCATAAGATAAGTTTGGTCCTCATTCACAAAATGGAAACGTTCATAAGCCTCAGGAATGTTTGTAACAAAACGTATCCCTAAAGGAGAGTTTTTTAGGCACTGTACCATCTTTTCCAATAGAGAACAATGGTGTTGAATCCACTATTATGATCTTTGTATCTTCACCATTTTGTGATGCCAATCATTTCTTTCTTCGATGGAGAAAATCACTATCTTTAACCTTGTTCTGGTGCATTATTGAGAAAGGAGTTACTGTGCTTGGGAGAGAGCCTCTTTGGGCCACCATTCTTACATACTCTTTCAAATAATAATACAATTAAAAAGTTAAATAAATCAATATTACTAACTCATTATCTATCAAAATGGTAAAAATTTAAGCTCGAACAATGGATGGGCTTTTAAGTAAATAAGTTAGTAAAATGACTAATATAATATTTAAAGGAAATATGGATTCGCTAAATATATTAATACGCTAAAATGTACACCTACAATGAATTTTTCTAGAATATATTCCTAATTTATGTAACTATGACAATAGTAGTATCGATAGGAAATATAATTCCAACTAGCGAAGAAACTAAAACATAACATTATAACTATGATAATAATATAATAACACCATAGAGCTAAATTAATAATAAAATAGTAAGTAAAGTAATAATAGAATATAATATAAAATATCAAATCAACATGGAATATGACCCGGGGATATTACATGTCGATGCATGCCTTAAATGCTTTCATTTGTCACCTAGTTGTCATAGTTTCGATTGGCCGAAGGGAAGTAATTAACAGGTGTAGTTGCAACATTGTGACAACAATTCAATAGATTTATAAAAAAAAAAATGACAAAAACATAAGGACAATCTTATAAACATTGGAAGACTCTACATGAAATTTCATTTTTACTTCACGAATTCATTTAAAGAAAACATTACTCTCTGCTTAGGAGATCACTCCAATCAAGTGCTTCTAAAATCTTTGAATGTTGGGACAACGTCAAAGACCACTGAAGTAGAATTTTACGTTCGAAACAAGAAAAGACTGTATTTTGGAAAGCAAGTTCACCCTCGTAATTTTCATAAATCATAGGTAGGCTCCATTTAATCTATTTCTCCTAGATTTAATCGATGTGGCGCAACATTTGTTATGTGCATAACATATAAGATGACCTAAATTAGAACTCCAAGGTGACATTAATTTATGCTCCCCTTAAGTCAATTTTATCATTCATTTGAGTTTCTCAAATGTTGAACCTTATTGATCATATTTCGTTATAGTAATGTTTTCATATACTAGGGGTTTGAAATGATAACTACTATTATATATATGTATACGTATATATATATATATATATTTATGTATACACAAAGGATTATCAAGATTATAATTTATAATATTACTAGTACTTATTGGTGGATGAAGGCTTTGATATTTTGAAGCATAGATGGTGTTGTCATGTACTTAGTTTATATCTAGGGTGGAACCAATTATTGATAAATTGATTTGATCATTATTAAGTTAAAGTGAATCAAAGGATAATTTGAGAAAGAATTTATATCAAATGACCTTAAAACTCGAACACTTCGATAAGATAACTCTCCGAACATAAGTTAAGAGCTAATAAATAAGAATAATAATATATTATGACCCATGCAAAAAGTGAAAGTGTTTTTCATAGGGATTTAAGGTGAAAGGGGTACATTACAACTATACCTAAATGGGCAATAAGGAGTCTAGGTAAGTGGGATAAATGTTTTATAGTATTTTGGAGAATTATTTCAGAATGCTTAGAGGCTTTAGTATGATTTTAGCTTATGATAGTAATTTAGGTCTCTATGCATATACGAGACATATGCTTGAATAGTGGTTTACTACTATACAAATTTAGTTCAATGTGACGTTATTTTGTAATTATTACTTCGATTGGTCTGTTTGAAACTTTTTGATCACCTCCAAAAATGATCTAACTTAAATTTGACCTGATGCTTAACTTAACATGCATTATAATCCACTAGGGATAACGACTAAGATTCTCAAGCCAAACATGAACCCCTTTTGTAAACCTTAAAAATTTAGCTTTTTGAGTATAAAGTTAAACTCAAGTGTTATAGATAATTTCTTTAAGTCAACAAAATTGATAAATTTAATATTGATTAAAATTTTAAATTCAAAACTTAAAACGAAAACAAAGGAAACACTAATATATTATTTGAAACCTTAATTGCATATAAAAATCCTAAACCCTATGTATACGTGGAAACAAGAGATCGAACTCGAACTTGATAAAAATCCTAAAACCTAAAACCCTAATCTTATAAAACCTATAAATTTACCTTAACAGTGATAAAGCTTTAATTGGATATAATTATCGATAGACACTCGTAATTGTGTAAGATTACTAAAGAACGAATAAAGATAGTTCCTAAATATTAATAAATATAAAGAGTAACAAATTAATTGAACAAATTAACAAGATTGTAAATATTATCTTATGATTATTTTTATTGTCACATATGTATGTGCGTGTATATATATATATATATATATGTTTGTATTAGTTTACATTAATTAAATTATTTTGATTTTATTTTATTACATATTTTATGTTTATGTATTATATGGTATACATTAAATTTATATTCTATATTTTTCTATAATTACATCATATGTTATTCCAAATATTAAACTTTTTAAGGAAAAGTCAAAAAGTGATTTTTCTCAATTTTTCTTTCCTTCTTTCTTCTTCTTTTTTTTTTTTCCCTTCTTTTCTTCCTTCCCTTTTTCATGTTTTGGCTATACATGTGTCCTAGAATTTTATCACAAGTGAGGAAATTAGAATCAAGATACAATTAAGTCAAATCATTACTTTATCTTTTTCTCCTTTTCTTTGCCTCTTACTATCAACCAACACACCCCTCTAGAAACCACTTCCACTTTCTCTTTCTTTTACAAATTCAAAGTAAGAAATTGAGACTTCTCTTTCCCCTTTTGGACTGACACCATCTTCCTCTCTTTCCAATTTCTATTCTCCTGTTTTTCTTCCTTTTTCCTTCAACCATCACAAAATTTCAACTCCTATAATATACTTCATTTCCATCATCTATTATTTATCAACATCAAGAAGGAAATAGGAAGCCTCATCTTCAAGAACTTCAAGATCAAAAGTAATCAAAGAATTCTTTATGTTATTTTAGTTTTTCTTTGTAATAAAAGTTTTATGTATTTTTCTTATAATATGTATGTTATAATACTTTATGATTAGGAATGTGCATAAGAGTAATGTGCATTTTAGTATCTTTGGTAACAAAAATATATGTACATGTATTTGATTGTTTGTACAACTCTTTTTCTTCATATTTATGTATTTATACATGTATATACTTAAATATATTTAACTATATGTATACATATGTTATATTTACTTAGTTATGTATATATATACACGGTTCTCATATATATATATATATATATATGTAGTACATGTAAAAATATGTAATATTAAGTATATTTATTTCAATATACATATGCATGAAAAATATTGTGAAATAGTATAAATATATGTATACATAAGTAGTAAAATGTGGGAGTATATTTATGCGTCTATATGTGTATATATATATTACTCTATTTTTCTAAGGTTTAAATATATGTACATATAATATAGTATAAGTATTTTCACATGTAAATATACCAAAAAATACATGTATATGTACATTAGTACTTTATTTTCTTAAAAATAGATTAATAAGTATAAATATATACGAATATATGCTAGACGAGAACATCACGATAAAGTTAGAAATGATTTTTCTTTCTATTATTTAATTATTTTAGGATATTATATATGTATATACTACTATTATAAATTGGTAAAAATACAAAAAAATTGGACAAAATAAGAAAATTGCATCTTGAACCAATAAGAAGTTGCTACGTCAACTTTTCCTAATTATTCTAATTAAAATGAAAATACCATATTTATTATTATTATTATTATTATTAATTAGAAAAGTACAATTATAAAAAAATTAAGATAATTAATGATTTAGGCTTAATATGGTGAAATAAAGAAATTATGACAAAATAGAATGAAAAATAGAAATATCTACAAAATGTAAAAAATTTAGAAATTATTTAAGGCCATTATTAAAGATAAAGAAAAACGCAATAAATAAAATCATTAAAGAAACACTTAAAATGATAATTAAAACGATTTGGGGAAAAAATAAATAAATTCTTAACATTCTCAACCCCATAATAGAAAATGCGAATTTTAACGTCTAAAACAAGCTTTGTTACATAAATGTATGACCAAAAAAGATAAAGATCAGCTATAAAATCAACTATAAGATCATAAAAATCAGAGTTGAAATAAAAAGGTTATACCTAATTAAAGATTCAAGATAAATCGAGAAAGATACATAAGGTAACTAAGTTAATTGGCCTTATAAACTAATAATGAGGATAAATCCTTAAAGTAAATAAATAAATACATAACATATAATTATTTACAAATATGCCCATATTTTTCCTATTTACCTTAATAAATAAGTTAAACCATGTTCATGCTATGCTTAGATTATAGTGGAAAATTAAGCAAATTGCAATAGACACTTAATTAATCAAGAAGCTTACCTTTTCTAAGTACTTATAAGTCTTATTATCTTTTAGGTATATAATTGTCAAGTTCTAAAAATTCCAACGGCTTGTAAAGTGAGCATTAATCTAGATAAGGGAGTTCTAATGACTTGCTATTTGCTTATGCTTGATACTGACTTGTTGTTTTATTGGTTGCTCTAATTTTGTGCTTAAATTATTGTTCTACCTTATGTGTTATTATTTGTATGATTGCCTTTTTAAATTGGTAAATATAAATATCTGACTAAAATAACTAGTTATATTAACTGCATCTTTATGGCTTAATTGGTATACTTATGGAGAGTACTAGCTCTGCCCATTTTTAAGAAAAGTATCTTGGAAACATTTTCCTAATCTCAAACAGATTCCTATATAACTTCTATGAGAGCCTATAGCACTTGTTGATGATATTTTTATCATTAAGGCAAAGTTAGCACAGTATCTCCAATAGATCGATAACGAGATAACTTGCAATTGATCGATAATGAGATAACTCGCATAATTGATCTCGTGGGACTCGGATTAGATTTACATATATTGAGCCCATGGGGACTTGAATATGATTCGTTAACAGGGGATGGCCCTAGTTAGGGTCCATGTGTATGGATTGGTGTTTTTTTCTTAATTAGGGTTGAGTATCATTTGGAGGGATGGTGCCCCTAAGTAGCCTCATGTGGGTAAGGTGAGATGCCTTGTATGGGTAAATATAGGGGACAATCGACGTGTAAACAATGTAAATTAATACCTTCCTTGGTTCCGGACTCCAATAGATGTGTTGCTTGCATTCTCTGCATATGCATCTATTTCGTGTATAGATAAACTTGTATGTATGCTAATAATGTTTGATAACTTGCTTGAACAATAGTGATCAGAAATGAGCTTACTAAGCTGTAGTTTGCTTATTTCCCTATAACTTTTTTTATAAGTCCATTTGAGTTAGGACTAGGATAAGCTCATGTGTAGAGTGTAAATCTAAGTTATGTAAGAGAAAGCTAGATTTAGTTAGGAAACATATAGCTAGCACAAGGGCATCCCATGTGAAAAAGATTTGTATGTTAAGGTTCTAGATCACTTAGTATTTGTTGCAATTTATAAAATTGATTTACACTATTTTATTGTTTAGAAGGGAATAACGATTCTCTACAATTTTGATGGATTGTAAAATATTAGATATTCATAGTTATTTATATTTTATGATAAGTTAAAAAAATAAAAATTGGAAACCTTATTGATTATTATTTAGAGTTTTATAATCTCTGACTTGTAAGACAATTTTCGTATCATAGGTACATACTTGATATGAAAATTTAGGTAATTCTACTAAGCTCTTTTAGGGTCCTAACACCATTTAATGATGATAGCTGAAATGATCTTTTCCTCACCTTAATCAAATTAAGTGATAGGAAAGGAGGCTGCGGTAAGGTTGGGGATCGTAGCTCGAAGATGATGATAGGAAGAAGATGTTCTCCATTTCATACACTCCAGTTTTGTTTCAATCAACGAGTGCATGGCATCAAACTCCTCAATCTAAATTAGAGCGGGTGTAATTTCTCTAATCTTATGATAAACCAAATAATATCGTGTGATGACATTTACTTGTACATGCATTACATCTAACTAATTTGGTTTAAAACTTGTTTGTGATGTGCTAAATGCATACTTCTGTCTTTGTCTCACTTATTGAGTAAGTTTTCGCTCATTCCCCTATAATCTATTTGTAGGTTTAGTACGGACTGCAAGTATCACACCCAAAACCAGAACTTTAGCAAGCTGGGTTGCAAAGTGAGGTTCAAGAAGAATTTGGTTGAATTTTGTTCTTATTATTGACTTTTTCCTAACTATAAAGAAAACTACCTAAGCCTTCTCAAGGGGCTCGCTAGTTTTCAATCTTTTGATATGCATACCTAGAAACATATACCTGTGCATTTTAAAAATACTCTTTTGAAAAGTCAAACTGAGTTTACTTTGTTAGCTATTTCTAAAAGTTATTCCATAGGTTTATATCAAATAAGTATCGAATTAGATGTTTCAAAATAGTAGAGCCGAGTATGCTTGGTGTAAAGTATGCCTATGATAGCAACTATAAGATTAGTTTCTATCTTAAAATGGTTCACACGGTGAGATTGTTGTAACTCCACATTTTTAAGGCATGACATAAGAATTACCATTCTACTCATATCTAACTTTATTCCATCAATCACACATATCATAAAAGTATTTATTTATTTTTTTCCTCCTCATCTATGAGCAATGTCTTTGAAAAGCATGGTTATATTACTTAATTTCCAAAATGGACAAGGTTAAAACTCTCTATCTAAGCTTAGAATGTTTTTGGAATTTTGCATGAAGTTTGAAATTGTTATACTATATTCGATTAAACTTTTGTTTATCAAATTTACGACCTCTTTTCTAATTATTTACACTTAGACCATTTAACCAAAGAGTATTATCACATTATCTTTCTATAAGATGATGAAGATAACAAATGAAATAAGTAAAGGTTTGATTGGGTATGACATGTGGCAACTTTAAACTTCAGGTGTGAATTTTTTGTCAAGTGAAAATTCAATTAGATATGACATTTACTAGTTTCATTCTTCTTGTGTAAAATTAAAAATCATTCAATGTTTGGATAGTATTTTTAGCTTTATCTAATACATATAAGCTGTAAAACTAGGTTTGCAAACAAGTGGCATGTAAGCAAAGTTGAATGAACGCTGGAACCTAATGTACCTTTAAGTTTTTAGTGTATATCTTGATATGATAAGGATATGGACATAAGTACCATTCAATGTCACTAATAACAAATATGATGCGGGCTGATTCGCTTTATTAGGGATGACAATGTTTGGGACAAATTTTGTAAAATCCAAACCTAACCCGTCACATTATATCTTTACCCTATTCCTAGAACCCACCCTTATAGGGTTTTTTTAAACTCATTAAGAATCGACTTGACCTGCACGCAACATATTGCTCTCTTGCAATTTAGAGGATTGTAGATGATAGAATTTGTGTTTTAATTAATAATGATGTAAGAAAGACAATAGTAATATGGATTGATATGACTCACAATCTCAAAGGAAAAAAAGATGATCAAGATACTAATATTACTCACAGCAGATGATAATCAAAAGTAAGTTCACTACAATCTATAAACTATAGATTGATAAGAATAATTACAAGAGAATCGATCTCTTAATAAACAATTGAAAGTGTCTCAAAGAAATAAATTGGCAAAATATCAACAACTTCTGAGTTATCAAAGATGAAATGGATTTAAATACTAAAGCCATAAAAAACCTAACTAATGGCGCCATTGTAGAAAGAAAAAAATAAAACAAAGAAAAGTCATAAGCTAAAATATTGGTCTCCAACAATGGTCCAATACAGTCATGTTGGTGTTCGTGTACCTCTT
The DNA here is from genome assembly GCA_024138015.1 of Lumnitzera littorea. Lineage (NCBI taxonomy): Eukaryota > Viridiplantae > Streptophyta > Magnoliopsida > Myrtales > Combretaceae > Lumnitzera > Lumnitzera littorea. Next base: position 20,491,006 of record JAMXBB010000008.1, read on the forward strand.
CGGTTGTCCAATTTTATGAACAACACAATCATGTTATTCTCTAACATGATGGGCAACATGATTGCCAAAAAGGCCATATTTGATGGACCATGTATCTCTTTATTTTGCTTTCCATCTAACCACAATCATGTATAGTTGGTCTTTTCAGTACACCAACCCAACATGGGCATCTAGGGTGCAATTTACTCTACTATTCATCTCTAAACGACGTTTAAAATCTTAATTGTATGATGTTTTCAAGTACTAAGAGTTACAACTATGGTGGAAAGTTTTACTATTTGATTACAACAACATTAAAAATTTGAGGGCTTTCTGTAATGACCCGACTTGAACTTTTCTTATGTTACAAGAGCTTCTTAAGGAGTCACTTATCTTAGGATTGATGTAGTTCGAGTACAGTTAACCTTTTACTTCTGATGTCCTTTAAGCCATTATAACAAAAAATACCTTGATGATTAAAGATTCCTTCACCTAGCATTTAAGGACTATTAAAATCCATCATCTTTACAAAACTGACGTTTCCATCAGTTTTGTTCCACAGCTCCTAGGGCACCACTGGGCAAGGACTTTGGCCTTACAGTTGGTGTACTGTTCTAATACCACCTATAGCAACTTGACTGAAACTTCTCATATCGAGATATTATTCGCTTTGGCATGGATTACTGCATGGTTTTGTTCGATAGTACAACAACTTCTTAATGAGTCACTCATCCTAGAATTGAGCTAACTCGAACCAAAATGAATTGCATTTAAAACAGTTCGGTTCAAAATTCTAAACTATTAAAAGCGATTCAGTTCATTAAGTGTTTATACCGAACCATAAGTAGCCCAATTAATTTTGTACCTAAAACTTGTTTTAAAATACCCTAATGACAATCTATCTTTAGAAACACTCGCATACCATACCCTAGTAGTCCGTGGGCAGACTGCACGTTCTTCCTTTCCTTTTCTTTATTGCCGAGATTTCCTACACAATCCTTTTGACAATCGTCATTCTGATCGGGACCTTCTCAAAAAATTGAAACTTCCATTTCCAAAAATGTCAATACATCGTAATCTAAATTGTAATATTGCAAACACCAATAGCCTTCATTATATAATTTGCCGTACGAAGACGTTGGTTGACAGCCATTCCAAAATTGACTTATGGTGTATCTAAATATGACGAATTATTATAATGACTTCTGCTGATTTATAAGCTCTCCTAGCCGACGGTCGAATATTTTTAAGATGATTCTAAGCAAGTTGTGTGACCTATATATTATAAAGGAAAATGTATTAAAAAATCCTTAATGTTTAACACTTTTACTATTTTAGCCTTTACCCTTTCATCTTTTTCTTTCTTTTTTTTTTTTTTCATTTCAATCCTTAACGTTTTAGATTTTTATCAAAAAATTCTTTCCATTACTTCTGTTAATTTTTTCTACTAGTAGGGACACTTGTCCATATTAGATTGGTCCACGTGTAATTTTTCAAAATAAACAAAATATTAAAAATATGAAAAAATAATACAAAGAAGAAAAATATTAAAATAATGATAATTAATAAAAATTCAAAATATAAAATAAAGAATTTTTTTTGTATATTATATATACACTTATATATAAACATATATATATTTGAAAAATAAACAAACAAAAAATGGAAAAAGAAGAAAAAATAAATAGAAATATGTTACTATAGGCCAACTACCCTTAGCCTTAGGTGGTTAGATTTTGGCCAATGAAACAAGATAGTTTACGATCCACTTTACAAGTGGGTTGTGCAATCCTTGAGGTGGCTACCCATAGCAACCCTATAAAAAAAAAAATTATAAAATATCTAATTGGGTTTCACGACTTAATGGTGACCCTATAGAGTCTTCCTTCAAATTTCTTTTCTTTTTTTTTTTTTTTTAATCTTTTACTTTGGGTAGCCACCCACGATCACCCCAAGGGTCATATGACTCATTTGATAAAGTAGGTCACTACTCGTTGAAATCCAACCACTTAATGTAAGGGGTAGATTTTAATATTTTATTCATTTAAAAAATAACATATAGATGCCAATACTATCATATGTCCTCAATAATGGACAAAATTAACAAAAAGAAGTTTTAGATAAATATCTAAAATGTTTATGATTGAAATAAAAAAAAATGAAAGAATAAGAACTAAAATAGAAAAAGAGGTAAAGCTTAAGGATTTTTTTTTTATACTTTTCCTTAAAATATATATATATATATATAAATATTTTTGATAGCTCTTTGAACAAGTTCATGTACCACCATACATGGAGAAATTACTAGCGTAGCATTCTCTTATGCATGGTGCCAATGAAATCTAAAAACAACTAGTGAAAGATACATCCATGATATAGGTACAAATTTAACAATGTCAAATGCATGAAATACTTAACTAAGGAACATCCACATAATCAATTGCTTTCATGAGTAAGGATTAGATATATAGATTTAATATTTGTGGTTAGTATGTCTTGGTGAATGGACCAATATAGTGTACAAACCAATTTACATTTTCAAAATTGTATATGATAATTCTTAATGTTAATTATCATATAAGTTCTAAGAAATTAATTTTATGGGGGATAGTTATATTGCAATTTATTGTGTACTTACTAAACCAACTTATTCACATAGGTACACCTATTTAAAAATTTAAACAAAAGAATTGGTAAATTGTAAATACTCTCCTTATATTTGTTTCTTGTCAACATAGCCTCTCAATTGTGGATTCTAACATTTACCCTCTAACATTTTGTTTTTTTTTAAAGAAAAAGTGCACTTAGACACTTAAATGACCATTTTCACCATTATTTCTATTAAATTAAACTTCGAATGACTTTGACAATTATTGATAGAGGTTTTTCCTAAGAACATGAACTAACCTACTTAGAGTTTCTCTCAACTTGATGCCTGAATAGATCTCCCCATTCTTTTGCTTTCAGCTCCTTTTAAGTCTCACTAAGTATGAAGGTTAGTTTTGAAAAACTAGCAACTTGGATGCATATAGGCAGAACTTAGCTAGAGTAGATCAGGATCACTTTCCTTAGCTCGAAATAACTACCTACAGCAACAGGTGCAAACAATTAGTTCTCCTATCCAAATAACCACCCATTAGTCGTTATGACGCGACTTACAGCCCCTAAAACTGAGAAGCAGTCTTAAATTCAAATAAGGTACACATGTTGGATTTGGAGGCAACAGTTATGACATTCAAGTTATCTTATGGCTATAAAAGGAGGTTGGAAGACAGGCAACAGGTTCTTGTAGACACTTTAGCATTCCAGTCCTTACTTCTTTTTCCTATTTTTCATAAACTTTTTCTTACTTAAGCATTGGAGTAGAAATGCTTGAGGTGCTCGGATACCTCTTTAGCCTAAATTTATCTTATTTTGTAGAGTTCTCACAAGCATCGTATCCAGGATTACCCAAAGGACTTCAACATGTTACATTGCATATTAATTGGCTTTTAGGATAAAGGCGATGCTACTAATTGAATTATAAGTGGTAAATGCAAGAGTTCAGGCTTCTAACCCCTGAATATAATGATATTGGCCTCCTAACTAATCTGGATAGGATCCATGAGACACTTATGTTTGCTAAAGCTCATCTTACTACCTATAGTAGCAAGCAGCTTGGTATCATGATAAGTAGGTTAAGCATAAATGCTCCCGACCTAGTGATTTGGTCTGTAGGGAACTTAAAGTATTAGGAACAAGGGAATGGCAAGGGAAACTCACCCTTGTATAGGAGATCCATGAGATACTTGTGTTTGCTAAAGCTCATCTTACTACCTATAATAGCAAGTAGCTTAGTATCATGATAAGCAGGTTAAGCATAAATGCTTCCGACTTAGTGATTTGGTCTATAGGGAACTTAAAGTATTAGGAGCAAGGGAATGGCAAGGGAAACTCACCCATGTGTAGGAAGATCCCATTAGAGTAAAAGATATTGTGAACCATAACTAAGAACAAATAAGGCCGGTCGCTAGAAGGGTTCAAGATTACTGAAGGCTCGAAAAGGATCAATGGGGAAAAGTACAAAAGGGTGAAAGTAAATGATGAAAATAGTAAGCAAAACCCACGAGCAGCTCTAAAAGATATGACAAACTAATGGAACTTCCAAGGACTTACAGCATAATTCGATGTGACATACGAATTGGTCCAATGAGGTTACTTGTTACCTAACCTTGCTTAAGGAAAAAGATAAAAGTGATGCCGAGAGTAAACAACAGTGTTTACGTAGGGAAGAAGGTACTCAAAAGTGTAATGAAGATTATCTGATCTATTACAACTACAAGTATAAGAGTATTTATACCTGCAAACTAGGGTAACTTGCCTAAAAGGGAAAAGATGAAAAGGAAATTTCCTAAGGGGATAATGTACATGTTATAAAGGGGTAAAAATAAATATGCAAGGAAAATAATTATTGGTACTACAGATTCTACATGTGATACTGTACACGTAGCTATTTGACATTGGCGAAGTCGTTAGGAGATATGGATAAAAAGTACGGACAGATGGGCTTATCCGAGTAAGGATGGGTTAATCAATCTAAATTCTCCCTCTCGGCTTCTCGGCAAGGATGATGCTAAGTGATTGGACAGCTCAGTACTGGAGAGTACTCATCTACTTAGCAAACCATATAATAATGGACTATCATATAGCATGGCATTAAAAGTGACTCGACAAGGAAGTACTCAGCCTCGGTAAGAGTTGGTTAGAACATAAGGATTCAACGTACCAACCCCTTTAGTCCTTAAGCTCGACTACGAGTTGGGGGTCCCGTAGCTTGATTCCCATCATTCCCTCCAAGTTGTTTTGGATTTGGGATCAAATTGGAATGGTGTTCACTCAGTCCTCTATTAAGGTAATATGGATTAAGGTTGGCAATGTTGAAGGTGTCAAAAACCTCATAGTCCTCAGGTAGTTCTAACTTGTAGGCATTGTCACTAATTTTCTAGAGGATTCTGAAAGGTCCTTCCGCCCTTTTTGAAAGGTCCTTCTTCCTTTTGTTTGGGAACTGCTCCTTGCTAAGGTATAGCCATACCAAGTCTCTTGGTTGAAAATGTTTGGCTGACCGACCCATGATCTTTTCACACTTTCTTCTAGTAACTTGGTTGATGTGCCGAGTAACCTTATCGTAGATGTACTAGAGAGATTGTGTTTTAGCCGAGGCATTAAGGTCCTCTTGTGCAGGTGCTGATATAAGGGCATGGTTGAGGAACTCAGGATTGAATCCATAAACCACCTTGAAGGGAGTTTGCTTGGTGGTGTCATGTATGGTTCGATTATAGGCGAATTCGACCATTGGCAAGTGGACGTCCTAGTCAACCAAGTTCTTGCCTATTGTAGCTCAGAGTAGTGACCCCAAAGTACGATTAACTACCTTTGTTTGGTCACCGGTTTAGGTATGACATGAGGTACTGAAGAGTAATTTGGTTCCTAGCTGACGCCACAGGGTTCTCCAAAAATGGCTTAAGAACTTTAGGTCTCTGTTGGAGACTATATTTCTCGGCACACTGTATATCCGTACAACCTCCTGTAAGAAAAGAGAAGCAATAGTCAAAGCGTCATTAATTTTAGTGCAGGGTACGAAGTATGCCATCTTACTGAACTGATCTACAATAACCATTACAAAATCTTTTTCTCGAGCAATTCTTAGCAGTCTAAGAACAAAGTCTATACTTAGCTCAATCCACAGTTTCGTTGGAATAGGTAGGGGCATTGCCTTCTCTTGTTCGGCTTTGTACTTAGCCTTTTTGCACACAACACAGCCTTCAACCACTCGATGCACATCCCTTCTCATTTTCGGCCAAAAGAATTGGCCATTTAATAATTCACAGGTTCTTTGTTCTCTAAAGTATTCGGAGAGTTCGCTTTTATGGGCTTCTCTAATTAACAATTCTCGTAGGTCAGTTCGTACAATTTCTCTCCTCGAAACAGATAGCCATCCTCCACATACTACTCATCCACTATCCTCCCATCCACGCATCGCAAAATTATTGGTTCAAAGTATGGATCCTTAGAGTACTGTTATTTAATATTTGCAAAACCAAACAATCTAGTTTGTAGTTCTGACAAGAGCATATGCTTCTTTGAAAGAGCATCTGCAACTACGTTACTCTTTCCTTGCTTGTATTTGATCACAAAATTGAATCTTTCAAGGAATTCAACCCATCTCACTTACCGCTTAGACAATTTGGTCTGACTTCGAAGGTACTGCATGACTCGTGATCAGTATATATGACAAATTCTCTCGATAGTAGATAATGCTGCCACACTTGTAGTGCTCGGATTAGTGCCAAGAGTTCTTTGTCATATACGGAGTAATTTAACTAGGGTCCTCGGAGCTTCTCACTGTAGAAGGCAATTGGTTAGCCTTCCTGCATTAGGAAATGCCTATTCCAATGCCTAACGTGTTGCACTCTAGCTCAAAAATTTTGTCGAAGTCGAGGAGCACTAACACTAAGGTAGAGGTCAACTTCTTCTTTATCTCGGCGAAACTCCTCTCCTCCCTTTCTCCTCATTAGAAGTTGGTGCTTTTCTTCATTAATTCAGTAAGTGGTGTAGCAAGGGTACTGAAGTTCCTGATGAACCTTCGATAAAACAAAGCCAATCCATGAAAACTTCTCATGTCAATACAAGTAGCAGGGGTTAGCCATTCAACAATTGCTTAGATCTTCTCATCATTGACTCGCAAGCCTCCTCTACTGAATACATAGCCCAAGAATACCACTTTATGCTAGCAAAAACAACATTTCTTTAGGTTACCGAATAATCTCTTAGCATGGAGAATATCCATGACTGCTTTGATGTTTTCACAATGACTCGGTATGTTGACACTGTAGATCAGGATGTCATTGAAGTACATTACAACACACTTCCTGATGACATGACTTAACACATGGTTTATAAACCTCATGAAGGTGCTCAGGGCATTTGACAAGCCGAAGGGCATGACCATCTACTCATAAAGTCCATGTTGAGTTTTGAATGTAGTCTTCTACTCGTCTCCTAGCCTCATGCGGATTTGGTGATAGCTAAACTTGAGATTAATCTTGCTAAAAATTTTGACTACACTCAGTTCATCTAACATGTCTTCTAAGCTCAGGATCGGATACTTGTATTTAATCATGATTTTGGTCATGGCTTGGCTGTCAACACACATTCATTAGGTTTCATCCTTTTTTATCACCAGAAGTGTAGGCACAGCATAAGGGTTGAGACTCTCTCTCACATATCCTCTTTCCAGCAACTCATTAACTTAACGTTGAAGCTCAAAAGCCTGCTTGGGATTCGTATGATATGCTGGCTTGTTCGGCGGTGTAGTGCTGGGTATTAAGTTAATGCAGTACTCTATGCTTTGGGTCGAGGGTAACCCTTTAAGTAATTATTTTGGGAACAGGTTGGTATATTCATCTAATAGTTCCTTCACCTCCTACGGTAATTCATCCCGCCCCTTCATTTCTAGTAGTTGCCTAACCAAAAGGAGGGTCGGTTCATCGACATTAATGGCCTCTTAGAGCTTGGCTTTACTCATCACCATAGCCTTCTTCGATCTACATGCAAGTTTTGTCTATAACTTGTGAACCTCTCTTGGTGGCATAGGATTCAACATGATCTTCCAATCATCCTTCTCAAACATGTAGGTATTCCTATAACCGTCGTGGATGACTCTCCTATCAAACAGTCACGGTCTTCCTAGTAACACGTAGGAAGCGTACATAGGTAGTATGTCGTAGAGAATCTGATCGGAGTAATTGCCGATGGTGATCTACAGTAATACTTACTGAGTGATGTATAATGCTCCCTTTTCACTTAACCATTGCAACTTGTACGGCTTTGGATGTTCAATAGTTGATAACCTTAGTTTTGAGACGTGGTCGGCTGATGCTACATTGGTGCAGCTCCCATTGTCCACGATGAGGGCGTACATCTATTCATTCACCTTACAGGTGATATGAAATAAGTTCTCTCTTTGCTCCTCTTCTCGTGAGGGTTCCACACTCATAGTGCATCGGACAACCATGAGTAGCTAGTCCAAGTCCTTGGCATATATATTTTCCTCGATCAACTCTTTCTTGCCATTCATAAGGGTGACAGGTATGATGGTCATAAATCCTATTAAGGATGACAAGCCATGGTATATCCTTAAGTCTTTGACTGACAATGAGAACAACCCTCTAAGCCTAATGTATAGGCGATGAGCTATTAAAGATCCTTAGTCCAGTAAATGGATAATGAGTTACTTAGAAGCCTTAAGCTACTAACTAGCAATGGGTCTAAAAAACTCTAAACCTATAAGGGTAAGAAAGGAACTAATCATATCTAGATAAACATGTCTCATTATTATAAAGTTCTAATGTCCAACACATAGGAGTCTCGCTAAGAACTCCTAAGCTACAAAAGGAATAATAAAACAAGTTAGTTGATAGACAACTTCAACCATTTGAGTAATACAACTGAAGTTCATTATATAAGATCAATGAATGGTTGTACTAACTTCTTGAAAGTACAAAAATAAGTTTGAGGATAAAAAAGAGGTACTAAAGGAAGTCCTTCGAAGAAGTCACTACATAATAATAAGGTCGGCATACCGACCTAAGAGCAAATTTCATTGAACAACAAATGAATATATAAGAACAAAAAAGATAGGAAATCTTAGTCTAGAGCTTAAGTAAAGAAGACATCTTGAGCATTTAGGCCTTTTGGTTAATTTGGTTAAAGGTTAGCTAAAGGATTAGGAGATGCTGTTTCCAAAACTCTAAGAGCTTCATCTTGTTCTTTTGCATTGGCAGGATTGGCTATAGGATACCTACATCTTCAACTGGCTATCCTTCTACCTTAGCCACTTCCTTATTAGCCTCTTTTGCCTAGGCTTGGTCATCTTGCACTTGCTTGGCAAAATTTAACCAGTTAGGCTTGTATTCTGGATGGTGGATTAAAACCTCCCCTTAAGCCAAGTTGATCCCATCCAACACCTTTCAGCACATTAATCCTTTGTATCCCTTGCTCTCCTAGATGTCCTTGTAGGCTTTATCATAAGTCATTTGATATATAGAGCTTTGTTCCTTCTTAACCTCAGCTATCTTGATCTTTAATTCCTCATACAAACTTTGTTGGTAAGCAACCTCCTCATTATATTTGTTCTTGAGGGTTTTAACCTCATTCTATGTTCCTTGGAGGTCAACCATGAGTTAAGAGTTCTTCTTTTGCTCTTATGATAAAGCTATCACTTTTTCCTCCCAAACCTTAGCCTCCCAAGGCCATTAGATGTTTGGCATGACTTTATTAGCATTGGTTATATAGGGTTAGACATTGTCATAGCTATTGAATCTATTGGTATTTAGAGGGTTGATGTCATATTATTACGAAAGTAGCTCGTATAGAGAGGCTTTATAGAGTGTGGACCTAGGAGTTGCTATGGCTTGATTATATTATTTAAACTTTCCTTTTATTTATTGGTTTTTCATCTTGAAGAAAGAGATACCAAATTCTAAGCTTAAGGTTGAATCTTCTCTAAGAGAAGGGATATGATGAGGATATCAACCAATGTGATCACAACCTAAGGATATAAATCCAGTTGGTGGATAGAAATGAACAAAATTCGACAATTAGAGAGGTTCATGATTTGGAAGCATGCTTGTGAACCTAAGGCGTGAAGTTAACCTTGAAAGATTGCAAAACTAGAGAGAAGTATAGTTGGAATCACTCCCATGTTTCTCAACTGTAAACCTTGCATTAATCTTGTTACCCATTATTTTATTCAATTATTAATATTTTAAGTAGATGAAATCTACACTCATATGCCTAAGGTTACTAGGGGATCATTGTAAATACTTTTTTAATATTATTTTAGAAGAGAGAGGAAGAGTTAGGTAGTTTTCTAAGTATATTGGTTATTGACAGTTGTCATTATACCTTAAGTCCTTCCTTGATGAACTTGTCAATTCATGTATCGAATTGTGACATTCCTTAATATCCCTTTTCAATTTACTCAATTTTTAGTAATATCAATTGAGTAGCTTGAATCCTTATGTTATTCAATCATGCATCATATTGATTGAATGATTATGAATTTTTTTATTTAACTATATTTTTATCAAAAACCTCTACCTTATTGTCGAGCCTGATCTTTCGATTTTTGTTTAAAATTGATTTCTCATTTCTTGATTAATACTAAACCCTAACCCATTTAATATTAATCCTCGACTAAAGAAATTGAGAAATTCCGGTTTTTATTAAAAATAATTTTTTTTGAGTCGCCATTCGATTGAAGTCGGCAAAAGAAAAAGAAACTGTAATCAATTGGGTGGATTGATCACGATTTGGTTACCGGTCTTTGATTTCAATTTCAAATAAAGAACTAGAGAGTTCCGAATTCGGGGGCTAGCCTATTAAACCCTAATGGGTACCACTATCTACTTACCAAAGTTAGGATTATTCTTCTAATGTTAAAAAAAAAATGAATAAAATCAAAAGAAAAAAAAGAACCTAAGTTTCTACAAATTTTATCGTCGCCCCGAAGGTGCTTACATACCCGTTAGCCGGGATTAGACGATCGTAGTTCTTTCAAAAAATCTTTAGTGTGTTGATTGATTTTAATTTTGAAAACTGACCAAGTTTATGTTTTAATTTATTTAGGTTTATTTTAAAAACCTAAAGGGGTCCTAACTCGCAAGTGATTAAAAATACTCTCTAAGATACTACAACCTTCTTTTAAAATATTTTTATTTCTAAAAATAATTTTCTATGTAAGGATTTCTAAAAAACTTAATTCTAAAAAAAAAAAAAAATCCTAAGCCAACATATATACATATATATACATTTATTTATATCTATATTACTACTATTAAACAACTATTCGCTTAAATAAAATCATATCCTAAAATATACTTGATAAAAAAAAACTAACCTCTTAATNATTTTTAACTAAACTAAAATTAAAACTAACACTAAAACTAATTATTCCTAATATAAATTACTTCCTAAAAATCTACGAAATTTTTATAATTTTTCCTTTTCTTATTTTTTTAGTATTTTCATTATTTGTTAATTTTTATTATTTTTTATTTTTTTGAATTAGGACCCTTTTTGTAAAAATAAAAATTAAGACTATGGAAGGGCAAAAATTAGGTGTCTACAACTGCCTCTCTTTGTGGTGAAGTTTGAGCAAAACTTTGCCACAAAGACAAAAGAGACACCGTTTTTGCCTCAGGACAATTCTATCCTAAGGAACGTTAAGTCACTTGACGAGGGTTAGTTTGAAACGAAGAATAACGAGGGACAGTGTCCTTGTGGTTTGGCAAAAAACCCCTAAAAAGAATAATGAGAACTTGGTAGTGCCCTAATGAGCTGACTAACTAAGGCGGTCAAAACGCCCCTTGAGCTGGCTAAAACCTAAAAATGAAGAAGACTTGGATTGTGCCCTTAATGAGTTGACTAACCAAGGCGGTCAAAGTGCCCCTTGAGCTGGCTAAGACCTAAAAATACGAAGAAAACTTGGATTGTGCCCTTAATGAGCTAACTAACCAAGGCGGTCAAAGCACCCCTTGAGCTGGCTAAGACCTAAAAATATGAAGAAAACTTGGATTGTGTCTTTAATGAGTTGACTAACTAAGGCGGTCAAAGCTCCCCTTAAGCTGGCTAAGACCTAAAAATATGAAGAAAACTTGGATTGTGCCCTTAATGAGCTGACTTACCAAGGCGATTAAAGTGCCCCTTGAGCTGGCTAAGACCTAAAAATGAAGAAGACTTGGATCGTGCCCTTAATGAGCTGACTTACCAAGGCGGTTAAAGTGCCCCTTGAGTTGGCTAAGACCTAAAAATACGAAGAAGACTTGGATCGTGCCCTTAATGAGCTGACTTACCAAGGCGGTCAAAGAGCCCCTTGAGCTAGCTAAGACCTAAAAATGTGAAGAAAACTTAGATCGTGCCCTTAATGAGCTAACTAACTAAGGCGGTCAAAGTGCCTCACGAGCTGGCTAAGACCTAAAAATGTGAAGAAAACTTGGATCGTACCCTTAATGAGCTGACTAACCAAGGTGGTCAAAGTACCCCATGAGCTGGCTAAGACCTAAAAATGTGAAGAAAACTTGGATCGTGCCCTTAATGACTTGACTAACCAAGGCGGTCAAAGTGCCCTACAAGCTGGCTATGACCTAAAAATGTGAAGAAAACTTGGATCGTGCCTTTAATGAGCTGACTAACCAAGGCGATCAAAGCGCCCCACGAGCTGGCTAAGACCTAAAAATGTGAAGAAAACTTGGATCATGCCCTTAATGAGCTGACTAACCAAGGCGGTCAAAGCGCCCCTTGAGCTGGCTAAGACCTAAAAATGAAGAAGACTTGGATCGGGATAGTGCTCCATGAGCTTGCTAAATCCTTGAAAGATTATAAGTTGAGCAACATTTTGTGAGTTGGGTGACTGGGAGCCTGTGAAACTTCGAATTGGGACTGTTTTAGGAGTCAGCCAGAAACTTAAGAAACTTTAGATTGGGACTACGCTCTATGAACTGGCTAAATCCCTAAATGAGAATATGAGTTGAAATAACGCTCCATAAGCTGATCGAAGCGCTAAATCCCTTGAAGAAATTTTGAGTTGAATAACATTGTGTGAGTTCGACGATCGGAAGTTGAAGACACACTGGGACCATGATTTATGAGCTAACTATCTCGCTAATAAGCTATTATCCTTAGGGGGAAACCAATTGTCAATGCAATGTTTTATCAGATTTAGAACCACTTACCTGGTTCTAATGATTGCTCCCAAATCGTCTCTCGTCTTATTAAGCAGTTCGATTAGAACCAACAATTCTGACCCTTACCATTGCTTTTCTTGTTTTCGTTCTTCTTCTTCTTTATTCTGCAGTCTTTTTCCAAAATCTCCATTTTTCTCTTTTTTTTTTTTTAAAACAACTTAAGCTTGAATCGAATGTAAAACATATTCTTCTCGAACAAGGTTGTCCTGTATTGAACTTCCGGTCTAAACATTGGCTTTCCGAGCAAGCATTTGTTCTCAAGTGAGTTTCTACTTACATACCACATGTTACCCTTTTTGAACATGGCCCTGTCCTGAAAAATAGGAAACAAATCTCCCTTTCTTTGGGGGGTTAATCACAATAAAGTATTAAAAGAATTTTTATCAATAGTCATCGCTTCAAATTAAATGATTATTTTTCTTGTGGTTCTTTGTGTGTAAGGTTTGTTTGGGTAAATAATAGAGCGAGAAGTGGGGTCTTTTAGTGGGATGAGGAAAAGGAAGGCTAAGGATATTTATCCAATGTTAACGACTACTAGGAATACAACCTTTGCATGTAGAAAATGAAAATGAGACCACAATAATAGTAAGATTATTTGCAAAATTTCATTGATGTTTAAGGATAGTACATCTTCAATGCATCAGCATTTACTGGGTCCTTCAAATCCGGACCATCCATTTGAGACAAGATAACAGCTCCTCCAGGAAATACTTTCTTCATAATGTAAGGCCCTTTATAGTTTGGGGCAAACTTCCCTCTTGAATCAGTTGTGTTAGGCAACACCTTCCTCAACACCATATTGCCTTGCTCAAAACTCCGGGGTTGTACTTTTTTGTTGAAAGCCCTAGCCATTCGCTGCTGATAGCAAATGTTGTGGCATAAAGCTGTCAGCTTCTTTTCATCAATTAGGTTCAATTGCTCAACACGTTTCTTTACCCAATCAGCCTCATCTAACTGAGTTTCTGACAATATTCTGAGAGACGGGATCTCAACCTCCACTGGCAGTACAGCCTCCATTCCATATACCAACGAGTAAGGGGTTGCCCCTGTTGATGTTCTGATAGAAGTTCGATAGGCTATGAGTGCAAATGGTAACATCTCATGCCAATCTCGATACGTAATGGCCATCTTCTCAATAATTCTTTTGATATTCTTATTGGCTACTTCCACAGCTCCATTCATCTAGGGCCGATAAGGAGTAGAATTTCTATGAATGATTCTGAAGTGTCGGCATAACTCGAACATCAATTTATTATTCAGATTCGTACCGTTGTCAGTAATAATCGTTTCTAGCTTACCATACCGAGCCAGTATGTCCCTCCTAATGAACTTGACCACTACTCCCTTCGTCACACTAGAGTTAGATGAGGCTTCAACCTACTTAGTGAAATAATCAATAGCCACCAATATAAATCGGTGCCCGTTAGATGCTTTTGGAGTGATTGGGCTGATGATATCTATTCCCCACATCAAAAAAGGCCATGGTGCTGATAGTGTATGCAACTCTTGAGGTGGAGCATTTATCTTGTTCGCATAGATTTGGCACAAATGGTAGCGTCTAACATGTGCGATACAATCCGCCTCTACAGTTGACCAGTAATATCCCATCCTCATGATTTTCTTAGCAAGCATGTATCCATTCATATGAGGGCCACATACTCCCTCGTGCACTTCTTTCATTAGCATCTCTGCCTCTTTCCCGTCTACACAACGTAAAAGCGTACCGTCAAACGATCGTTGGTACAACGTGGAATCACTCATCAAGTACTGAGCCGCCAATCTTCTAATCAATTTTTTATCCTTCCTTTCTGCTCCTTCGGGGTACGTACCATGTTGTAAAAATATTTTGTTATCATGATACCAAGGCTTTTCGTCACATGAACTTTCCATTGCCAAACAAAAAGTAGGCTTTTCTTTAATTTCAATTTTAAGTGGCTGAATCTCCACTCCTTTCGATATCTGAATCATTGATGCCAAAGTCGCAAGAGTATCGGCAAATTGGTTTCGAACCCTTAGTACGTACACAAAGGTAATCTTTTCAAACTTGGTTATCAACTCGGCCAAGTGTTGGCGATAAGGCACTAATTTGGGGTCTTTCGTCTTATATTCACCCCGACCTTGGCCTATAATCAACAAAGAATCTACATGCACCTGCAATTCCTGTATCTCCTTAAACAATGCAATTTTGAGCCCTAAAATACACGCTTCGTATTCTACAATGTTATTGGTACATGGGAAAACCAATCTCACAGCCATTGGAAATTGTGTACCTCCAAGTGATACCAGAATTGCCCCTACTCCACATCTAGATACATTGGCTGCTTCGTCAAAGAACATTTTCCACCCTAAAGATTTTTTGACTATTTCACCATCAGAATCATTTTCCGCTACTAGGATGTTTTCATCGGGAAACTCAACTCGTGTTCCTTGAGGGGTATCTTCAGAAGGATTCTCCGCTAATTGATTCGCCAAAGCTTGCCCCTTGACTGAACTTTGGCTCACATACTTAATGTCAAATTCTATCAACAACATTTGCCATTTTGAAACTCTACCAATGAGAGTCAGTTTTTCAGCTAAGTATTTCAGAGGATTGTGTTGTGTTATCAACTCGATCTGATAATACGACGTATATTGCCTGAGCCGATGCATAATCCAAACCAATGCACAACAGGTTCTTTCAGCTTTTGAGTATTTTTGCTCCCCTTCGGTAAACTTCTTGCTTAGATAGTAAATGACTCGCTCTTTCCCTTCTTCATCCTTCTAGCCAAGCACGGATCCCATGGATTCCGTCATTATGGTCAGATACAAAAACAACAGCTTTCCGGGTTTAGGAGCTATCAACACTGGAGGTTTCATAAGATATTCTTTGATTTTCGCAAAAGCCTCTTAGCATTCCTCATTCCAACTGATCTTTGCATTCTTTTTTAACAACTTAAAAAGAGGGCGGCATTTGTCCGTTAACTGTGCTATGAATCGGGCAATGTAATTTAAATGCCCCAGCAATCCTTGCACTTCCTTGAGCGTTTGTGGAGGAGGCATGTCAATTATAGCTTTGGCCTTATCAGGATTGACTTTAATACCTCTTTGGCTGACTATGAACCCCAACAATTTTCTTGACGTCACACCAAAGGTACACTTCTCCGGATTCAATTTCAAGTGGTACTTTCTTGGCCTATCAAACAACTTTCTTAGGTTTTCTAGGTGATCCTCCTCCTCTTTGGACTTCGCAATCATATCATCAACATACACTTCTATTTCTTTATGCATCATGTCATGAAAGATTGCAACCATGGCCCTTTGATATGTTGCACCTGCATTCTTCAACCCAAACGGCATCACCTTATAGCAAAATGTTCCCCAAGTCGTAATAAAAGTCATTTTTGTCTTATCCTCTTTGGACATCCGAATCTGATTATATCCCGAAAAACCATCCATGAAAGAGAATAGATGATTTCCAAAAGTGTTATCCACTAAGACATCAATGTGAGGCAATGGAAAATTATCCTTAGGCGTTGCCTGGTTGAGATCTCGAAAGTCTACATACACTCTAACTTTCCCATTTTTCTTCATTACTGGAACAATATTAGCTACCCATTTCAGGTAATTCGATACTTCGATGAATCCAACCTCCAGTAGTTTCTTCACTTCTTCTTTAATTTTCGGTAAGACGTCAGGTCAAAATCTCCTCAATTTTTGCTTTTTTGGTTTAACATCCTCCTGCGTGGGTAAACGGTGGACTACAATCGATGGGTCCAACCCAGGCATATCTTCATACGACCAAGCGAACACGTCTTGATACTCAGCTAACAATGTAATCATTTCTGTTTTTTGTTTCTCTTTTAAACTCGCCCCAATTTTTAAATTCCTAGGATTTTCTTCGTTCCCTAGATTAATTGTCTCAATTGGTTCATCAATAGTGATCCTATCCAGTTCATGTTTTTGCCATTCCTCTTGTATATTAATGTGGTCATCGACATCGCTCTCGACGACTAACTCAGTAGGGCCAGAAATGATATCGATATTCTCATTTTCTACTTGCGCGAGGTATTCCTGGTTTTCGCTTGTTTCATTGAATCTGAATGAGAATGTATGAAAAAATGCATGTAAACAAAAGAGAATTGAAGAGCAACATAGGAAAGAAACAAACTAAGATTTCATTGAATAAATGGAGGTGTGGTCTCAAATGAGATAAAGGCCTAACTAATTTTGAATGAAAGGTTCAACGATACATTTAAAACGATGACTATTGAAAATAAAAATTCAAAAAATACTAATTACGGGTCACCCCTTTACCCTAGGGAAGACTTGTTGCCATTCGTTAGGACGAAGAACCAGTTGTTCAAATGATGCTGGAACTTGGGTGGCGAGTTTGTTGATCCTTCTTTGTCAGATTCTCAGGCTTGAGTCTTTTCTCGTATGAATGTCTCAGCTAGTGGTGGAAAGGTCATCGAAGCATGGTATAATCTGTTACCTCTCTTGCCCCTTGCTTGCTTCTTCTGGAATTCTTCCGCCGGGGTATGATTGTAACTAAGGCCATAGGTACCAATCTGGCCTTCCTTGAATCCCTTCCTTCTGTCACCCTCTTTGTCGGGACTAGTAATCATGTTCACTTCTTCAAACATTTGTAAACCCAGCTCCTCTTGTCCCTCACTTCCTATGTAGGGTATAGCTGTCTCCTTATAGATTTCGTAATCTTGATCTCCCAAAATTGTAATCACCTGGCCATTGGAGATAAACTTCAATTTTTGGTGCAGGCTCGAAGGTATGGCCCCTACTGCATGAATCCAAGGTCTTCCTAACAGTAGATTGAAAGATCTTGGAATGTCCATGACTTTGAATTGAATAGTGAAGTGCTGAGGGCCAATACTCACAGATAAATCAATCTCCCCTATGATCTCTCTTCTAGAACCATCAAAGGCCCTGACTGTTGTAGAAGAAGGCTTAATTGCAGATGTGTCGATGCCCAGCAAATCTAAGGTGGCGAGGGGGTAGATGTTTAGTGATGATCCGTTGTTAATGAGCACCCTGGTGACAATTATGTCATTACTCCTTACCATGATAAAGAGTAGCTTTGTATGTTTGTTCCCTTCCTCGCCCAATTCTTCAGCCGAAAATGAAATTTGATCTATTGCGAGGATCGAATTAGTAACCAGTCCCATCTTCTCAGTTGGAATCTCCCAAGGGACCTTCACCTCATTTAAAGTGCGAAACAAAGCCTCCCTGTGTGGTTCAAATGCAATTAACAGGCCCATCAGCGATATTTGTGCAGGAGTCTTACTGAGTTGATCTATGATTTTATACTCACTTGACTTGAGCATTTTGGTAAAAGCCAATAGTCCCTCAATGCGTTCGGCCGCCGTCTTATCATTTGATTCTCCTGACATGACTTTCCTCCTATGCTCCTCTCTTGGATGATAAATATTTCCTGATCGAGTAATGCCCCCTACCAGAGAACCGGGTTTCTCCTGATTTACCAGGTGATAGTTAAATGGAGCAACCTTGTAATTTTCTGGTGGCAACGGTATGTGAAATGTGTACCTCTTCACTTCTGGAGCTCGGTTGCCAGTATAGAACTCAAAAATCTTAGGCTTCTTATCTGAATCGATGACATTAACAGCACAGTCATCAAAAATCATACCAATCATCAGCCTATGGTTGGGTAAGGGGTTGTTGTTAACATTAGGAACTGGGGCTTCCATAAAATCCAACTGCACTGTCCCTTCATCTATCAAGTCTTGAATCTTATTCCTCAATCTCCAACATGCATCAGTCGAATGCCCCACTTGCCCACAGTGGTATTCGCACTTTACTGTAGAGTGAAAGAATCTCGGTCGATATCGATCGCTAGGAAGTTCGTACCGTATCAAATTATCCCTTTGCAACTTCTCGAAGACTTGACTCAAAAGGACCGGTATCTTGGTAAATTGCCTATAAGGCCCATTAGTTTGAAACTGATCTCTGTACTGTTGTTGAGCAGGAGGCGTTTTCGCCCTAAAAGTGACTTGAGCATTTGGTCTGGCATTTGAATTTACCATACCAACTACAGATTCTTTGGGCTTACTGGCGGCTGGTCTAGGGCCAGATGATGATGCAGGTGGTCTTCTATCTGCTAAGTCCTGCAGTTTACCGGAAGAGACGGTACTTTCAATCCTGCACCCAGCCACTACTACCTCAGCAAAACTAAATGAGGCCTATTCGATGAGATGGGAGAAATAAGGCCTTTCCAAGGTGTTAATGAAAGTCGATGTGAGCTCTTTCTCGGTCGTTGGAGTAGAGATTCTTGCAGCTAAGGACCTCCACCTTTGAGCGTATTCTTTGAACGATTCATTATTCTTCTTTCGTAAGGCAACCAAGTCCATCATAGTCGGTGCCACTTCCACATTAAATTTATATTGTTCATAAAATGCTTGAGCAAATTTCTCCCATGTATTTATCTCATTCAAATCAAGTTGGGCATACCAAGTCAGGGCCGGTTCAGTCAGGTTATCCTGAAACGTCTATACCATGAGTGGGTCGTATTGAACATATTTTCCAATCTTCCTGACATACAACCTGGTGTGAAGCTTGGGGCAACCTGTCCCGTTATACTTTTCGAATTCCGGTACCTTAAACTTCTCAGGGTATGATCCCATGTCATACGAGGAAAATTCTGTGATCCTCACCTGTTTAAATCCATCACACCCTACAAATGCCTTCATCTTCTCAGTGATCTGTTGTGTCAATTTCTTTTCTAGTTCTTTCAAGCTGTCCGTACTTGGCCCATGGTCGACAAGTCTCGGGGCCGCATACGTGTCAGGTTCGAAAGTCGGGTTGTCTTTTGGGTAAACTCCTTTTGATTCGAATGGGTCTTTTTGATATTCATGTTTTGCTTCAAGAGCTTGTGTATTCTTCCCATAACGGGTTTTGGAACCTTCTTCATTAGCCGGTGCTGTAGCTCGTAGCAAAGAAATGCTATCTGCTAGGAAGCTCATCTGTTCTGCCATCTTCTCCATAGCCCTTTCTATGGAACGAAACCTCAACTCAGAGGGATCATTGATCTTGGTGTCTCCATCATTTCCTTGAGTGGTGGCCATCCTGGTCTAGGAACGGGTTCTAATCGGACTTCTCTAAGAGACTTGACGTTTGGGAGCTATCTTGAAATTTTACCTGATTGTTATTGAACAACTCAACAAAGGGTTAGTACATATTATATTTTCCTAAAAAGAGGTGGTTAATCGTTCAATACATAAAATGCATGTCACACGAATGCAATGAAAAAATCAAGAATTGGAGGGAACCTTTGATGTGGCAAAACCTAATTAACTTTTATTAATTTTTGTAATTGCGAAGCTTTACACCTCTTACTCTTTTCATAAAAATGAATTCTAATGAAAACATAAAAAAACTAAAATCTAATATTTAATCTCCTAATGACTAGTAAGCTTATCCTGCGTCCTCCTCTTCTTTCGGATCATGGGAGCTTGCTTTTCTTTACCGTTGGTCCTCTTTAGTTGTACTTCCAATGCCTTTATCTTCTGATGGTACTCCTTGCAACGGCTCTCCAACTCCTGCTCTCTTTTACTCGTCCTCTCTGGTTCAGCTTGAACTTCCCTCTATTCTTCGTTGTCTTCCATATCTTTCAGTCCTTTTAGCTGGTGATAAAGAAATCCTTTGGTTGTCTAACTCCTGGCTGTTATCCCTCTAGTGGTAGGGGTGGTCTTTCTCGTGCACCAAAGAGCTCGGATGCTTTGAAGCTTGGTTATTTTATCAACCATCGTCATACCAAGGTTAAGGAAGTCCAATAAGGCAGCTTCTAATGATGGTCTAGGGATCATGAGTCCATTGGCTGGAACATATGAGGTGCAAAGGTTGAAGCCGATCAGAGGAACTGCTTTAAAGTCTCCACATCCCCTTATCATTTCCTTGCTTGCAAACCACCTGGGTGTCAACAACATTTCTTCCGCTTTTATACTCTGAAAGTATTGGACCCAGTAGCGGCTAGCTATATTTTCTGGCAACTCGATTCTTTCTCTAAAAGATTTGATGAGATCATATCGCTGAGTAAACTCAACCCGATTAAAATCAAGCTGGTAACTTCTCTTGTGGCTAACGAACCAGACCACTAGTAGGACCATGTTAGTTTTCAGATCTCCTCCTTTCTTTTTCTTGAGATGGTTTAGTGACCGGATCTGCTCGGCTAGAAGGGCCGGGATATATGATTTCCCTTCAAGGAATTGGGTTACAAGTTTTGCAATTCTGAAATGGACTTGACGTCTTTCATCAGGGAACAGGATAGTATTGAAGACCACCAATATAAAAGCGTTGACCCGGTACTAGTGCCATGCTTCTAAATTTACATAAAAAACCTCGCGTTTTTCTCTATGTTTCACTTCAGTAGGAAACCAGTCCATGACATCCTCTAATCGAATGGCCTTTCCTTGATTTAGAACCCAGTTTATTTCGGTTTTTCTGATTCCCAGTAACTTGCTGAAGATCTTTGGTGCTGCAGCTTCCAAGTTTGGGACATAGATATCATCCGTGATTGTAGGAGCCCACAATAATTGGGAGTATTCTTCTATAGTTGGGCTTAACTGATGTAAGCCCATACAGAAATTGATGGATTCAGGCTCCTAAAGGTGGATTAAGGCTCGCACTAAAGTGATGTTCACAGGGATCTTTTGTAGAAAGAGGATGTGCCCAATCTTATTCTCAATAAACTCCTGTTTATCTGGGCTGAAGAGTCGAAACCATGTTTGAAGCAGCTTTTGTGGCCAATGCGGTAAGTAGACACGAATGTCTTCAAAAGGCCCTTGACTTGGTTCAGCCATGACTAATCAAAATTAAAATTACAATTACAATGTATTCTAAACTTTACATAAAAATAATATTACAAATCATTTACAAGGGAAGATTATAATTACAATCACAACTTCATAACTGCTTTTATCAATGTAGGTTTGCCACATCATAGATTCTTGTGATTTTTGAAAATGTTTTCATGTAATATGAAGGGTGGGTTCTAAAGGTCCTCAAGTTCTGCAACCACTACGTTTTTCAAAGCAACGATTTTGTGGTCGCATTTGAACTTGAGTGGGGTAGCCTGATCGGCCTTGGAAGGTGGTTACCCCACAACATCCAAAGCTTACACAATGGCTTCCCTCTTACGATCCTAAGACAGCCTGGTTTTGGCCATGTCTAACATGCGTTTATGATGTAGAAAAGAAAAGAAAATAAAATAAAATAAGATAAATAAAAGTAAAAAAAGGAAAACCCCAAAATTCCCCCTTAAATAAACTGCCACAGATAAAAAACTGTTAGTAAAAACAAATAAAATAAACAGATACATAAAATAAAATGCCTAAGTTCTTTTTTTTTTTTATATTATTTCATCTTTTTTTGAAAAATAATCCTATTTTCGGCAACTTCTAATGGCTAGCCCTCTAGTGGTCCTCGGTGGAGTCGCCAAACTATCGAACCTGATCTTTCGATTTTTGTTTAAAATTGATTTCTCATTTCTTGATTAATACTAAACCCTAACCCATTTAATATTAATCCTCGATTAAAGAAATTGAGAAATTCCGGTTTTTATAAAAAATAATTTCTTTTAGTCGCCACCTGACTGAAGTCGGGAAAAGAAAAAGAAACCGTAATCAATTGGGTGGATTGATCATGATTTGGCTACCGGTCTTTGATTTCAATTTTAAATGAAGAACCAGAGGGTTCCGAATTCGGGGGCTAACCTATTAAATCCTAACGGGTACCACTATTTACTTACCGAAATTAGGATTGTTCTTTTAATGTTTAAAAAATAAATAAATAAATGAATAAAATCAAAAGAAAAAAAAGAACCTAAGTTTCTACAAATTTTATCGTCGCCCTGAAGGTGCCTACGTACCCGTTAGCCGGGATCAGACAATCATAGTTCTTTCAAAAAATCTTTAGTGTGTTGATTGATTTTAATTTTGAAAACTGACCAAGTTTACGTTTTCATTTATTTGGGTTTATTTTAAAAACCTAAAGGGGTCCTAACTCGCAAGTGATTAAAAACACTCTCTAAGATACTACAACCTTCTTTTAAAATATTTTTGTTAATTTTCATTTCTAAAAATGATTTTCTACGTAAGGATTTCTAAAAAACCTAATTCTAAAAAAAAAAAAAAAATCCTAAGCCAACATATATACGTATATATACATTTATTTATATCTATATTACTACTATTAAACAACTATCCGCTCAAATAAAATCATATCCTAAAATATACTTGATAAAAAAAACTAACCTCCTAATATATAAAATATATAAATAAAATAATAATAAATAAATAAATAAAAAATCAAAATCAAACCTGAATTGTAGTTCAGCTGTAGTGTGCTGTGGTGTTATAGATCAGGTGCTATCCGTGGAATGTGATGCTACTGTTATGCGATTGGAGAGGATGGAGCAGCTTCTGTTGCTGTAAGTTTGGCCGATGGGGTGAAGCTTGATGATCAGTGTGGTGTTGGCCACTGCTGCTGCAGTTGCAGTGAATTATCGTGTTGAGTGGTTGGTGTATTGCATCGCTGATCAGTGGACGATGGAGTCGTGATTGTTGTATGCGTGTGATGCAGAGTGCTGCAGCAGTAGACGTCGGACATGCGCAATCATGGATAGCAATTCGGTGGAGTACTGCTTGGACCTTGCGTGGGTGTTGCTGTTTAGGTGTCGTTTAATAGAGGATGTGCAGATTGTTGACGATGTGCACGTATGGTCGCAGTTGCCGTGATCAGGGTGTGCGTTGGAGACTTGATCAGCGACGTGCAGAGTTGATTGTTGGTGCTGAGTTCAACGTTTATGTGTGGTTGTTGTGTTGGCATGGACGAGGAGCTACTGTGGCGTAGAGTGGCTGGTTGAGTAGGGAATTGTAGCGCGGAAAGAGGATGGGCTACCGTGGCCGCTGCATAGCATTGTGAGTACTATTTGGTCGTACAGCTGGTCGCTCATACTGGGCTGTTGCATGCGATTGGGCGTATGCAGGCGTGGACAAGGAGCTACTGTGGCTGCTGCAGTGGCGTTTAATGGAGCGTTGATCGTCGAGTTGGAGATTGGTATTGTGCGTATGTATGTGTGATTGAAGCTGCTGCTGTTATTTTCTTTTCTGTTCTTCTCTGTTTTGTTGTGTGAAATGCTTATATATTCTAAACCAAATCATATCGTATTATATCATATCTAATTATATCCAATTCGTTAATCAATTTAGATTCAAATTTAATTCAAATCTGATTTAACTAATACTCATATGATTTGATTAGATATGAATCCGATTTTTGTCTTGTTTCTGCAAAGTTAGAAAAATAAAGACATAGGTGCTTACTGAGACTCGAACCCATGACCTCCAACTAAATCCACCCAAATACTCCGCGACTTATCCGTTAGGCTGTTGGTCTGTGTCTTGACATTCATTACAATTAAATTATATTTAAACTATCTGAATCCCTAAAGTAAAATTTTTAACTAAACTAAAATTAAAACTAACACTAAAACTAATTATTCATAATATAAATTACTTCCTAAAAATCTACAAAATTTTTATAATTTTTCCTTTTCTTATTTTTTTTTATATTTTCATTATTTGTTAATTTTTATTATTTTTTATTTTTTGAATTAGGACCCTTTTTGTAAAAATAAAAATTAAGACTATGGAAGGGCAAAAATTAGGTGTCTACACTTATTTTGATAAAAAAAATCATTTTATAAACTTTGTCATATAGTAGCTTATGATTAAGAGATTGTGTTTGAGACCTCTTACAAGAGACACATTTTTAGTAGTATAAGTGGGAATTCTAATGTCATCAGTAGAAATTATCTTTCCTCTATTGACATTGCCAAACTTGACATATCCATCTTTTTTCCATTCAAAATTTGTGAAAAGTAGACATCACTTGACATATCGCATGAATACTTGCTATCTAGATACTATATTTCTTTAATTTTTGCTTTTTTGCTCTTGTAATCACTAAAGTAAGGTCAACTCCTTCTAAGAACTAGATAAGCTTAGGTTCGCTAAAATTCAAACTCATATAGTTAAGAGATTATACTATACCTATTGTAGACACCCAATTTTTTCCCTTTATTTATTTTATTTCTTTTTTTCCTCAATAGGTCCTAAATTAGGAAAAAACTCAAAAAAAATAAGAAATTAAAGAAAACCTAAAAAAATAAGAATTTTAGAAAAATACAAAAATAAGAACAAAGAATAAAAAATAAGAAATTTGGAAAACTATCAAAAATAGGAAATTTAGAAAGAAAATAAAAAGTAATATGAAAAATTGAAAATAAAATTTGAAAAAAGTTGGAAAATTGGAAAAATTACAAGAAATAGAAAAATGGAAAAAATAGAAGATTTTAGGAAATTTAGAAAGTAACATTTTATTAGGGTAGATTTTTTAATTTTGAAATAAGTTTAAAAGTTGGGCCTTTGGGCTTGGACTTAGATTTAAATCTAGCTCAAGTTGACTTAGTCCATATGGCCATGAAACAAGCGAGCACCCTAACGGATAAGCACATGGACTTGATATTGGGTATGAGCATGAGGTCTTGGGTTTGAATTTTAGTGAGAGCATACAAAAGTTTTTTTTTATTTTTTCATCACATTAGGAATTGCCACATATCTAGACTCGATTGTGCTACGTATCCTAATACGTGTCAACTTGGGATTGGACAATGACTTGACGTGGCGCCACATGTCAGCCATGTGGCATGTTACGTCCACTGCCACTTGTCACGTGATGATACGTAACAAGTCGGGTTAGTTGACGTAGTACCACGTCAGCACTTTCTCTCTCTTTCTCTCAATTTTCCCTCAATTTCTCTAGACTTTCCTCTACTTTCCCAATCAAGAACAGCCCACCCCCTCTACTTTAGCTCCAATTTTCGCACGAATTTCACACACACACACATGTAATTACTTACTTTGATCTTATTGAACACTTAGCCTACTTTGAATTGAAACCATTAACATGTCCAAATTCGATCAAAAACACATTTAAATCAAGCTTCAAAAGTTAGAAAAAAACTTAAATTTTGGTCATTTACATTCAAATTTGATTTTGAGTTTTCTTAGTTTCTGGGTTAAATTCATGTTTAAATAGGAGCTCACTGGATAGACACAACCATACGCGAGCTGTTGAATCAACTCCTAAACCCTCTCTCTCTTTCGTGATCTTTTTCTCTCTCTAACCTTCCATTGAACCCTCTCTCTCTCTCTCTCTCTTCAAATCTCTCTCTCTAGCCACTCTCAACTAAGTCTAACATTACGGTTGCAACCCCCATACTCTAAGCTTTCCATCATTATCCCCCACCTCCATCGCTGTACTCTTAAACCACCACTTCGGCCGAAACCTTAACCACTGCAACTACCCTCTCTTAAACCACCACCACCAGTACTTCCCACTCTAAACTAACCTTATAGTTAAACTCCTCATGTCCCTAAACCCTCGAGCCAACACCCCTTTCACACCCAACTGCCACTACATCGAAGGACTAAGCACTACCGCCTTCCGTTGCCTTGAATGACCACCTAGACTACCCTTAATAACCATGGCATCAAGCTTACCCCCCCATTCCCCAATTTGAAACACACAGAACACCCTTCACCCCTTCACTTTGGCTACTAAAATGGCCTGAATCAGCCTTTGTCGCCGTTGCTGTTGTTAGAGGTATTGGAGCCTAACCTAAATCCAAAGTTCAACCTAAGGTCCAAACTAAATATCAAACCCAAGATCCATATACCCTATTTGCTATCTGGTCCAATCGAAATCGGATCCGAGCTATTTTGTTAATTATTTATCTATATTGTATTTATTTCCCAATTGTAAATGTAAGCAAATAAAAAAAAAAGAGAAAAAAAAAAGAAAATAAATAAATAAGGGAAGTAATTTATTTATTTATTTTATTTTTAGTTTAATAGATAAAATAAAAATAATAAAAAATATATAAAAAAAGCAAAGTAAAGATAACTAAGTATAAAGATTATTATTATTTTTTTAAACACATAGAAATTAGGTTTCCCAAAATAAAAAAAAAAATAATTGGATTCTTTTCAAAGAATAGGACTTTTTAGAATTCTCAAAATAAATAAATAAATAATAACAAAAAGATAAAAAAAAATCTAATTTAGGACCTTATTTTTTAATTATTTTCTTAAATAAATCAAATTAAGCTAAAAACGTAAACCCGGCCTATTTTAAAAATTAAAATCAGCTCAACTCAGTAAAGCTTTTCATAAAAGGAACTACATATGTCTGATCTCGAATAATAGATATGTAGGCACCTACTGAGTAATGATAAAAATAAAATATTTTAATTTTAATTTTTTTTTTTTTAGTTTAGATTACTTAGGTAATCCAATCAGAAGTAAATAGTAATTAAGTTTTGTCTTTTAAAATTAAGAGGTGATTTTTAAGCTTAAGATTAAATTTGGAAAGTCAATGGTACCTGTAAAGATTTAAAAATCATAACCCCTGAATTCAGATCTTTTATTTTAAAACCGTTTTACAAAAATCGGTTTTTATCGGAAAACCAATAGCTAAGTTATAACCAATCCACTCAATTGGTTATAACTTAACTCTTTTTCTTGACTTCAATCAGGTGGTGACTCCAAAACGTTTTCAAAGTACAAAAGAAAAAAAACCCAGTTTTCTTTAAACCCTAATTAAATGTTAGTATTAAATGGGTAGGGTTTAGTACCAATTGGTTTAAAGATGGCTTAATTTTATAAAAGAACCGAGAGGTAAAAAACCAGGCTTGATACTTATCAATTACCTATCTCGCTTGGTTTTAGCTTAAGTAGCCTCTAACATATTCTTTGATTAATCCTCTGATATATCCTCTAAGAGGATAGTTCTTAGTTTGATCAGAGTATCTTCTAATATACCCTATGTATTGTATAACAAGTTTAATATTCTCAAGCGTGTTATTTTTTTTAGCATGATCATTATTTACAACTTTCTTTCCTTAAACAAAAACAATCTTTTAACCGAATAAGATGATGCGTCCTATTCAATATAAGTTCAAAATAAATTATTAAAAAGGATGAGAATTTAAACTCTCAAGAAGATGTAAAAGGTAAGGCCAAAATCCATGAGGAACTCAAATCTAAAATTTTGTCTAAACCTAAAGTAGAGGATAACTCTAAGGATTAATAAAAAAATTTATAGGTTACTCTTGAGCCTTCTAGGTCTTTGAGATTTGAACCCTATCACCCCCCTAAACAAGTAATTGGCAATGTACATTATAGAGTTAAAATATATTAATTTTGCATAATACAGAAAGTCATTTTGCTTTATTATTTGAAATCGAGCCTAAATTTGTTAATGAAGCTTTATCTAATAATAATTAGATAAATGCCATGTAAGGGGAGCTTAACCAGTTTCAAAGGAATCAAGTATGGACTTTAATCCCTCTAAGTAAAGTTAAGTTTGTTATAAGCACTAAGTGAGCATTTAAAAACAAGCTAAATGATTGCGGTAAGATTGTAAGAAACAAGATAAGGCTTATAACACAAAAGTTATTTGCAAGAGGAAGGCATCAATTTCTATAAGGACCTAACTGAATTCTTTATATTGAGGTATTGTCCTTTTTAGCATGATACGTCGCACATTTTCGTTCCTGGTGCTAGCTACTTCCCAAGAGATCGTCCATTCTAAGAGTACTCCTCACTAAGCAAGCTTAACTTTAGAGTTCCGAAGAACTCTATATTATTACATTGAAACACCTCTTGATGATTAGAGTCTTGTCAATTCCCATTAAAGGGTATTATAATCTACCTGCCTTACAAAACTATTGTCCTCTTCAGTTTTGCTACATAGGTCTAACATCACAACCAAGTAGAGGCTTTACTCTTCTAACTAGTGAATTGCTCTGACATTCTTGTAATGAATTGACCAGAGCTCTTCACATCGAGGTATTGTTCGCTTTAGTATGGTAAAATGCACAATTTTCACATCTTGTGCTAGCTACTTTCGAGGAGGTCACCTATTATGGGAGTGCTCTTAATAAAGTATGCTTAACTTTGGAGTTCCGACAAACTCGAAGCTATTATACTAAAAGGCATTTTGATAATTAAAGCTTTGCTACCTTCTATTCAAGGGCATTATGATTTTAATGAGACATATGCATAGATTGTTAGGTTAGAAGTTATTTGTCTTTGACATGCTTTTGCTTGGTATAAAGGATTTAAATCATTTCAAATGGATGCAAAAAGTTTTTTTTTTTTTTTTCCTTTCTTAAAATGGTTATATTAAAGAGGAAATATATGTTGAACAACCTTTAGGTTTTGAAGATCTATTTAAGGAAGACCATGTGTTTAAATTTAATAAGGCATTTTATGTTTTAAAATAGGCATCTCGTGCTTTATATGAGTATTTAAATGAGTTCTTAATTAAAAGTGGATTTCAAAGAGCAAGGTAGATACTACTTTGTTTCATAAACATTATGATAATGACTAACTAACGATTTAGATCTATATAGATGATATAAATTTTATATCCTCTAATAAACAATGTTGCAAGGAGTTTCTTAGGCTCATGTAAGCGAAGTTCGAGATGTCCTTAATGTAAGAGTTGAATTTCTTCCTCAAACTCCAAATTAAGCAAACAAATTATGTGACACTCCTAAATCAAGAAAGGCACATAAGGTAGATTTCAAAGAAATTTGGGTTAGAAAGTGTAAAAAGGAGCTACTACTCTAATGTCAACATCCACTAGGTTAGATCTAAATGAATCAGTTAAGAAAGTGAATAAAAAATAGATAAAAATTTGACCAGTTCTCTTTTGTAATTGACTGCATTACGTCCCAAGATGCTTTTTAGTGTGTGCATTTGTGTTCGTTTTCAATTTAAACTAATTGAAAAACACTTAATAATTGTAAGAACTTTTAAATATGTATCTTACACTACTAAGGTATGTGGTATCCACGAATCAAAACTTTGATTTAATTGGATATTGAAACGCTGACTATGCAAGATGTAAAATGGATAAAAAAAGTACTTCAGGTAGTTACCAATTTATAAGAGATAAGCTGGTTTCTTAGTCATCTAAGAAGCAAAACTCTATTGCCCTATCTATAGCTAAGGCTGAGTATGTATCAATTAGGAATTATTGTGCACAAATCTTATGGATTCAGCATCAATTGCTTGATTATGGTGTTAATTTGAAAAATAGATTGATAAAGTACGATAACATAAATGCAACTAGCTTGACAAAAAATCCTATTCATCATTCTAGTTCAAAACATCCAGAAGTTAGACACACTTCATTAGAGATCATGTTAATAATAGAAACATTAATATTGAGTTTGTTTTGACTAAAAATCAACTAGTAGATATATTTACTAAACCTTTGGATAAAATAGAATTTGAGTTTATAAGGAATGAAATTGGTTTATGTAATCTATTTTCAAAAATCTATATTAGTAAAATTTTGATTAAAAATATCTCCCTTTATTATTAGAATTTTTTTAAATAATGAACCTAATTATCATACGCATGTATGGAATGTTTGTAATTTAAATTGTCATATCATCCCTTTATATTGTTTGTACAATATCAAATAAGATTTAATACTCTCTCTCAAGCTTATTCATTTCTTTGTCCTTTTCTTCCGTACTATTAATCAATCTTGATTTCTCTCATTCACTTTTTCCCTCTCTTTCACCATTCTATCTTCTATGAAAAAACTTCCTTTTCTTTCTTTTCTCTTGCATAATTCCTAAACTATGGCTCAAAGGTAATCTACAAAGCTTATGATAGTTGGTGTAAAATTAAAAACAAAATCAAGATCAACAAAGTCTAATGTTTCTTTGGTTGATGCACCCATTGATTTAGAACAAGCACAACCTTTCTAAGAAAACCCTATTTCCCCTCTTAAACTAAAAGCTTAATATCAATACCCAGAAACTTAAAAACCTATAGTAGTGAGTAGAATGAAAGTTGAATATGCATCTATAGAGGAAATCATGGGTGTTGATGGTGAGTATAGGTTGGAGTTTGGAAAGAGCTAATCAAGAGACATTAAAGGATTTACCCATAGACATGTTGAGGGGAGGAGATGAGATAGCTATGGATATAGTTGAATCATCGGACAAAGAAGAAATAGAATCAACGGATGATAATTGTAAATTTTATATATTTTATCTCAACTTTATACTAAACTAATATATTTATTTTTATATTTTTAGAAAATGTGAGGATTCACACATGAAGACAATTTAAGTGGAAAGATTATATGGAAAATAGGGACAGTTGGACCACATTCCATACCTGAAGCCCATAATTCTATGTGAACCAAAGAAGGCCTATATGGTCCAATTTACGCCAACTGTAAATTGGAGTCCAAATTTTTTTTAAAAGCTACATGTCTACTAAAGCTAACATTCCAGCATAAATTGAAATATGTCATGGTCCATGTGTAGAAAGGGTTTTTGTTTTGAGAAAAGAAATTGAAGGAAAGACTACGCAAAAGAAAAAAATATTGATAGTTATTATATTTTCCAATTTTTCGTGGCCATAAGGAGAATCTTTTTGAAAAGATAGGGACTGCAAGCAAAAAGGAGGTTGGGAGTCTTTTGTTAATTTCCAAAGCTGTATGCTGGAGGATAAAATATATATATCCATTCTGATTTTTGTAGTCGTGCAAGGAAGACGAAAGGGAAAGATCCTAATTCCATAGCTGTAAGATAGGGATATGAAGATAAATTTTAGGGTTCATCACAAGGGCATAAAAGACTCAAGAAAGACCGATTGGAAATCAAATTTGCACTCCAAGAATCACAACTGGGTTTTCTAATCCTTTTTACTTTCAAGATTTATCATGTTTCTTGAATTCTTTTGTGTGATCTTCATTTTTGCTATGAACTAAATTAGATTTAATGAGATTTTGATATGGCTTGATGATTTAATTGATGCATTACTTTATTATATGTTATTATTTAATTGATTAAATTTTCAATTATTTGATTTTATGGTTCGTGATTCTATTGTATGGCTAACAGGATTTTCGTAAATAAAGCTTGAAAAACTCAAAAGGAAATGGATAATTTATGTGAAATTGGAATCGAATTGATTCCATTGTTGATATGGAAACATGTACTTAGAATTAGTTTTAAGATTCACATTCATAATGCGATTAGTACTAATTCTTATGATAAAGAAATATGTGTGAATCTTGATATTAATTAGGGTAGTAAATTTTGTAAGAAGAAATTTACTATATAACAAGAAATTATAAATAAACTACTTGAAAGGGATGTTTTTGCTATAATTAGGGCAATATTAAGTCGAAAAGAAAGTGAGCTTTTGTGAATATAATTAAAAACCAATCAATTAATTTTATCATATTTTACAGATATATGTATATTCATCAAATGATAGCTTTGTTGAGATCCCATACTATTATTAGTGAATTCTTTCTTTTTGACCTTAGTATTTTATTTTTAGTTCATTCGTAGTCATAGTCAATTAGTTCCTTTTATTTTAATTCATTTCATCGTTCGATTTCGATCACCTAGTTAAGAAAGGAATTCAAATAATTTAATACTTAATTTCCAATCCTTAAGAATAATTTGGTTTTGCTAGTTATTTTTATTATAGTGTACGACCTCATTTACTTGTTGGAGTGTTTTTATTGAAAAATTATTTTAAAAAGAAATCGTATATATCAAGTTTTTGGCACCGTTGCTGTGACTGTACTAAATTAATATTAGATTCTTAATTCTATTTTTAGACTTGGTATTTTTTCTTTATTTTAAAAGAAATCGTATACATTATTGATTTTTTTTTTTTCGTTTTCATGCGTCTCGATTAGTTTTAACTAATTGCATTGTTAGTTGTTACTCTAGTAATTTTTCTTTGTTGAATTTGTTAGTTTTAGTTTCATCTCGTTATCAGTTTCAGGTCGCATTTCGGAGAATTCTCAATTCGGCATCATCCATTCATGTTAACATACAGCCTGGAACCTCACCGAGCATCTGGAGTAATCCACTAATCTACTGGAGTTCACTGGAGTAGCTTAAAGGCTTGGAGTAATCCACTAATCTCTTGTCTTTACTGAGCAGGAGCACGATCACCATCATGAGGAGTAAGTTCACTTTATTCAACAAACTGTTATCATCGTGGTTTTAATTAATCCCCACTAGAATGCCTATTTGCATTAGTATAGTTTTTTTTTTTTTTTAGTTGCATTCATATTTCACTTGGGCATGCTTATTGTTGATTTGCATACCATCAATTCATCGTAGATTTGTATTATATAATTGTTTCCCGGTAGATTAAGATAGTTGCATTTAGCTTATATTTTTGTGAGCTTTTCACATTTCTTTTTGTCATAGTTTACTTAAAAAAATAAAAAATAAAAAACCCATAATTGTATGCATAGAACTAGAAGTGCAAACTTGAAATTGTAGATCTTTAACCCCGAGATCGAACGCACTTTCCATAGGCTTAAACGAGAACACATATAGTTAAATCAAGAGCTAATAGAGATCATGGTAGAAAATAACGAAAATGGGAATGAAAATGAAGAAAATAATTGAGCCCTTTAGGAATATTTTGTTCCCATTGTTCAAGGTGCAACACTTGGTATCATGTACCTTAGAATTCAAGCTAACAACTTTGAACTCAAGCCTGTGCTGATACAAATGATGCAAGCCAATCAATTTGGAGGATCTCTGCATGAGGATCCCAATGAATCAATCCAGGATTTTCTTTAGATGTGTGAGACCTTCAAAAGTAATGGTGTCTTAGAAGATGCCATTCACCTCCAGTTATTTCCTTTTTCATTTAGGGATAAGGCAAAGAGTTCGCTTAATTCTTTCCCCTTTAGCTCAGTTACCATATGGGATCAATTGGCTAAAAAATTTCTCACTCGGTTTTTCCCTTTTACCCATATTGCCAAACTCAGAAGCGACATCACATCCTTCATGCAGTACGAAGGTGAATCTTTGTACAAAGAGATTTTAAGGAGGTATCCCCATCATGGGCTCCCTATAAGGCTTCAAGTGTAGGCATTCTATAATGGTTTGGGAGCCCAACTTTGTACAATGATTGAAGTAGCCTCTAAAGGAGCTTTAATGAGTAAGAGAGTAAAAGATGCTTACCAACTAATTAAGGAGACGGCATTAAATACATATGGCTGGTAGACAGAACAAGTGATGCCTAAGAGAGCTGTTAGAGTACATGAAGTAAGTGAAGTGTCATAGTTGTCAGCATAAGTAGCAACTCTCATTACTTAAATGAGCCAGATAAACAAGCTTCTTACTGTTAGGAGCTTTAGTTGTAGTCTACCAGTAGTGTGTACCCTTTGTGGAGGCACCTATGATATAATAGATTCTCCAATAGTATTCCCCTCACCTCTATATAAGGGGAAAAGCTTTGAATAAGCTAACTTTGTTAGCAATTTCAATAAGGGAAATCATAATCCATACTCGAACACCTACAACCTTGGTTGGAGGAATCATCCAAACTTTTCCTAGTAAGAGAATCAAAATGCTTATAGAGCACTGCCTAGTTTTTCATAGCCCTCTTAACCACTAAAGGAGAAGAAGCTGAGTATGGAGGAGCTCATCACTAGTTTTATTTAGAGGGTTAACATGAAATTTTAGAACTATGATACAACTAATTATAATTTAGAGATACAAATGAGTCAGATCTTAGAGATGCTTAATAACTGCCCTTAGGGTTCACTGTCCAGTAGTACTGAAAAGAACCCAAAAGAGGTGAATGCCATAACTCTCAAGAATAGAAGAGAGTTAGAGGAGCTTACACAAAAGGATATAGAGCATGTTGAGAAGAATTAGGAGCCATCCACTAGAAATGAGAAAAGAAAGGAGGATGAGGTAGGATTGGAGCAAAAAAAGGCAGATGTGAAGCTTTATGTTCCTCCTTTTCCGTTTCCATGGAGGTTGAAGCAGCACCCGACCACCAATTTTCCAAATTTTTGGATGTTTTCAAAAAGTTGCATATCAACATCCCATTTATGGATGCACTTGAGTAAATGCCCTCCTATGCAAAGTTCATGAAGGAGATCCTCTGTAAAAAGAGGAAACTAGCTGACCATGAGATTGTGATGCCAACTGAGGAGTGTATAGCTATCCTATAAAATAAGCTACTTCCTAAGCTTAAAGATCCTGATAGCTTCATGATTCCCTACATTATAGGGACTCCTATTTTGACAAGGTCCTTTGTGACCTTGGTGCTAGCATAAATCTCTTGCCCCTATCCATCTTTAAGAAATTGGGGTTAAGAGAGTGCAAATAGACTGCGGTATCACTATAGTTGTCCCATAGGAGTATTAAGTACCTTAAAGGGATTGTTGAAGATGTGCTAGTTAAGGTGGGCAAATTTATCTTCCTTATAGACTTTATTGTCTTAGAGATGGAGGAAGATAAGGAACTTCCATTGATCTTAGGCAGACCATTCTTGGCTACTAGCAAGGCTTTGATTGATGTTGAAAAGGGAAAGTTGACACTCTAAGCAATGGATGAGTAGGTGACCTTCAATGTGTTCAAGGCAATGAGATGCCCTAATGATAGCAGTTCCTACTATATCATTGGTGTAGTTGACTAGTTAGTGTAGAAGATGAATGAAGAGGAGGTTGGACTGAATGGTTATGAGCATCTGGTTCTATCACAGGATTAGAGTCGTGAGGAAGATGGAGATCAGGAGAGAGAGAGAGATGTACAGGTGGAGCAAGTGGCGAAAGTTTGGTCAGGTCCACCAAGGTTTGAAGAGTTGGGAACCAGTGCAACAAAGTTTGTTCCATCCATAGAAGAGCCTCTGAAACTCGAGTTGAAGTAGCTTCTTGCTCACTTGAAGTATGTGTTTTTGGGCGATGATAAGACATTCCCTATTATCATTTCAGTAGAGTTATCATCGGAGAAGGAGTACAGGCTAATATAAGTCCTTAGGGAACACAAGGAGGCTATTGGATGGACAATTGCCAACATCTAGGGGATCTATCCATCAATTTGCATGCATCAGATTCTCTAAGAAGCCAAGTGTAAGCCATTGGTTCAACAACAACGTAGACTCAATCCTACTTTAAAGGAAGTGGTGAAGAAGGAGGTTTTGAAACTCCTCAAAGCCAGGATTATTTACCCGATCTTGGACAGCAAGTAGGTGAGTCCAATATAAGTGGTACCAAAGAAGGGAGGTATGATTGTTGTGGAGAATGAAAGGAATGAGTTGATACCTACCCATACTGTAACAAGATGGAGGGTTTTCATCGATTGTCGAAAGTTGAATGATATAACCTACAAGGATCATTTCTCCTTACCTTTCATTGACCAAATGCTTGAGAGGTTAGTAAGGCATGCTTACTATTGTTTTCTAGATGGTTATTTAAGATAAAACCAAATACATATCTCCCTTAAGGATCAGGAGAAGACTACATTCACCTGTCTCTTCTCTTGTCCTTATGGAACCTTCACATTTAGTCACATGCCTTTTGGTCTATGTAATGCACCAGCTACCTTTCAAAGGTCAATGATGGAGATTTTCTTAGACATGATTGAGAAACACATTGGGGTTTTCATGGATGACTTCTTTGTATTTGGCTCTTCATTTGAACATTATTTAGAGAATTTGTCATTTGTCCTTTAGAGATGCAGAGACACTCACCTAACCCTTAATTAGGAGAAGTATCACTTTATGGTGTAAGAAGGGATTATGTTGGCACACATGATTTCTCATAGAGGGATTGAGGTAGAAAAGGTAAAAGTTGAGGTGATAGTATAGTTGCCTCCACTAGTGAATGTGAAGGGGTTATGGAGTTTCCTAGGACATGTAAGGTTCTATCAGAGGTTCATTTGTGATTTCTCAAAGATCACAAAACCTCTATGTAATTTGTTGGAAAAGGAGACTCCATTTGTATTTGATGAGGAGTGCCTTCAAGCATTTGAGTCGTTGAAGGAAAAATTGACTATTGCATTAGTGATTGTAGCAACCGACTAGGAGTTGCCTTTTGAGCTCACGTGTGATGCTAGTGATGTGGTAGTGGGTGTTGTGTTAGGTTAGAGGAGGGATAGAGTGTTCCAGGCGATATACTACGCTAGTAAGATGCTCAATGATGCACCATGAAATTATGCCACTATAGAGAAGGAACTTCTTATAGTAGTATTTGCCTATGATAAATTTAGATCCTATCTTATAAGGTATAAGGTAATAGTTATATTGACCATTGAGCATTAAAGTATTTGTTGGTAAAGGCAGATGCAAAGCCAAGATTAATTAGGTGGATTTTGCTATTACAGGAGTTCGATCTCAAGATTCGAGATAAGAAGGGTACTAAAAATTTGGTAATTGACCACCTTTCAAGGATTATGAATGAGAAAGATGAGCTACTCATCAATGAAGTGTTCCTTGATGAACACCTCTGCACAGTGTCTTTAATAGATCTACCATGGTATGTTGACATTGTCAATTACTTAGTTAGTAGCATATTGCCCTATGGAATTTCTTATCACCAAAAGAAGAAATTCTTATCCAATATCTAATACTACTTCTAGGATGAGCTGTACATTTTCAAAAGTTGTGTAGACCAAGTGATTAGATGATGCATTCCTGAGTGTTAATATGCCGACATTCTTCACCATTGCCATTCTAGAGAGGCTAGTAATCATTTTGGTACTGAGAGGACTACAACTAAGGTTTTATAGTGTGGATTTTATTAGCTTACCCTATTTAAGGATTGTAGGGCATTTATGTTAGCCTGTGCTCAATGTCAATGATTTGGAAATATTTCCAGAAGACATGAAATGCTACAAAGTGGAATTTTGGTGATTGAATTGTTTGATGTGTGGGGGATTGATTTCATGGGACTATTCCCCATTTATTTTTTGAATAAATACATCTTGGCTGCAGTTGATTATGTGTCAAAATGGGTTGAAGCCATTGCTCTCCCAACCAATGATCATTGGGGTGTACTTAAGTTTTTGAGAAAGAACATCTTCACTAAGTTTGGGACACCACATGCTATCATTAGTCATGGAGGGACTCACTTATATAACAAGCAATTTGATAGTTTACTTACTAAATATGGAGTGAAGCATAAGGTGATGACACCTAATCACCATCAAACAAGTGGCCGGGATGAGCTTTCTAATAGGGAGTTAAAGCGGATTTTAGAGAAAACAGCTTGTACATCACACAAAGACTGGTTGCTTAAGCTCGATAATGCTCTTTGGGCATACCAGACCGCTTAAAAAAATCCAGTTAGCATGTCCCTATGTAGGATGGTATTTGCCAAAGCGTGTCATCTCTTGTGGAGTTGGAGCATAAACCTTATTAGTAATAAAATTTCTAAACTTTGATAGAGATGCTGGAGCTAGCCACTGGTTACTCCAACTCAATGAGTTGGAGGAGTTTTGAAATGAGGCATTTGAGAATGGCAGGATCTATAAGAAAAAGACAAAAAGGTGGCATGATAGGAATATTCTTCAGAGAGAGTTTGGGGTTGGACAGAAGGTGTCACTATATAAGTCCCGATTGAAGTTGTTTCCTAGTAAATTGAGGTCGAGGTGGTTAGGATTGTTTGAGGTAACTAAAGTTTTCCCTTATGGAGCTGTTGAGATTAAAGGAGATATAGGGGGCCCTTTTCGAGTCAATGGGCACTTGTTGAAACATTATTATGAAGGGGAGAATTTTGATGAGCAACAGCTAGTGGTGGGTCTAAATGACCCAACTTGAGAATGAAAGAAAGTCAAGCTGAGGACTTTAAAACAAGTGCTCGGCAGGAGGTAGCCCATTATCTTATTTTTCATGCTTATTTTGCATTTTCTTTTACCTTTGGTGTTTTTGATTTCTTTGTTAAGCGTGCAAGCTATAAGATTTTGCTTGGTTGTGGATGGTAGGATCATGTTACTATGGATAGGGCAATTTAACTAACGAATCACTCATTACTTTAGGGGAGTCCCGTTTCTTACCTTTCTTTGTGTTTTTATTTTGTTTAACAATGAGGACATTATTGTCCTAAAGTTGGAGGTGAGATATTTGTTATGAAGATGAGGTGATAGAGATGAATTGAAGTGTTATATCTTGATGATGGTTAACTGTTCTATTTTTGGTCCTTATAAGTAGTTATTGGAAAATCTTGTACTTGATTTTACATTGTTGCATAAAATACCATTTCATTGCACATACGCATCTTAAAATCAATTTGTTTTGTTTTTCTTTAAAAAAAAAAAAGCAACTTTTTGGTTAATTTTTTTTTTTACTTAATTCTATTTGATCACTTATGAACTTTTAACACTTGACTAGAGTTGAATCATGAAATCTATGTTAGGTTTAATTACATGTTATTTAAACTATGATTTGAGACTTGGAATTAGGGCACTGTCACTGATTATGAGTTAGATACTTGTAATTTTAAGCTTACTTTACTGTATACTCGTCCCTTAGAAGTCCTTAAAGCCTTATAATTCATAGTAAATGAACAAATGAAACTTGTTCTTGAAAATCTCTTGAAAAATCAAAATAGTTGGAGGTAAAAATAAAAAATAAAAAAATAATAAAAATAGACAAATAAATTAAATATGTCAGTAAGGATCAACTTTGATCCCTTAGAAGAGTAAGGTTTTTTCCTATTTCCTATATAAGGAGAAGTTGGTATGAATTTGCATTGGTCCCTTAGAAGAGTGAGGCTTGAATTCCACTGCCGATAGACTTAATTATAATAATTGTGCTTAAATAAATAATGGAGTAAGTAGATGGTTTAAAGGAGAGTTTTACTGTCTAGTAGCTTAAGGTCGTCTAGCTTGAGACTTACTGACTAATAAAACTACTCTAACCTAACCCCAAAAAAAAAAAAAAAACTTCAATGAAAATCAATACTAAGGGGATGATTAGGGGATAAGTAGATGTAATATGCATTTATTTTAAATTATGATGCTTAGAGAAATGGAAGAGGGGAGTATATATATTTTAGTTAAGTATACAAAGTACAGGTGACTCTCTCTTGATTAATTGATATTATATTTTATTTCAATTTTCTAAATCTTTGTTTAAATGATATGATAGAACTTTATTTTAAATAGATTAACTATTGAACTCTAGTATTTTAGAATTCCTAGTGCATTTAGAATGTGATCGAATGAATGCATGCAATTGAAAGTGACAAGAACCTGAATTTGATTAAATTGAATATGAATTAATAAAGAGCCATATCTTTTAAAGCATTGAATATAATTGATGTGCAATCTATGGTTAGTTTTCATATAACACTGTAATTAGTGTAGTACTTATCCTTAATTATTTTTATTGATATATGTTTTGCTTGAGGACAAGAAAATCTTAAAGTTGGGGGTAATTGATAAGTGTAAATTTTATATATTTTATCTCAACTTTATACTACACTAATATATTTATTTTTATATTTTTAGAAAAAATGTGTAGATTTGAGAAATCTACATGATGACAATTTAATTGGAAAGATTATATGGAAAATAGGGACAGTTGGACCACATTCCATACCTAAAGCCCATAATTCTACATGAACCAAAGAAGGCCTACACATTCCAATTCACTCCAACTGCAAATTGGAGTCCAAATTTATTTAAAAGCCACATGTCCATTAAAGCCAACTTTCCAGCACAAATTGAAATATGTCATGGTCCATGTGTAGAAGGGGTTTTTATTTTGAGAAAAGAAATTGAAGGAAAGATGACGTAAAAGAAAGAAATATTGATAGTTATTATATTCTCCAATTTTTTATAGCCATAAGGGGAATCATTTTGAAAAGATAGGGATGGCAAGCAAAAAGGAGGTTGGGAGTCTTTTGTTAATTTCTAAAGTCGTACGCTGGAGGAGAAAATATATATATCCTTTCCAATTTTCATTGTCGTATGAAGAAGGTGAAAGGGAAAGATCCTAATTTCGTAGCCACAGGATAGGGAGACGAAGATAAATTTTAAGGTTCAGCACAACATCATAAAAGACTCAAGAAAGATCGGA
Source organism: Lumnitzera littorea (assembly GCA_024138015.1). Lineage (NCBI taxonomy): Eukaryota > Viridiplantae > Streptophyta > Magnoliopsida > Myrtales > Combretaceae > Lumnitzera > Lumnitzera littorea. Next base: position 20,531,729 of record JAMXBB010000008.1, read on the forward strand.
TTGGAAATCAGATTTGCACTTTAAGAATCATGACTGAGTTTTTTAGTCCTTTTTACTTTTAAGATTTTTCATGTTTCTTGAATTCTTTTATGTGATTTTTATTTTTACTATGAACTAAATTAGATTTAATGGGATTTTGATATGGCTTGATGATTTAATCAATGCATGACTTTATTATATGTTATTATTTAATTGATTGAATTTTCAATTATTTGATTTTATGGTTTATGACTCTATTGTATGGCTAATAGTATTTTCGTGAGTAAAGTTTGAAAAACTCAAAAAGGAATGGATAGTTTATGTGAAATCGAAATAGAATTGATTCAATTGTTAACATGGAAACGTGCACTTGAAATTAGTTTTAGAATTCACGTTCATAATGTGATTAGTATTGATTTTTATGACATAGAAATATGTATGAACCTTGATATTAATTAAGGTAGTAAATTTTGTGAGAGGAAATTTACTATATAACAGGGAATTATAGATAAACTACTCGAAAAAGATGTTTTTGCTATAATTAGGGAAATATCAACTCGAAAGGAAAGTGAGCTTTTGTGAATCTAATTAAAAACCAATCAATTAATTTTATCATATTTTACAGGTATGTGTTGATTCATCAGATGATGACTTTATTGAGATCTTATGCTATTATTAGTGAATTCTTTATTTTTGATGCTAGTATTTTATGTTTAGTTCATTCGTAATCGTAGTCAATTAGTTTCTTTTATTTTAATTCGTTTCATCATTCTACTTCGATCACTTAGCTAAGAAAAGAATTGAAATAATTTAATATTTAATTTCCCATCCCTAAGAATGACCTAGTTTCACTAGTTATCTTTATTACAGTATACGACCCGGTTCATTTATTGGAGTATTTTTCTTGAAAAATTATTTTGAAAAGAAATCGTACACATCAACAAACTAGGAAATAACTGAGTCTACTGAGGAGGAGGTATAGAAGGATGAGTTAATAGAAAAATCCTAAAATATTTCGAGTCACAAGAATTAACACCTACTACCAAACATCTAAGGTGAATTTGGTCGAGGAAGGTTAGAAGAGAGGTAAAGCCAAAGGTTGTTAATGTTGCTATGAAAAAGAAGTTAGACTTTATATTGCCATGTGTATTTGATCTTAAGAATTTCTTAGAAAAAGGATTTTACTAGAATGAATATGTGGATGTCATAAAGCTATCAAGAATTATTTAATGTTGAACTTATTATACCCGGGCAATTAGTGTTTGAGTTTTATAAGTATTTGGATATTAGGAGAAGGGAGATGTTGAGCTTTAATGTGATGGGAAAGAAAATAGAAATATGTAGAAAGGATTTGGTTGAGTGTTTTGACTTACTAAATGTGAATGATGAAGAAGATTTTGTCAGATGGAGTAAGGAAAGAGTTTATAGAGAATTGAATAGTGGAGGACTTATAACACTAAGGAAGAAGTTTTCATTTTTGACTTTTGGCTGTTAATTAAGACGTTACACAAATTAGTTGAGTAGTACCTTGCCAAGAAAAGTAGCACTACAACCATTGTAAAGAGGATGCTCTACTTATTTCAAGCTATGCATTAGAAAAATATTAAAGGACAAAAATATTGAAAAATTCTATTCTATTTACAGCAAAAAGCATTACATTTAATTGATGAACATCACATATATTCAAGTGATGATCTACTTGTTTCGATTGTCAATTTTGTTACATACTAGAAGTATTGCACTACAGTACTCAAGCTCGATATAAACATCGTGTGGACTTTAATTATTATTATTATGGGAAAGGTCTTGTTATCTTTAATAAGAGGGGAGAATGTTGAGTCCTCTATTTAAAAGTTTTGATGACAAAAAAATCAACCATGTGTGTTTAATAAGTTAGTTTAGTGTATAGGATGAGTTTAAGTTAATAAAAGTTTAGCAATGAAATTAAACAAGCTTCTATAAAAGAGTTGCAAGAATCGTAGAATATATAAGAGGATATGCTTTGTAGTTAGAAACCATAACTAGAGGATAAATTAAAGGATGCATTAGGGAATTATATTTGAAAATTGCAAAATGAGAAACAAGTTGGACTTTTATTGATTTGAAGGCCTACTTCTACTTATTGAATGTATTTGGATAATATGTCCAACATATTCCACTATGTATGACAAATATCCACGAGGATTAAAATCAAGGAGGTTATCTTATATATTTTGAACTTAATTTTTTCAAAGAATTTTTTAAGATTATTGAAGAATATTTATAGATGATTTATTCGTGTTTATAAACAAGTGTCACTAGATATTTATAATATACAAATCAAGATTAAAAACAAGATAAGTTAAGTAGTTGACTATAAGAGTAGATAGAAGGTTTTCAAATGGTTGATGGTTATGGAAAAGGATGTACTTTATTATTATTATTTTTTAAGTAAAGCTTGTCTTCTCTAGATATTTAATTTTCAATTAGGGGGGATATTGTGCATAAATTAAGACTAAATTTTTAGGATAATCATCAGGTTTCACATGAAGATTGATAGATTACATCAATATTATTTATTTGAACCCAACGTTCAAAATTTGAAAAATAATAGCTAAAGATAGCTCTCCACATATTATGGGATAAGCTCGTTTACAATAGTTAATTCAAAAATACAACAAATTTTCAAGAGTTCTTCATATTTTCTCTTTAGCTGTTGCATGAGGTTAATTCAAAAAATTCAGGAGACAATTAATCTACATCTATCTATTGCTAAAGGTACTCATACTACAAAGTATTTAGAAGCAAAATTAAAAGATATTGCTGTAACATAGCTTTCACATCTACTCTTTTATTTTCCAGCTTACATTTTGATGATCCACTTTATTATTTCTACATTGTATTTTTCACTTTTGAGAGCTATAAACTTTTGATAGTGAGAGGATTACTTTATAACTTTGTAAATTTATGATTAGTTAAGGATTAGGGTGGGGAGATGGAGCAAAGGATTTGGTGATTGTAATCTCTCATTGATTTGATTTGATTTAACTAAATAGTGGAATAATACTAATGTAAAATACTAAGTCTTGAGTAGTGGAACTAAAAGAGTACAATAAGCACAATGATAAAACATTTTAACTCTTTTGTCTTATCAGCTCTACGCTTACTATCTATATTTTTGTACATACTTTATTTATCTACTGTTTATTGTTTTACACCCCATATTTGTTCAAGTAATCAAAGGGAGACAATACTAAGTCATCATAGTCTAATGACAAAAACATTAGAAGGAAAAAAATAAATAAATAAGGGGAAACTAAAATTAGAGATTGCAAAAATTTAAAATTTTTGCTAAGTAATGAATTCACCCCTTTATCTTGATTATTAAAAACTATAAAAAGTTTAACTAATATCCTTCTCTTTATTATTAAAATACAATAGTAAGAAATCAAATATTTCTTAATTCTTTTTTGTCGTTTCTTTCTTTCTACTCTCTTTTCTTCTTCATTCCTTCCTGTACCAATCAAATATTAAAGTTATATTCTCTTAATCAAGTTCAAAAAGGAAATCTGTTGAAACCGCAACCATTTTTTTTATTCCGCTTAATCAACTGTCAACCTAAAGGGGCATTGTTTCTCGAGTATCCCTATTCCTAGTGGTCTCCAGTCCTCGTCAAACCAAGTTTGGGCGGCACCGTACATCCAATTATACGGCATCCAAAAACCATGTCCTGGTATTCCATGGGCGACTGCAGTTTCTTCCTTTTCTTCTTCTTTATTGCCGACATTTCCTATCTTCATACTCATTTTTGTCATTCCTCTCTGACCTTCTTAAAATATTTCAACTTCCATTTCCAAAAATGTCAATGTATCTTAATCTGGATTGTAGTATTATAAACACGAATAGTCTTCATTATTTAATTTACCAGACGGAGAGGTTGATAACTACATCATAAATTGACTTATGGTACGTCTAAGCATACAAATATTATGATAATAATTACTTGTGTTTTTATTTGTAAACTCTCGCGGAATAATGATGCTGTGCGAAATGCGTGACTTTTTGTATATATAATGTACATGGGATTAGCTGCTTCAACGAGTTTATGTATCACGACACATGGAGGAAATACTAGCATTCTCTTGCGCTTGGTGCATATCAGGGCCAGAAATGAATTGCTCAATCTTGATTTGTAAAGGAATTGAGTTTGAACTCAATGCAAAAGTTATTTATATAAATAAGATGAGGTTAAGCTTACATTTAGGCACATGAATTGATTCATAAGCAGACTCAATTATATTGTTAATGGACCAGTTCGTGACTAGGTTTATAAATAGGCTCATAAACAAATTCACCAAGTGATATATTATATTAAAATTATATTATATAAAATGATATAATACAAAAATATAAGAATAAGAATAATATATTTAGAAAATGATCAAAAAAAGATATATTTTAAAGTTTTTGAATTAATTTTAAAATTTAATTCAAACTCAAACTTAAACTTGAGCTTGTTTATCTAATTGAGCTTAAGCTTAGGTTCGTTTAGGTAAGTGAGCTCAAGTTCCTTTATCTAAATGAGCAGAGCTTAAGTTTTAGGTTCCTTAAAAAGCTCATGCTCAAGCTTATAATTTTCAGATTTGATAAATACTCAATTAAACTCGAGCTCAATAATTTTCAAAACGAGACGAGATTTTAACTAATTTATAACCCTGGTGCAAATGAAGTGTGAAAATAACATTCCATCATGATATATAAGACTAAATTTATGGTACATCAAATTCAAATTACGATATAAAATTCTCTAATCCTATGTAAGGAAAATTCTCTGTTCTATATTCTAACGTAACAATTGTGTCATCATATCATAAACATAAATTTTCCATAGCATGAGCTTTCGTTAGCTGTCATTTAATTATTTAATTTAAGTACTGCATGCTATGAATATAACAAAATGAAATTTTGGATGCTTTTCCGAAATGGCTTAGTGATTGGGTCTTGTTTTATAAAAAGGTACACATATTACCCTGTTGCATAGGATGTCCTTTAATGCCCTAATCAATTAAGCAAGTTCGGACAAGTATAGGGTCTTCTTACCCCATACCCATCATAATAGTATTCTAAAATATAGAGGGTATAAGAGAGTTCTATGGTTCCATCTATATTTTTTAGAATCTAGTCCTCCATCATGCCTTTAATTTTGCATCCATTAGATTTAAATCGTTGAAAAGATAATTACTTTAATAATTTAGATCTAATAGATAAAAAATGAATGATAAGATGGAGAGTTGGACTAATCCTAGAAAAAACACGGAATAGATGATAGAAAAATTTAGGTATAAGTTCCAAAGTACCATATATTCTATTCTAGTAAGTTACTAAAATATATTAACAAATAATAAAGAATAATATCATTTTTTAGGCAAATAAATATTTTAGTAAAAAGAATAACAAAGAAACCCATTCCAATAAGTTAATAACCTTATACGACTAAATCTAATGATAACTTTCTCACTTTACGTTTTTTATTCTTTTATGTATTCTTCCCAATATTTCTCTCCAACTTAATGTTTTATGTTATTTCCAACTATTTTGTTTTCCATTTGCTAAGCAGTAGGATCACATATAATTAGAATAAGGAAAAAATGCATAAAACCCTCATAAATTTTGACTTAAGTGCAGTTTAACTCTCTAAACTTTCAAAGTATGATTTTTAATTCCTAAACTTTCATTAATTATCAAATAACTTCTATAACCCCTTTAAACTTTGATTTTGGTGTATAAACACTCCCTAAATGAGGTTTATTTATACACATAAATTAAAGTTTAGAAAGTTATTCTCAATATAGGGGTTTGTTTGATAATTTATGAAAGTTTATAGACTAAAAATCACATTTTGAAAGTTTAGAGGGTGCAATTCACACATAAATCAAAATTTAGGAGCGTTTTATGCATTCTTCTCATAAAATAATTATAACATGTTTCCCATTTGTTAATTGGTGAGATCACATATACTTAAAACAATTAAGGTGGGAAAAATTACTTTTTATTTTTTAATTTCACTAATTTTTCAATAGCTTTCATATGTTTTGCATATGAAGAACTTAAAATATCATATATAGATTTCTTTTTTAATATTATGTAAACGCGAAATTCATAAGAAGAAAGACAAATTATAGATTCTATAGAATACCCAATACTCTATGTATTTGATAAGGCAAAGGTTTTAAAGTGGTTTCAAGATCCTATATAGTAGGTTTCGATTTTGAAATTTCAGAGCATCTATCTAACGAGGTATGGTATAGGTAGGGCTCATATCTTACCTACTCTATACTTACTCACTCTTGATTTTATACTTGTCAATCCTCTTAGGGTTAAATGAGATAGTAGATTGGAAATTTTGGAAACCAAAAAAAAAAAAAAAAGCGATTTTGGTATGAATTAAAGACATAAATGTGACAAATATGATATAATATCCATTTATATGTGACTTGCTATATTTAGTAAAAGTATTTATTCATTCACTTGCTCATTTATTTAGCAAATACATTAACAATAAAAATATAAAAATGAATAGCAATAAAAGATAAGTAAATGGAAATTACCATCTATATATGCCTTCGTGTGCGTATCTATATATGTATTTATTTATATAGCAGTTGATATTGGTGACATCTCTGTTTTTATTTCAAGCAACAACAAAATAAGCACTTCAACTATTCACCAAGTGCAAAATGGAGAACCTAAGCTTTGCCTTGGCTAAATGAGAGGATGATTCATGAACTTTTCAATCGTTCAATTGAGGTGCTGAAAAACTTTGAGAAAAAAGTGCGAGTACACATAATTAGATAGGATTTTGACCTTCTTCAGACCAATTACAAAATTGATTTTATTCTTTTTATAATTTGTCATGAATGATTAATTTCGTTCAAAGTAACATCAATTTACACTAGATGCACAAATTGATAATAATGATAACAATGGAAGAGAAGGGGACTAGGGATTCGATAACCCATTGAAACTCAGCGTAGTCATTATATTTTATTTTTTATTTTTTTACTCGCTCTCTATGAGAGCTCTCTCTTCTATCTATAGGAAGCTACTACACCTGATATGGTGTCGCCTAGGGAGCAAAGTACTGGATTTGGTTTTTTTCATTCTGATCTCTTTCCCTTTATTCTCTGATTTTATTTAAACCTTCTTTGTCTCTTTGTTTTTAACCTTTTCGTTTATTCAGCGTTGTCATTCATTGTATCCTTTTCATATTCCTCCTGTCCTTGTTTCTACCGAGCAAGGCTTCTTATGTGCATTCGATCCATGGGTGATGTTGCGTAAAACTTCCACTGGTTGTGGACATAGATGTGAGAAGCTTCAATATGGAAAGCTATCTGGTTGGCAAGGTCATTACGGCGACTGCCCATTATTTTTCGGTTTTGAGGAAAATTAAAGAGTTTGAAGCATGGTTGATGATGGGTGCTCCATTAATTGTCCAGTTTTGGGATGCCAACAAAAATTTGGAGGATCTACATTTCAAGGAGTTTGCAATGTGGATTCAAATCCATAATTTTCCATTGCATGTGATGACCCAGCTACATGTTGCTAAAATGGTAGAACGTGTAGGTGTGGTTCTCTCTGTCGAAGATTACTCTGAAATTAAGAGGCTTTCTAAGAGCGAGAGTTCAATGCAATTCGTAAAAGCCCCTTATAGCTGGTTATTGGATAAGAGCCCCTAATGGATCAATGATCCGGGTTGCTTCTAAACATGAAAAAAGTATTGGAGTTTTGTTATGTGTATGGATTGCTTGGTCATATTAAGCTCTATTGCCTTGCAAAAATGTGAAAGAAACTAAATTAAAACTTATAGTAGAAGAAAAGTCGATTAGGATTCATGAGGAAGACGGATAGAGAAAGTTTTCTATGTGGGAATGAGAGAATGTGAGTAAATGTATTGAGTTACTTAGTTTGTTACGTACAGGCCTATTTATATACGGCAGTGATATGCATGTGATAGAAAATACGTGTGAGTAAGGGGAGAACAAGGATGAACATAATGCTCATAGTAGACAAATTGGTTATAGGTGAGAAAGTCTGGGTGTAGTCCATTCCTTCAACTTGATTGTAACCTCATGCTAGTAACTGAGCTTGCAACGCTCTATTGAACCTTTAGATTTTTACTTCTCCTTTAAAATGCACATACAACACTCTACGATAAAAATGAATTGGTTTAAAAAGTGAATATGGTGTGGGAAGACAATGATGAAACAATGCATCTATCATCATCATGCACAAAGTCATTCAATTAAGCTAGTGCTTTCTAGTTTTTTTTGGAGGTTCTTCACAATTTTGATGCTTAGGAAGTAATATTGATATCAATGGTATCAACAGAAAAGTCTAATGAGTGTGAAGGACTATAACCAGAATCAATAGGAGTAGGTGTAAATGGAATTTATAGAGGGCTAAATTCAAGTTTGAGCTTTAAGCCCGTTAATGATTTAGGTTTGACTTTTCAAGCTAAGGTAACGGTATCGAAAGAGTTGAGTCCAAATATTTAGGATGATCTAAAAAGTTTTGGCATGCTAAGCTTAGAGTAAAGTTCGTTGCATTGGCCCACTCAATCTAACATTTCTCAATATTGGCTTACACTAAGAATACAACCATATTGGGCTTAATCTCATAAAGAAACACACTTAAGGTCTACTTAAGGGAAGGTATTGATTTTGGCTATTGATTAACACTACGATCCTATAGATGAGATCAATGGATGTTGATCAATGACCAACTCCTATAAATATCCTTTTCTCTCTCTCATTTGGACAAGAGAGATCTTGGCACAAACGTCATTACTCTGCCAAAATCCTACCTTGAAATATCAAACACTTGAACATTTCAAGAATGCTACCTATTCTTTCATCAATCATGGAGATCAATGCCTCTTAACTCCTTTACTTATCACCATAAGTGTTAAAGCCTTATTGAGATTGCTTGCTCTTTCTCCCTATACTTCTCTCCTGATCATCTTATACGAGTTATACAAGTCGTTTCTTTAGTCACATGTAGCGTGACTTCACACGTGGCATGTATGTAACCCTTACAATTGTACCCATACACTGACATTTTTTACAACTCCACTAAGGAGAGAAAACTTGACACTTACATCATGGTACCTCTAAGAAGAAGACCTGTTGATCCTATAGACTTCAATAACTAAGAACAAGACGGAGCGACTATCATAAATGACCAAAACCCTCCTTCAGTTGGAGGTTTGAACCAAGGAGATGGCATGTAAGAAAGTTTCTTCAACAATGCATAATTAGCGTATAAGTTTCAAGAGACCAATCAAAATTTGAATGAACTTAGGGTGATGCTTACCCAATATGTACCTACTCTAGCCGCTTTTGCTGCTACGCAAAAAGGGGCAACTACCTTAAATCCCTCTAACACAGTACAACAACATGTTACATGAGCTCTTCAACCACTCAATTCCTCTACTACCAATGAGCAAGAAGCTCTTAGGTTTGAGGAGCAACAACTTACAATGGAACCCATAGCTACACAAGATTCATTGCCTAAAGTAAGGAACCAAAGAGTTAAAATTAGAGGATTATCGTCCTCATATGCTATACCATGTGTTACAATCGTTGACTATATGCAACCAATACCAATGAACCCTGTGCCTACAAGCTCTACACTTGTGAATCCCGTACCCATGCATCCTTCCCCTATGATGTCAATACGAGCATAGGCATCCACCTAAAGAGGTTCATTCGTGACCATAGAAGATCTAGACATGTACTTAAAAGCAATATAAGCAAATTGTAAACCTTGTAAAGTTATCAATTAAAACCTTAAATTGGATTTGAGTACTTTAGATAATCTCACAAATCGATAAAACTAAGTAAGATAAAAATTTTATTAAATTATGAAATTAAATATATTATAAATAATAAAAAACTTTACAATTTCAATCAAAATATAAATCGTGTACGAAAACCCTAAACACTATGTACATGTAAATACCCAAAATTGAACTTGAACTTAATGAAAACTTTAAAAATAAACTTTAAGCTTATAAACTGAATAAATATAACCCAATAGTAATAAAACCATAGTTGAATACAATTATTGACCAATGCACGTAATCACGTGAAATTGTTGATGAACACGTCAAGATAACTCTTAAATATTGTAAACATAATGGGTAATCATTTAATTAATAAATTTTATTAAGTTTCAAATAATATTTATTAATTATTATTTTATAATTTATATTGGGAAATTCCTAATTTTTCCTTCTTATTTTTCTTTTCTTTTTCTCTTCCTTCTTTTCCCTTTCTTTTTCTTTTTTCTTTTCTTCTCCAAATTTTTCTTTTTACTTGCCATGTCCCCACTTCCAGAATGTTACAGTAGACACTTATAGTTAAATTGCTTTTAACATGTGATAATTAGGAGTGAAAAACAAAGCCAATAAGATAAGCCTTGTCATGTTAATTAATTACTTTCTCTTGTTTTATCTTTCTTTTTTTTTTTTTTCTTTACTCAACATATTTCTTGTGCTCCTTTGCTCCATTCATGCAACTGGAAAACATACACACACACTTCTTATTTTTGTGTCCATTTCAAAGCACAAAAATAAAAATCCTACACATCCCTTTCTTGTCTCAAACCGTAAGCCTCTTTTTTTTTTTTTTTTATTCATTTGGATTTTAAGAGTTAACAAGTAAATCAAGAAGAAGAAGAAGAAGAAGGAGAAGAAGGAACTTTGCCATTTTTATTCATCAAATTACTAAGAAAATAAATAAGTAGTATGTGTAGTATATTTATTTTATATTAATCATCTTGATGTATTCTTTTACATACATGTATTTTGTAGAATTTATATGTATTATATGGCTATGTAGTAGAGAATTACGTAATATTAGCATTTTCTTATGTATATATGCTTATACATGTGCAAATATTAAAGTATGTTCATGTAAAATTTAATTATACAATATGTAGTATAAAATACTATATATATATATGAGTGTATAATATATGTATATTTATGTTTGTATAATTTTTATTATATATGTATATGTGCAAACATGTCATCGAATATATATATATATATATATATTTATGTATAAAATATAAAAATATTAGCATAGTATAGTATATGTATAATAACGTATATATTCGGTACATATATATATATATGTATATACAATAGTATTTATATTATATATTTTTAATATATAGATATATATATATGTGTAGACATGGCTGTATATGCATATATATTGGTATATAATAATATGTATATTAAGTATTTTCAATAGATATATATATATATATATGTAAATATGGTTGTATATGTATGTATGTATAAAATATATATAAAAAAACAAGTATATATATAGATATTGCATATATGTATGTATGCATAGCGTATGTAATATATTTAGAATCTTATTATTATATTACATAAGTATACATATACATATATTAATAGTATAGTATATATAGATATACGGTTATACTTAATTAATACATGTATAATATACTATAATAATATATTAATAAATAAAACAAGAAATTATATATATAAACAAATGTATTGTAAGATAAAAAATTAGAAAATAATTAATTTGAAAAAATTTAATAAAATATAATTATATAAATATTACATAAAAATAGAAAATAGGAAAAATATTAAAAATATACAAATTTTGGAAATAACACGTGGCACTTATTCATGTTGCCACGTCAACATATAACGGATTTTAATTAAAAATCGTAATTAAAAATAATAAAAAAATAATTAATTAATTAGGAAATTATTAAAATAACCAAAAATGAAATAAATAAGTTTTAAACCTTAAAAATAGTGAAATACGAAAATTTTGATAAAAGGAACTCAAAAATAAGAAAATTATAAAATATAAGCATTAGATATTTATTAATTCTTAAATAAGTAAGAAAAAACTTAAAATAGTAAATTATAATTATTTAAGTCAAAATAATAAAATTCATAATATTTTTACATCATAATAAAAAATGTGAGTTACAATGTCCAAAACGAACTCCGCTATGAGAAAGTACATCAAAAAATTATAAAAATAGACTATAAGTTAATAAACATTAAAGTTAAATTGAAAAAGTTATACATGATTAACGAAAAATCTTCAATTAGGCATTTTACAAGAATAGATAACTATTTTAAGTACTATATTTTAAGTAGTTAGTACCAAATATATGAATAGTTTAGTTATTTAACTCAAACACTCATTATTACTAATCTACTCATAGATTACTATGATTCTTGACATCGAGAATGCCTGAGTGAGTACTCTTAATGATTCCATACATGTTTTTGTGTGTAGTTAGTGAAGATTAATTGATATTAATATCGGCCATGCGTGTGTATGATATTTTTTGCTAAATATGAAATTACTATAAAGTATGATAATGTACTATTTATTACATAGAGACTTCAACAGGAATTGATCTATTTGTGATTATGATTGATCACATAATAATTGGACTTAATGATATTAAACTTGAATTAACTAAATCGAACATGTATAATCATGCATTTCATAACTAATTTTGGCCGTTACATCATACGGAGATAGCGAGAGGCCATACAGGGGTTGATTATAAATTCTGATTATAGTGTTTTAATATGGTGTACACATACGATATGATCTTACCCTAGCCTATAGGATTACTAAGCGTTGAAGGTGCTAACCACCTAGTTAAGGGTTGAGTCCAAAGGCCTTCGTTTAAGGGTAAGTATAGACCGCGGGAGTCTACTCATAATGATATTTAGAACTTAGTTTTGATTAAAATAAAAAGATTGATTTATTTAAATATAAAAGATAGAGTTTCATGGTAAAGTAAGTTTTAATATAATTCCCAAATCTGACTAATGCCATATGTACTCTAGCCCTAACTTCGGAGGGCATTAAATTTAAGTTATATGTAGTATCTGGTCACTTCCATGTATTTGTTTCACATTCTATATGAGCATGCATTCATATATTAGAATTTAATTGTTGAATAACTTGTTTGTAGCATAGTTAAGGGATATCTCACTAAGCTATTTAGCTTACACCCTTATATATTACTTATGTAGGGGGACATTTTTGTTGATCTAAGTCGCAGGATGGCCGATGTCGGTGAATCGTCTACTGGTTAGTGTAAGCATGAGATTAGAGATGATAGTGTATTTCTACTATTGTAATTAGGTCTTCGAATTTATTATGTGATATAATGTATTAGTAGTTTACTATCTAGTATGTTATGAACTTATTACCTATAATATATCTATATATGTGATATTTATAGTTTAATAGTTATGTTATTATAACTACGTGATGATATAACTTGTGTTTGCATAACTATTGGGTTGATAGTTGTAATAGTAGTAGCCTTATATACTATATGAAGGATTGTCGATTGGAAGGGTAAACAATCTATAGTCCTTTGTAAGATATATGATGCTTGCCATTACTAAGTCACCCCTCAGGTTGTGACATAAATTCTACAGTTGGAGTATCAAAATTAGAGCTCCTATGTCACCAGCATATTACTGTAAAGCCGTACCTTAAGGACTATGTAAGTCTAAAGTTCATGTTGTTCAATAATAAGAAGAGGAGTGCCAAAGAACACTTATTAAAGCTTATTGAGGCACTAGAAGTATATGCTTTAGACAATGATTTTAAACTAAAAGAATTTTCTATGTCACTCATTGAGAAGGCATACAACTAGTATGCTAACCTCTCCCCAAGGTCGATTGATTTATAGGGAAACCTGTGCAAGATGTTTCTAGAGAAGTTATTCCCTACTGAATAAAGAGTTACCCTTACTAACATGCGAATAATCCAAAAAAAGCTTAAGGAATATCTTATGGATTACATTGTGCACTCAAGGGAGTGTTTCTTGGACATACAAGATGTTTGTGATGAAAGAGAGTTAGTTAAGATTTGTATCTAAGAAATGTTTATTGAGTATGAGAACCTCTCGTTGGTTTCTTTTGTTGTATTGGTCAAGAACGCATGAAGGACCAACAATTTAGTAACACGATAAAGAGGTGAAAATGCAATATTTAATAAGTGCATACCATCAACGAACTTAGTTCAAGAGGAGGATCTAAGAGGAGCAAAGAAATCCAGAAATATGAAGCTTATGAGCACTAAACCATCTTTGGCATACCCATGCTCAATGGGAAAAGCACACACACTCCTTAACCAATGGCTATATGATGGGAACATCAGTCACTTAAGGGTTGTGTGCTTACCAACAAATGAAGAGAAGAGCAACCCTAAATATTACAAATTTCACAAGAGAGTAGGCTACCTTACGAAAGACTATTAGACTTCAAAGAAGATATTTAATGAGCAAGTTCAAAATGGAGAACTGATTATCAAAGATAATGATGTTAGGAATAATCCACCTTTAGCTTACAACAACTAACGTAACGTTATGAATGTTATCACTTACGAGGCCATGAAGATGGAAAGTATCGACGTACAGCTAGTTGAGGTGTACAAAGTTAAGCATGAAGGACTTAAGATAAAGACAAAGGGAGATGATAGCATTATTCTTACTTTGTTGAAGAATGCTAATGTTACGAATTTCTTTCATTTACTCGGCTTTGATGAGGATAGCTGGCTTGAGGTAACAACTGCACTTATGAAGATCTTGCAAGGTCAATGAAAAAAAACATCTTATAGTATGTCCTGTATAGGGAATTGTTTTAGTGAATGAGGGTGCAATTACATTTATTAATACTAACATTTATACAATGAATCCTAGCTATAATTGCCCTCTATATGTAGAAAGCATACTCAGTGGTTATTCTATTAGGAGGATATTTATTAACAATGGATCTTCACTCAATGTTATGCCATTGTCAACTTTTAAAATTGCAAAGATAGATATTTGAAACTTAGTGAGATTAATCACACTAAATAGCTTCTACAAGTCTTCCATGAAGATAGTGGGGCGTATTGAAGTAGACTTTGATACCGAATCTATCTAAAGCTCCACATGGTTCTATGTGATTGATGCGCCTGTATCTTACCATCTCCTTATAGGAAGGACATGGCTATATGATCACAACATACTACCTTTAACATGGCATTGACGCATGAAGGGTCATTAGAATGAGCAAGACATCTTCATTCCTACAATAAAGAATACATTCACACGTAACAAGTCTCACTTCACTAAAGCACCATTTTTTTATGAGCATGTAAATAAAGGGGAGGCACCCTTAATGGAATCCCCTGAGGCATAGCTACCTACAAGGGAAGAGGTGTTAACTTGAGTATGCAAGAAGAAGAGGATGTATGGTTATCACATGGGCACAAAGAAACAAAAGCTAACCAATGATATTATGAAAGTAGAAGGTCCATTATAAGCTACAAAGTGTAGGAACCACTAGTAGTTAAGATGTGTTCTCATTGGTTTTATCCTAGTTTTCATTTCATTTCATATTTAAGCATAGTGATGACTGCTTCTTGTCAATGAAAGAAATTCCTTTTCCCATCATTGATAGTTTCTAATAAGAATGGGATAAGTATTTATGTATCTTCATTTTATTATTGTTGTCACTACAATGTAAGAGACTAGTCTCTTAGTATGTGAAGTTAATTTCATAGATCAGTTTACATTTGAATGGGAGAAACTAAACCCCTGACCAATCAAAATAAAGTAATAATGGATATAATATATAGACCACATCGTTGCTCGTTGGTAAGAGCTTAGTCTTCTAAGTGTACGATGATGAGCTTAGCTTGTATGTTGCGAACTAGTATGAGCATTTGTCACGAATTGAGGACGGTCTAGTCGTGGTAGACGCCATATATATATGAAGAATCCCTGATTGGTTACCCTTTCAATCATAAACTCTTCACATAATATATAAGGCTCTATAACCACTAGCTTCCCAAGAACATACAGATCAATAGGATATCATCACATAAACATATTTATATAAGACTCAAACTATAAAGATTACATTAAATAGTAATGTAATATATCTGTATCTACAATATTATCAAAATGAAAAGTACACATATAAAAGTCTACACATCTAAGTCCTCTTGATGCTCTGTGTAGCCCACTCATGCCCAAGGTCCTATGCTAACCTCTAACATCCTATGGCTAGAGTCGACAAAAAGGTTGCCTTGCATCAAAAGCCTAAGAGGGTATAAGCTAATGCTTAGTAAGTAAAACCCTTAACCACACCAACAAGAAAGTTATACATACATTATATTTAAGCATATGAATGAACAAACAAATAGTATGCCAAATAATACGTATAGTTAACTAGTCACTATATGCAACTTAGATTTAATGCCCTCCAAAATCAAGGTTGGAGTATATACGACACTAATAAGATCCAGGTATTATACTATAACTTATTTTCCTATGGAATTCCACGTTTTGTATTTGAATACAACAATCTTTTCAAAAAACTAAGTTCTAAGTATAATTATAAGTAGGCCTCTGTAGTCTATCCTTACCCCTAAACGGAGGCCTGTGGACTAGACCCTTAGCTATACGGTTAGCGCCTTTAACACCTAGTATTCCCGCGGGCTAAGGTAAGGTCATATTATACAAGTGCACCGTACTAAACCAATATACTTATAATAATAACTCTTGTATGGCCTCTTCTTACCTTCGTGTGATGTGATAGTCAGAATTGTGTTTATACAATGCATGTTGATGCATGTTCCAGTTTCATTTTATTAGTCGAGTATAGTTAAGTCCAGTTATAGTGTAACCAAACATTAACGCATATAATTATTATCTATACTACCATGCAACAAATGATGTATTATCTGCATTTGAAGTAAATTCACAACTCAACAAATAATAACACACATAAGCATTTCTCGACCTCACACAACATTTAATTAACAGAATCATTTAAGTTCAGTAGCTACAAATACATACAAGTATGGAATCATAGAGTAAATACTCACTCAGTCATGTCAACTCGCCATAGTCGTAATAATCGATTGGAAGATTCATGCCCTTATCAACATCACCTGATCATTACAAGATGACAATGATGATAAGTAATTGAATTAATTAGTGATTCCCAATATCTAATGTTACTTAAATTACTATCAATTTTTATCCCATTGAATCATATCACTAATCGTATGTAACTTTTTCATTCTATTTATGATATTTGCAAACTTATAGTTGTTTTTCATCGTTTTTGAATGTACATTACATGGTGATGTTTGTTTTGGATGTTAAGACCTATGTTTTACAATATAGATTAAATTTATTGAAATTTTTTGAAATTTTAATTATTAAAAGTTTAAATATTCTTATTGTCTAGTTTTATATCTTATTTTAGTACTTACTGATTTAATTAGCTATTAAATTCTTACACTTAGATGATCTTACATTGTTATTACTAATTTATGGGTTTAAATAAGAACAATTCAATTTAAGACGAGTATTAGGGGCTTATAATAATTTTGGCCCATATAAGTACATATATATATATATATATATGTTATCTTATTATATCATCTTATATTTTATTATTTTGTATGCTTATGTGATCCATTACATATGTATACTTATCATTATTTATTTATGTACTTTATGCATATGTTATGTATATACTTATACTTCTAATATATTAGTATATGTACTTGTGTACCTATATGTATACTCGTACATATATCCATATATACATATGGTTATATATGTATTTTTATACGTATTTTCGTATGCCTTGTATACCCTCTTAAGAAAACATCACCAAATCTATATTTTTGCACTTTATTGGCTTATTTAGGAAGGTATATATATGTATAGTTAGTATACTCTTCCTTTTTGGTTATGTACATAAAGAGTACTCATGTATGAGAGTATCCATATATGTGTTCATCAAGTGTATTCTTGTATACATATACTTAAACATATGTATATGTACTTCTTCTCCATTTATCTAAGGATTTCTTATACTTATACTAAAGATTTCACTAAAACCCTCGTATGTACACTTCACATGTACTCACTTGTTGTATGTACATAAGTATTTCTACATATATACCTAAGTATTTATGTACTCCTAAGTATAAGTATGGAGTTTTCTACCTTCAACAACACATATGTACATATTACATAAAATTTCCTACACTAACCTAACTTATACATCTAACTACTAAATAAGATGGAAAATTACATAATAATATACTTTTTTCTCCTTTACAATATGAAAAGGAAGACAAGTATATATGAGATGATGGTTTATTTTGGTAGTTAGAATTGTGAAAGTGAAGTTGAGAAAGTGTTTGGAATTGAGGGAGCAAAGGGGGTTATGGTTTTGGTAAGGGGGAGAAAAGGGTGTTTTGTGTCTTCAATTATGTTTTTATAAAAGAAATGGGTGGGGTCTAGATGGATCCATGAAGTGGTCGTTAAAGGAAGCAAAATTGGATAAGAAAACATGTGTCAAAAGTGTAGAAAGTTAAAGAAAATAGAAGATAATTTTAGATGACAATGACATTTGTTGACTTTGGTCAACATTTGATTTGGTCAAATGTTGACTTAGTCAATTCTTTGAAATTAAATGAAATTTGTGTGTATATAATGAGGTAATTAAAGAAAATTGAGAAGAAAATTAAGGAAATGAAAGAAAATATGGGGTTTATTGAAATTATTAGTAAGAATAGTTAATAAGATCTTTCTCAAGTATTTATATCCTATATACATTACTTAGTATAGTACTTAGTGTAACTATCATGAAATATGTCATTTAGAATACTAATATCAACTATATGTAGTATAAACAGTAACTAAACAATTAACTTTATCTAACACTAACCTAGTTATATAATTAGAAGATAGATGTGATCTATAATATAATATTTTAGTTTTCTCGTAAATTAAATTAGTATTGTATGCATTTATGAATAATTGAAAGTTATCTTGATTATTTGATAATGATTTAGTATGATACTAAGGATATATTAGTGATTAAGGTTTTAGAATAGATTATAGTAACTTAGTATTTTTATATCCTTAAAGTTATAATTTTAGGGTTTTATCACTTTTGGGTACAATCTCTAATGTTTAAGTACATTTAGGGTATAAAAGTTTTATATGTGATTGAATATTCGATTATTATTTTAGGGTTTTTATCTTAACTAGCCTTGTCGATTCTTAGGAATATCTAATACACTTGAGTCTACTTTAAATGTTAGGTCGAAAAATTTAAGGGTTTACAACATTGGCTCCTAAATGTACATTACGCCATGATAATCATGTATGGCTTTCATGTTATTGAATTTTTATATTTCTTGCCATTAAGTAGTGGAGGCAATCCAAATAGAGAGCACTTTAACATATTGACATTCAAACTTAGGTAATACCCTAGTAAGCTACGTTATGCAGTCAAGTAGCAGGAAGTACTCCCTAGACTAATGAGAAAGAATAATTGATTCCAGACAATCAGTGCCACTATTATTGCATATGCGCAATTGAACGTTTCTTAAAAACGATTTTCTATATATTATCATTAGCAAGAAAAAGTTTTCATTCAATGCATGAGATAATAAAACACTCTGGTCAATGTTAAAATAGTAATTAAATAGTACATTTTATTTTAGTCGTGCTAATAGAAAAATTATCCTAATAAGGGAAAATCTCAATTTATAAATCCTATTTTAATTTTAGGTTTATTTCAAACTTTATCTTATAGAATAGATGTCTAAATTAAGGTTTCAATAATATTTTTCTATAACTCTTGTTATTACTTAAGCATAAAATTCAATAAATTTAAAGTATATATTTTGGTTAGTTCGCTATATCTTTCAATATTTTAATCATAATCCTATTTTCTTAACATTCTCTATTCCTTTATTATCATTTTAACTATATTTTTATTTTTCCTAATTTGCATAGACATCACCCTAAATTCTAGAACACTTTAATATGTCCTAAACCCTACCCTATATTTTTGCTTTATCAGTTGCAATCTCTTTCTTTCTTTCTTCTTTTTTTTTTTTTTCTCTCTCTCACTCACCAAAATTTTCTCTTTATCGCCTATTAAATATATCAAACCCTATTGCCATCTTATTTCCTATTCCCTCTTGCTGTAATCTCCATCAACCAACTAGACCCTACCCCATTCTTTTCTAATCTCACTTATCCTTCAAATCTCTCCTCACCGTCTACTTGACTTTACGTACTGGACCCCACCCCCTAATCTTATTTTCTCTATTCCTTTCTACCTACCCCCACCCTAATCTCTCTCTTGCCATTTGTAACAATGGTGGACTTACCCCCCTTTCTTTCTACCTTACTTTCTCTTACCGTTTGTTTCTTTATGTTAGGTCCCACCTCAATTCCCCAATATCTCTTGCCATTTGTTTCTTGTGGACAACTTTTTGCGATTATATTCCATACGTTCCGAACTATTTCGTTAAAGTAATTATTCATTAATTGTTTTACGTATTGTTAAAAAAAATGTAATTTTTGAATTATTTATTCTTTAATAGGTCCTTTGTTCAACATCAACTTGGTGTTCATCCGGTATTCTTGTCTCAACTATATTTCATCAGTCAACTCAGTTACATTTTCGATATCATATACATTTTGCACTATTTTTAGTTTTATTTTCATCTATTATTATAAAAAGTAATTATCTTGCTAGTAATAGATTTCTGTAAATTGATTTATTTGCTATATTATACTATTATCTTATATAAAAGTTACTATTATAAATTAATGTATATATGTGTAATTATAGAGTTAAGTTACTATTTTCTGTTATATATGGAGTTAGGTTGCTATTTTCTACTAAATATGGAGTTTGTTTTCTATTTTCTAATTAGATGCGGAGTTACATAGATACTTATATCAAGTATGTATGATTTTAATTATCGATTTAGTTTATGAAGATTCTATTCTCTTATGATTATGCTTTAAAATTATTATTGATGATATTATTATTCAATTATTTCTATTAAGATTGTTGCTATGATTATATAGTATATGATATTAATTGTAAAATATGCTCATTTCGAATTCTAATTACTAATATGTCTTTCTTTATGTATTTCTTTGAACTTTAGTATTGTTTGAGAAAATACGTATTCTTTTTATTATACTGGTTAGTAAGTTACTATTTTAGCACTCTCATTATATATTTACTGTAATACCCTATAAATCAGTAATCAAGACGTGAACATTTAAGTATTAAGACAAAGCCCTGTCCTTATATAATTAGGGTCAATAGTTGACCTAGGACATTCGAAAAAGTAAATCGATTATGCTAAAAAGTTACGAGAAACATGATAACTTTAATAAAGGAATTCTCATATGTTTGGAAATCCATAATATAATAAGAATATCAAGAGTACAATCAAAATAGTGAGGATTTACTTTATATGAGATCCTAAATTCGAATTTAGGGCAATTGTACCTAAATTTAAGACTTTCGGGAAAACGTATCCAATTGAGCTCAAATTTTATAGCTAAGTTAGAAAAATTAGTTGGAATGACTTAATAAAGTTAGATTTCAAAAGTAATGACAAAAAGTGTCGATTTTAGCCTTAGAAGTGTGATTATTCAATATAGTGTAAAAATAATCGAAACTCTTAAAACCAAGCTCAAAATGCAATGAGGACTTCGAGAATAGTTAATTAGGTAATAAAAGAAAATAATATAGCATAATATACTATATGAGTATATATGTATTTTTATGAATATATTCGGTATATATAATAAATATACCTAGAAATTAACCTACAATTATATAATTATGCATAATAAGTATTAAATTCACAAAAATTGAATAGGAAATATCTTAAAAATAAAAGACATGCTATAAACATGGTTATATGTATATAGTTACTCATTACATGCGTTACATATATAGTGTGTATATACATGTATATTAATATAATAATTTAATATACATAAATTATTCAAATTCCATTAAAATTACGCTAAAATTAAACTAAAACTTGTCCAAATGATGTAGGAACTGCTAGAATCTACGTAGCACTTCAACAATAGCTAGAATGAATGACTTAAAAGTGAATCATTAACAATTTACCACCTAATACTTTTTGTTTTTTAAGAAAAATATTAAAATAAATTACTTAATAATTAAGGAAAAATTGTAATTGACCCTAATTTCTATAAATAAGACTCCCATGTAACAAATACAGATTTAGGAACCTAAATTATAGAAAAGAAAATCAGAAAAAATCAAAGGAAGATAGAAAAAATTAGAACAAAAATAGAGTAAGGATTGAGCTAAGACAGTTCCTCGACCATTCGATGGCCTGACGTGGAGCCCCACCACCACTTAGTAGAGCCACCACTAACTAGGTCGGTCGACAAACCTCTCCAGCCAACGATGTTTGGAGCCTTGATGAACACAGGTTTCGAACTTCTACCTTATTTTTCTCTATTTTCGAAAAATCATTAAATTAATTAGAAAAAATATAAAAAATTAATTCCTATGTTATTTTAGATGTAATTTCATTTTGCAAAATTATTTTTAAAAAATTAGGAATATTTAATATATTTACTTAACAAATGTACTATTTACCCAAAATTTGAAATTCAAAATAAATATATCAAATGAGGTAGTTTCTAGTTCAAAATTTTTGCATAAGATACATATGATATAAAGGTAATTGCTATGTAGCCCGATTATTTATTTATTTATTTTTAATATTTACTCTAATTTTTAGCCCAAAAAATAGCTATAAATAAGGTGAAAATGTGAAATAAATAGGTTTTGTAAAATTAATTAAGGAAAGCTGACCTATATTGACTTTTAGTGAATTATAGTGATGTTAAGATAGGTTGAAAGTAATTTTGTGTAAAAAGAATAATATTTTCGTAATTAAGTATAATTTAGTAATAAAATTATAATTTCAAGTATATCGACGGTAAATTGAGAACACGAAACTAAGTGAGGAATGAACTCTTCATGTTTTTAGGAATCTATAGAAATTTTCAAAGAATTATTTGGTAACTCGAGTTATTTATTAAGAATTTAAGTAATAAAATAGCTTAAATTATGAAGTGGAACTCATTTTTCGTAATAATAGACTAAAATATGATAGATAATTAAATAAAAAAAAAACTATCTATATGTGTATTGGTCAAATTTGATAAAAAGTATATTTTAAATACATTTAATAATATTTTGATGACCTGGATATATTATATGTGTATTAAGGTTAGATAATATCCATATTATAGAGTTATATTGACAAATTATATAAAATATAGTTTAATAACATAAAATACGTACAATACGATAATATTTATTTAGATACGTATCGTTACAATAGAAATTTTAACTACTCGTTAGAAGTTATCTTTAGAAATAGGACCCATAATACGTGTCGATAGTTTTGTACAAACCCAACAACATTATTTTTACTAAAATTAGACAATCTTAGGTAATGTAACTTATATCTCTATAATATTATAAGAATTTACGTACTATGATAACCTTATCGTAATAGAAACGTGATTTAACTAATTAAAAATACGTTTTGATATGATTGAAATAATATATTATATGTAATAATATAATCATGTATATTATTAATAATCAATAACTTAACTTATATAATAAAACTATATATTATTATCTAAGGAAAATGATAATATACTTTATATATATATATATATATATATATCCATTTTAGATAAAATTCTAATGTTTTCATAACTATTATGAAAACTAAATTTGGGTTTTGTGCATACAGGATCCCCTAATGATCAGATTGTTGATGACTCAAGTCTCCTGCAGTGAGCATTTGAGTAGGTAAGTGGCATAAATGCTTCATAGCATTTCGGGGTATTATTTTAGAATATTTAGAGACCTTGATATATATTGGCTTGTGATTATAGTTAGCTATTTGTACGTATGTAACGCTTATGGTTGGGTTTCAATTTGCTATGATGGGAGCCAAGTTCCATATTATGGTTGTTTTGTGAATATTGTTATACTTGAATCATTTGAGCTTAGTTAATCACTCTAGAAAGATAAACTAACTCAAACTTAGGTTAATACTTAACATGATATGCATTGCAACCCATTAGGGGTAACAATTAGGATTCTCGAGTCAAACACTGACTTCTTTTTATGAGGATAGCTGAAATGGTTCTTTTCTCACCCTTAGCCAAACTAAGTGAAAGGAGAAGAAGTCGCGGCAAGGTTAGGGACGGTGGTTTGAAGGTGGTCATGGGAGGAAGGTGTTCTCCATTGCACAAGCCCTGATTTGGTCTTGATTTGCAAGTGTATGACGTTAATCTCCTCAACTCATATTAGAATGGGTGCAATTTTTTTAATCACACGATAGGCCGAATAACATCGTGTAATGGCATCTGCTTGTACATTCATTGCATCTAACCCACTTGGTTGAGAACCGTACTTGTGATGTGCTAGATGTATACTTCTGTCTCCGACTCACTTACTAAGCAAGTTGTCGCTCACTCTCTTATAGTTTATTTTGTAAGTTCCAAGTGGATTACAAACATCTGTCCAAAACTAGAACACTAATAAATCGGGACGGAGAGTGAGATGCAATAAGAAATGGCTAGTTATTGCCCTTATTATTAATTTTCTTATCTTTTAAGAAAACTCCATAAGACTCTTTAAGGAGCTTAGTAGTTTTCAATATTCTGATTTGTATATGAAATGATAGGTACTTATAGGATTACTACTACTCTTTTATAAGCTTAAATTACAAGTTTATTTTTATAAATTATTTCAAAGGATTACTTCACAAGTTTATATCAAATAGGATGCTTCAAAGGAGTAAAGTCGAATACACTTGATGTGAACTAGGTTTAGGATAACAGTTGTAAAGATAATTTCTATCTTAGGATGGATCACACAATGAGACTGTTACGATTTAATCATTTTGGGGCATGACATTTACCTTATATTTTTCTTTTATATATATTGTATCCTTACGATTTGAGTAATTAAATTGTATTGTATATAGAAATATGTTAACTTTTTGCTCTATCATATTATGCATTTATATTACCTTCAATTTCTCTTCCTAATTTGTGAATTGATTCGATTAATTTCATTCAAAACCTTTAAATTGATAAGTTTATAGGTTTACAAGTAACTTTTAGGTAGAACTTAGTTATTGAGTATTGGAGGGTTAATGTATGTGCTTATTTTCAAATAGATTTATGTTGGTTATTGGGTTCCTTTCTTGTTGAGGTTTAAGCTATTTGATTCGAAACTTGTGATTTCAGAGTTTTTGTTAGCTATTGTGGAGTGATCTCAAATATGTGGTCCTACCTAATAGGTTTCTAGACTCTGGTATATGCCTGATAAGACTAGTACTCAAATAGGACTAATTTGTATTTGACTTAATTAATTTGGTTCCTAGATGTGCTTGACTTGCTCACTATAAGGGCTCGTAGTAGCAAATCCTTAGGAGAGCAACTGCTGATCATATGTGGGGATTTCTTAGTAGACTTTTATATAGGACGATGCAGCTAAAATATTAGGTTTTTGGACTCTGAACTTTGGGTGTAAAGGACTTAAAGGAATGCTTCTACTATATCTACCTATGTATGTGGACAAAGATCATGTGTAGCAGAGTTATGAATACTCCTTTATTGTTTGCTAGCATAATTTAAAGATATTTAAATTATTGTTTGCTATTATCTTGTTATAATTGCATTATATACATGTAAATGTTTGGGCTTGGCATCCGTATGTGTTTGTGCACTAGTATTGGGCCTCGGCAAATTCTTCATTCTTTTTAAGGCAAAAGACCAGATGACTATCTCATTTATGAGGGGTTGTATATTAACGACATCCAAGAGGTCAAGGGTGTCAAGTATCTCTTTCTTTTTATGATGATTAAGGTAGTGTTTAGTTATGTATTTGCTGGAGATATATTATGTTGAGAGTCATGTTTTATTGAAGAGATAGACTCCTTTTTTTATGTTATGTGAGTGTGTGATACTTTGAGGATTTTAGCTACTTTTGGTTATTAGTTGATACAGTCTTGAACTTTATTAGTTATTTTTGGTTTTATGAGGATATGAGTGGATGTAGTTATCTACTCCTTTATGGATTTATATGTGTATAATTGTGGTACATTTACAGATATAGTTTGGTGAATTTAGAAGCCTTAATACGTTTTGGGCTAGTTGGAATATGTGTCGAGTTATAATGCCCATTTAAGGTCTTGAGGAATTACAACTTAGGTGGTATGACTTAGTAATTAAATAAGTGAGAATCTTAAGTGGGCTAAGAAGTGAACCATCAAGTTAGAAGTTGTTGAAGTTGTGTACTAAGGCTTGAGTTGTTGTTGTTAAAGATTCCTATGCTGTTGGTAGATGTTGTTTTGGTTGTCTTTTTACCAAGTTTCTAAGTAATTTATTTGTCCTTCAACTAATTCCTTTACGTTGTCTATTGTTTCCTAATCTTTTCTTGTAGTATGCCTCCTAGACATGTCATTGGTCCAAGTTCTTCATCTAGGGGGATGAGATACCTTATGTGATGCTTTTCTTTTAGGGCTACTGCGTTCGAGAGGTGTTAGCGTACAAATTAGTTTAGGTCCTCAAAGAGATACTAGAGATAAGAGAGATAAGCCTAGATAAACTTAAGCCCTTAACACTACTACTATGTTGCTTGCTATGAATTATCTTATAGGAGTGTTGACTCAGGAAACTGCTCCTAAAGAGAGAGTCATCAGCTTAGATAAATTTACTTAATAGATCAGTGACTTTAACTTAAGGGGCAAGGACTTTTTGGTTACTGATAAATGGATGGAAGATTTGGAGAGTGCCTTTGTTACCTTCCATAGGCCTGATGACAGGAAGGTTGATTATGTTGCATATAAACTTAAGGGGCTTACTGCTACTTGGTGGGCTAGTAAGTCTAGGAGGACGGAGGGGTCACTTTCTTAGCAAGAGTTCAAGAACTTATTTTATGCTAAGTTTTTCCCTATCAATGTGAGGGACCATTTGTAGGATACTATTTTAGCTATCAGTAGGGTCGTAGGTCAGTTGACGAGTATGAGGCCAAGATGAGTCACTGGTTCAGATTTTTAGCCTTAACAATGAGAGTAGATGATAGGGCCATAGCCCATAGATTCCTAGCTGGTTTGGAGCTAGAGTTACATAATGCAGTTGATGCATTCTAGTTGGAGAATTATGTAGAGAATGTTATGAAGGTGAAGCATATGGAAAGGAATTTGATGAAAAGGAAGGATACCTTAGTAGCTCGATCAAGTTTTATAAGCAGAAAAAGGCTTGCTTTCAGAGATATGGTTCAAGAAAGTGGAAAGAAGCCTCAGATGATGACTAGGTAGATAAGTTAGGCATTCCCTTATGTTCATATTAGAGCCCTAGCCTCAACTCCTTTAACATAAGTACCTTCAGTTGTTAAGTACCCTAAATGTTATGGACCATATAAAATAAGGTCTTGCAAATGGCCAAAGGGTTCTTGTTTTTTATGTGAGAAGACTAGTCACCTTAGCAGAGACTGCATTAACAAATTCTTACCACTCTCTTTCTATCATTTTTGTACTCAAAGGGGGCACTTTGCTGCAGATTGTATTGAAAGGCCCATAGGAGGTTAAGCTAGAGAAGGACAACGGACTGTTAGATCTCCAACTAGAGCTCAAACTGGTCGACAGCAAACCGAAGGATTGAGGTAGAGGGCCCCGGCGTAGGTGTTTGCACTTCATCAGTAGCACCAGGATCTACTTGATGAGGATACTGCTGCAGGTACACTACTTATCCACTCCTACAATGCTTATGTATTATTTGATACTGGTGCCATGAATTCTTATATTTCTAAAATGTTTATGCGTGCTTGTGATTTGTTTCCTAAGTCGTTGGTTGGGACTTTGAATGTTTATATGCCTTTAGGAGTTAGGAAAGCCTTCAATAGAGGAGTCGGTGTTGAGATTGAAGGTAGGATTTTACTAATAGATTTTTTTATTTTGAATATGTTTGAATTTGATGTGATTATAGGTATGGATTAGTTGTCGAAATATTAAGCTTTCCTAGATTGTTGTGGTATGGTAGTACACTTCACACTAGACAATGGGAGTGAGTTTAACTTTAAATTAGATGCTTAGAGGCCAATTAAGTTGTCTACTTATGAGTTAAGGGAAATTAGGAGGATTGTATCTTTGTCTTTAGGGAGTAAGGAAATCGGGAAGTTGGAGTAGACCCCTACAGTAAATGAGTTTATTGAAGTGTTTCCTAATGAGTTACCAAGGTTACCACCTAAGAGCGAGATCAAGTTTAGCATTGACTTAATGCTTGAAATTGCTCCTATTTCAAAGCAAGTGTATAGGATGGCTCCAGTTAAGTTGGTAGAGTTGAAGAAGCAATTGCAGGATTTGTAAGAAAAAGGGTTTATCAAGAAGAGCACTTCTCCTTAGGGAGCTCTGATTTTGTTTGTTAAAATGAAGGATGACAGTATGAGGCTTTGTATTAACTATCGAGACTTAAATTGAGTTACCATTAAGAATAAGTATCCCCTCCCTAAGATCAATGACTTGTTTGACTAGTTATAAGGAACCTAAGTGTTTTTCAAGATTGATTTGAGATTTGGTTACCATCAGTTTAGGTTAAAAGAAGAGGACAAACAAAAGATCGCTTTCAGGATGAGATATGGATACTTTGAGTTTCTTATGATGTCCTTTGGGCTAACTAATGCCCCAACAGCCTTCATGGATCTAATGAATCTAGTCTTCAAAGACTTTTTGGATAGGTTCATTATTGTGTTTATGGATGATATTTTGATTTATTATAAAAGCAGGGAAGAGCATAAGGAGCACTTGAGGTTAGTTTTAGGCTGATTAAAGGAAGAATGGTTGTTTGCAAAGTTCTCCAAGTGTGAGTTTTAGCTTGAGCATTTGGTGTTTCTAGGTAATGTAGTAGATAAGAATGGGATATCTATAGATCCAGAAAAAGTATAGGCAGTAGTAGATTGGTAGAGATCGCAGGTAATAGCTAAGATTAGAAGCTTCTTAGGATTAGTAGGGTATTATTAGGGGTTTGTTAAGGGTTTCTCTAAGATAGTAGCATCACTCATAAGGCTAATTAGGAAGGGTATAAAGTTTGAGTGGGATGATTGTTGTGAAGCCAGTTTTCTAAAGTTGAAAGAGAGGTTAAGTACAACCCTAGTGTTGACTTTGCCTAAGAGTGGGGAAGAGTTCACTATCTTTAATGACACTTTGAGCTAAGGTTTAGGTTGTGTGTTGATGCAAGATTAGAAGGTAATTGCTTATGCTTCTAAATATCTTAAGCGTTACGAAAAGAATTACTTGACTCATGATTTAGAGTTAGCAGCAGTTGTTTTGGTATTGATGTTGTTGAGACATTATTTATATGGTGGAAAGTGTAAAATTTGCACAAATCATAAGATTTTGCAGTACATCTTCACCCGAAAAGAGTTAAATATGAGACAACATAAGTGGTTGGAGTTGATTAAAGACTATGATGTAGATATTCAATATCGATATGATCTAATGTAAATGAACACACGATGTCTGGTATCGCATAAACCAAAGGGGTATACTTAGACCTTGAGACAGTTTGAAAGGTAAATAAAAGTCGAAGGTTAAGCAGGGGGTCATGGTACATTGGTGATGGATATGACGCATCAGTGCTTTACACGAGCTCGGGTTACAATTGATATGATAAACAAGTATAGCTGAAGGTCATTTGCCATTAGTCTTTGCTCAATGGCCTAGATAAAAGTAGTTGAGAGTAAGAAACACATATTTCATGGAAGTGTGTCTAAATATCAAGTTGTATATCGAATGTCAAGTATTTAAATGTCCTAATTATGGTAAATCTTAGGTTCGAGTAAATTACAAAAAAAAATAAATAAGAAGGATTCCTATTAGTAAAGGAAAGGGAATAATTTATAGGGGTAACATTATAATTAAGCAAAAAGAATATTTGTGGCAGAATGAATAGTACGGATGTTAGAAAAGGTAGTATGCTTATCATTTGCTTATTCTATGGTCCCAATGATATTTCTGGCCAAGCAGGGGTACGTTCTGATTAGGTTAAGTTAGCATCAGTAGTTCGGCAACTCGGATAGTTAAGATTGAAAAAGGGGTTGATTTAGGGGCGACTTATTGTCAAGTCAGCCTCGGGAGGTCGGCACCTGGTAGTTATTAACTCAGCAGTATTTTGATTCAATGCTTGGATAGGTGTGTTATGGAGAGGTCGGCTCAACACATTGGCTGTTCGCATCTACAGCTTCTTAAATGATGTGGAGATCGAAGTAACCCGACAAGTCGGATTAAGGGATATGCTGCTCCTCATCGTTTAGCTCACCTTAGATAACTCGGTGAACCATTTGAGCAAGTCCCCGAGCTCGGGAGTACTTAATTGGTCCATAATCCCTATCAAGTACCACCCTAGAAAAGCAAATGTAGTGGCATATGCACTTAGCCGGAAGAAGCAGTGTAACATTGCCACCTTGTTGTCTACTCAAAAGCATTTGCTGGAGGATTTGTGCAAGATAGATTTAGAGATTATGACTAGTGAAGTTAGGGCAAGATTAGCAAGGTTGCGCATCTCGCTAACTTTAGTAGGCCAAATCAAAGCAATTTAGATGGAGCATAAAGAGATTTAAGACTTAAAAGGTAAAGTAGAGCTTGGTTTGGCACCTAAGTTTAGGTTGGACACCGATGGGATCTTAAAGTATGGGACAAGATTGTGTTTACCAAGGAATTCAAAGTTGAAAAAAGGAAGTGATGCAAAAGGCTTACTATTCGACATATTTAGTACACCCCAGGAGCACTAAGATGTATAAGGACTTAAAGTGTTACTATTAGTAGAGGAAAATGAAGTGTGATGTAGTAGAGTTTTGTTTCATAGTGTTCTACTTGTTAGAGGGTTAAGTTTGAGTATAAGAGGTTAGTAGGAGAATTACAGCCTATACTAGTACCCAAGTAGAAATGGGAATACATTACTATAAATTTTGTCACTTACCTTCCAAGAACTATGGAAAAGCATGACATAGTTTGGGTGATAGTTGATAGATTGACTAAGTCAGCCCATTTTATTCCAATCAATATGAGTTATACTTTGGTTAGACTAGCTAAGGATTACATTTGGCACATAGTATGACTTCATGGAGTATTAGTGATGATAACTTTGGATAGGGATACTAGATTTGTGAGTAAGTTTTAAAGGAGTTTACAAAAAGAGTTAGGTACTAGACTTCAGTTTAGTACAGCTTTCCATCCTCAGACAGATGGGCAATTTAAGAGGACTATTCAGATTCTAAACGACATGTTGAGATCTTGTGTTTTGGACTTCGGAGGAAATTAGGATGAACACCTTCCTTTAGTTGAGTTTTCCTACAATAATAGTTATTAGGTGACGATTTAGATGGCACCCTATGAGGCTTTGTATGGGAAGAAATGTAGGTTGCTTATTCATTAGGATGAAGTAAGAGATAAGTAGCTCTTGGGTCCAGATTTAGTATAGTAAACAATTGACAAGCTCAGAATCATTCAACAAAGGATGCTAAAAACTTAGAATAAATAGAAAAGTTATGCCGATTAGGGAAGAAGATCTTTAGAGTTTCAAGTTGACGATCAAGTCTTATTGAAAGTTTCTCCAATAAAGGGAGTAGCAAGGTTTTGAATGAGAGGGAAGCTAAGCCCTAGGATTATCTATCCTTTTGCAGTACTGGAGCGAATTAGAAAAGTAGCCTACAATTAGCTTTGCTAACAGTATTAGAAGGGATGTACGATATGTTTTACGTATCAATGTTGAAGAAGTTTGTAGCTAATCCGGACCAAGGATCAAAAGATTGGTTAGTATTGGTAGGGGACTTGAAGTCTTTAGATTTGCAACTTGATTTCACAATGGACAAAAGACCTCTTAAGATAGTTGATAGGAAGGTTCACCAGCTAAGGAGGAGATCACTTTCCTTTTTGAAGGTCTAGTGGAAAAACCACTTGGAGTGTAAGGTCACCTGGGAGTTAGAAGACAATGTAAGGCAAAAGTATGTAGATCTATTTTCAAGTTAAGGTAAACTTTTGGGATGAAAGTTTTTCTTAAGGGGGGAAGAATGAAACACTCCAGTCAAAGTTAAAATAGTATTAACTATTAAATTTTATTTCAATTACGTCAAAAGAAAAAGAATCCTAATAAGGGAAAATCTCAATTTATAAAACCTATTTTAATTTCAGGCATATTTCAAACTTCATCTTATAGAATAGATATCTAAATTAAGGTTTCAATAATATTTTTCTATAACTCTTATTATTACTTAAGCATAAAATGGAATAATTTTATTTTACAAATAAAGTATATATTTTTACTAGTACGCTTTATCTTTCAATATCCTAATCCTAATCTTATTTTCTTAATATTCTCTATTCCCTTATTTTCATTTTAACTATATTTTTATTTTTCTTGATTCCTACGAACACCACCCTAAATTCTAGAAGACTCTAATATGTTTTAAACCTTACCCTATCTTTTTGCTTCATCAACTGCAATCTTTTTCTTCCTTTTTTCTCTCTTTCACTCACCAAAATTTTCTCTCTCTCACCCATTAAATACATCGAACCCCACCTCCATCTTATTTCCTCTCCCTATCCTACTATAATCTCCATGGACTAACTAAACCCTACTTCATTCTTCTTTAAACTTACTCGCCCCCTCAAATCTCTCTTCACCCTCTCCCTGACTTCACACATCAGACTCTCACCATCTGTAATAGTGTCGACCCTAAGCCCCCTTTCTTCCTACCTCACTCTCTCTTGCCATTTGTTTCTTTACACTAGAACCCACCTTAATTCCCCAATATATCTTATTGGTTTCGATTCAAACTGTAGACAACTTTTTGCAATTATATTTCATATGTTCCGAGCTATTCTAGTAAAGTTATTATTCATTAATTATTTTGCATATTTTCAAGAAAAATATGATTTCTAAATTATCTATTTTCTAGTAGGTCCTCCATTAAGTGATGAGTGTCCATTTAGTATTCTCGTCTCAACTATACATCACAAGTTAACTTAGTTACATTTTTAGTATCGTATAAGTATTACATTATTTTTATTTTTATTTTCCTCTATGATTGTAGAAAGTAACTATTTTTCTAGTAATAGATCATTATGTCTAAGTAGTCTGACAATTATATTTATTTTACAAGAGGCCCTTTGGGTCAAAGAGTCTAAGTAGTCTCGAAATCATTTCAATCTAGAAATTTAAATCTCATGTTGCTAACACTAGTGTGATTAGGTTGAGCCTTTGCTCCCCATCACATGGCATCATTTTTAAGAAGAAAGAAGAGACAACAAAGTAATTTTATTACTTTAAACTAGATAATAGTGCTGCTTAGTTGAGACATTACTCTTAAGCGCGGATGTCTTTAAGAACCAAGCACACTTAGACTCAAGATATGCTTTGTTATGTTACCATCAGGTCATGTCTAACCTATGATGCTAAGACTTATGTTATGTTTAGACCTCACGTTATAGTCATTTTCAGACCTCACATCATGTTTAGTGCTCACATCATGCTCAAGCCTCATGTCGTGTTCAAGGGTTATAAAGAGTTCAAGACTCATGTCATGGTCAAACCTTGCATCATATTCAAATTTCACATCGTGTTTAGTGCTCATGTTATGCTTAGGCCTTATATTGCCCTCAAGCCTTGCATCGTGTTCAGGCCTCACGTTGTGTTCAAGCCTCATGTTGAGTCATGTTCAAGACTTATTTCACATTCAAGGCTCATGTTACATTTGGGGATTAAGTCATATTCAAGGTTCACTTCAAGTTCAAGGCTTATATCATAGTTAAAACTCATGTTCGGGGCTCATGATTGATTCTCATGTTAAATCATGTTCAAGGCTCGTGATTTCGGCTCATGCTCGCTTACATTCAACTTAAAGTTTAAGACTCACGTTCACTTTCATATTCAATACTTATATGCAACTTTTATGTTCACTCATGCTTAAGACTCATGTGCTAAGGCTTATGTTCAACTCATATGACTAGACTAATATTCAACTCACATGTCAAGAGCGTTATGCTCAATTCATATACACAACTCACATGTGCTCATATCAAAGGTTTAGAAGCGTTAATGTTAAAAGCCTACATGTATTCATACCAAAGGGATTATGCTAAACTGAAGTGTTTAACCCTCATGTGTTCATGTGCAAGATTTATGTCTCGTTTATGTAGGCTAAGCTCATGGATTCATGCTCAACTCTTATGTGCTCATGTTTAAGGTTTATGTTCAAATTCAAATTTTATGCATACATAGAAGCCTCATTTTTTTTTTTTTTACATGTTTAACTCATAAGCGTCTATATTAATAGAGAGTCAAGTTCATCTCACATATTACCTCACAAGTGGTTATGTTAAAGGGGGGTTATGTTCAACTCAAGTGTATAACTTTCATATGCCCACATTCAAGAATCATGTTGAAATTATGTATGTTTAGCTTACATTTGATTCATATGTGCACATGTATGCATGTCCTTACGAGTCGGAACTCATGTTCAATTCATATTACAAGTTGAAATTGGTTTATGGAGATTACAAAGGAAGCTACACATGACACAAGCATTATATCTCTTCATTGTTTCTCGCCGATGAAGATGGGTAACCATTGGCCTTCAATTTGCGAACAGTCATGGTTTAGGCGATAAAGAGTTTACTTTTTTTAAACCATGACGATTTGCTAACTGGTGTAAGGATGAGATTTGGTACTCAAGTTACAACTGTAGACTCTTAACCATCGGTTGGCAAACAACCATAATCATTGTGGTAAAGAGTTTACCCTCTTTAAATTGTACCAATTTAGCAACTATTGCTAGTTAAAGATTTGGTCCTCAAGTTACCATCTTATACTTTTGACCCTCGGTTGCAAGCAGCTACGGTCCATCAGTAAAGAGATCCTCTTTAAACCAAGCCGATTTACTAATTATAGCAAGTTCAAGATGGTGACCACTAAAAATGTGATTGTGAGCTCCTTGAATATTAATCTCAGTAGCTGTAAAACATAGACAATGAAGAGATATTAGTTTCAAATTTTAAAATTAAAAAAAAAAAGAAAAAAGAAAAAAAGAGGGGGAGAAGAATTGAAGAATTAGTTATCTAGCAACACACATCAAGGCACGAGTGAAATTACAAGAACAAAGGCATTGAGTAATGGAGATCATATCATTGTTCATTACATGAAAAATAAAGATTGGAGCCAAAGAAGATGCATGGATTTGATTCATACATAAGATTCTCAACATCTCAGATCTTCTAGCTTTTTAGATGGCCTTCTATGCATTAAATTATGGGATTTATCAAGTGGTCAAGCTTAAACCAAAATAGCAACGAGTTTTCTACTGAAGGTAGCGAAGGTTTACAATTCAATGATGAGAGATGTTTGAGATGAGAGTGTAAGATAGAATGGAGCATAACAATAATAAAGATAGTGAAGCTAGATGCTATCGATGGTTCTAATGCTGAAATTAAATATGCTTTCGGAGACACCATTAGTGGTTGAAATGTTTAATCTAAAGGATATTTGTTGTTATAGGGACTCCTGATTTTCTGTATTGAAACCTGGATTTAGTGTTATATATGTATATAGTCAGATGAGGAACGAGTGCTTCTAGCCTCATAGTCTAACCTATAAGGTTATGGTTAGTGTACTTTATAGGAGGAGAATGATGATATACTCAATATTAATGAAAGTTAGGTTTTAATGCCTATGGTTGGACGCTACCTCTAGCATGTAAATATAATTTTAGGCATGTAGGATGCCCTCTTTCTATTGGATGAGCTGTTCGTCGAAGGGTATTTACACTAGCACTGATCAAGCAAAAGCATATAAATATAATAATGAAGTGGAGATCACATCCAAAACTGCATCCAACTAAATATTTGTTCAGGATGAAGTGTTAATTAAGCTGGAAATGACCTTATGGGCATAGGATAACCATGAAAAGAATTATTTGGGAGTGCTATGCTAAATGAAATATTTACATTAAGCCTTTCACAATCACCAAGCATTCAAGTTGAACACTTAAAGTGAACCAAGATAGCGGTTTTCAATCGTACCATGAGGAAATGAAGACATGGAGATGAATGCTTATGCACGTATGGAAAATTCAATGTAACTAAAATAGGTGAGATGGCAGAAGTGAGATGTGTCCATTTGGACAAGCAACATACCTGATTGATAAGACAAGAACCATTTTGTCGACTCTGGCTAGGAAACTCCAAAAAAATGACAACGATGAATCTCTTGGCAAAACTTTACAAGAAGTTTTACAAAATGAAATTAGTAAAGAAGGTCAAGCATAATGAATACAAATGGCTCATTTGTATACTAATAGACGTATCATAATAGAATACAATGAAATATATAATGAAGAGAATTCATAAAGACCGACTATGTATCAATAGGCATGATCTAAAGCCATGGAGTGGCTTTGTTGATAGCTCCTTCTTCAAACTTCACTCTATCGTTTGTTACAGGCAGTTTGGTGTATGCTTCAATCCTTATAATAGATTTTAACTCTACAATTCTAGTCTTCTTCTTAAGCTTCAGTGACTGTTGTATTAATTGTCTTCCTCTGTTAGATGCTACGACTTCTTTAGAATTGGCTTTTTGCTCTAGCAGCTTCAATGGCAGTTGATATGCCTTTCATCTTTGGCTAATTATGACTATTCATTAGTCTTTGAACTTTGGTGGTTCCTTCCGCTACTTTGGTTTTCTGCTATAGTAGCTCAGCTTTCTACAATGGGAGTCTGGCCTCCTCTTCAACCTTCTTCGTTCTTTCTGGCTCTTCTCCACTGGTCTTCTATAATCTTTGGATTCTACTGCTTTGTTTTGTTTATGTTTCCACTATTCTTGTATTTGAAAGGGGTATGAAGGCTGGGATAGAGCAAAAAGAAAGTATGGCACAATATGAATTATCAAAAAATGAAGGAATAACCTAGCTATTTGTAGAGAGGCAAGGGAATATTCTTTAACAGAAAATATTCTCCATTATCCTTGCGTTTGCCAAGGCATGACATCTCATCCTTAGTTAAGTGCTAGCATAACGAAGCATATTCTTGTTCCAGAATGTAATGTAGCATGAGTTGTTTCGTCTTTGGTTTGGGCTTCTAGTCTTGTGATGTGGTCTACATTAAGGTTAGAAAAAAGGAAAAGTAGTTAACACCTGTCAAGCTCTTGGTGGGAATAAGAGAAGTGTGTAGAGTAATTTTAAGGATGTGCAATTGCAATGGAAAAGGAATGAGGGTTGTGGCTTATCTGTCTTCGGTGTAGTAAAGATGAAAATGAAAAAGTGATAGCACGCTTGTCGATTATACAAATGTGAAAATAAGGTATTGTACTGCTTCAGATTGCGAAAAAGGGGAGGGATATCCATTTGCATGTGTCAAAAGATAACTATTCATTTTGAAATATAAAGAAGAGTGGGAATGCTAAAAGTTTAAGGAAAGGAAGCTAGCTCCTCATGTATCTATCATCTTGAAAAGCAAGGAAGTTTCTATGCGGAAGGAAATCGGCTAGTAGAGCCATGAATCGGGCTTTTACCTTCATCAACTGAAATTAGTCTATATGTTAAGTGAAATAGGTTTTTATGAAGGAAAGTTGGGGTCAGGCTTGAATATAAAGGGATACACAACATACGAATTCAATATTATCTCAAAGGAGCTTACATGATTTTATTATGGCATGATTGTATTAGTCCACAAGCTTGCGAAGATTGATTTCTCTATTTTTATTGCTCTGTTCCCTTTGGCTTATGATTTGAATAGCAAGTATCAGGTCATACGCGTGTAATCATGGATAACATGTGCTTGTAGAAGTACCTACATTGTGAATATACCTACCATGTAAATGTTATACTTATCCATTATATGAGTTGGTAGCTTGTGAAGATGGAAGTCTGCACATGGTTAATCTGTAGATAAAAGTTGATGACGAGACAATCATGCTTGAAATTTTCAAAGGAAAGTCCAATAATGGTATACTTTCATTAATTTCACGAGGAGCTGATGTCATTGTAATTAGCTAATTTGTATATAGCGATATTTTGCCCTAATTTTTGGGGGTTAGTGTTCTTTGTAATAAAATGTCACAGCATAGATTCTGGTAATGAAATTTGTGTTCATAGTTTGCTTTATATTAAATGTATATCATCCTAACATGCGTTGATGATAAGTTTCATAATTTTGTCCATACCTATCATAAGTTGTTTTGTTGACATGTTGTAAGAAACTAGTAAAGAACAATTTTTGAAATCAAGTGGCCTTTACTAATTTTAGTGGGATTCCATACATATTGTTATTTTTTATATTTATTTATCTTAATTAGGGATAGTATAATCAATGTTGTGGTGGAATAGTCAGTCGACTTATGGACTTAAAAGTGTTTGCCAATATACGGATGAAAGTAATGTTCATGAATCTTTTGCACTTCTAGATACTAATGCCATGAATTCAAATGTTGGCTTTGGAATGCAAAATTTCCAAATTTAGAATCTCATCAATTGTGTATGTATTCTCGCATTCTGGATTTAGACTACATGACAACTGTTTGAGAAATCAATTCATTTATGAAAGAATTATTTTAGTGTTGTAAACCTTAGAAAATTGGTATTCTAAACCCTAATTTAAGTTATCTTAAACTATGTCATAAGTCGATAAGGCTAGTAACGATAAAAATTTATGAAATTTAATAAATCGAATATAATATCGATAATAAAAACCCTAAAAATAGATTGAAATCTAAATTATGTACCAAAAATCCTAAATCTACAATTACTTGAAATTGAACCCGAATTTGATTGAAACCCTAAAACTATAACTTTGAGCTTATAAAATACTTAAAGATTACTCAATAGTGATATAATCGTAGTCGATTGCAATTATCGACTAAATCATGTAATTGCATAAAACTTTTAACGAAACCAATAAAATAACTTGTAAAAATTATAATTGTAACGGATACCAATTAAATTGATAAATTTTCATAAAATTCCAAAATTAGTTTATAATTATTATTTTTATGATTTTTATGTTTAGAAAAATTACATATAATTATTTCTATTTTCCTTTTCTTCTATTTTCTTTATTTCCTTTCCTTTATTTTTCTTCTTTTCTTTTCCTCTTTTATTTTCTTCCTTTTCCCATGTGAATGGAGCTGTAATTTACAGTAGCCCATGTGCACAAATATAATGTCCAAGTGTCACAAAATAAAAAGATAAAGGACAAAATGATAAAGTATATGTGTTATCTTAATTAATGCCTAAATTAAGAGGATAAGCTTCCTTATTTTTTTATTTTCTTTTCTTCAAAATCAGATGGACTTCACATTGTAAATATCTGGAAAAAAAAAAAACCAAACTGAAAATATAAAGTGGAAAAAACAAAAGAAAAGAAAAGCTAAGTAAAACAAAACAAAAGCAAAACAAAGTTCAAGAGAATTAAGAAGAAAAAGAAGAAGGAGAAAAAGAAGAAAATTAAGGATATTACCACCATATTTAGATAAGTGTATTTATTTTAATTGTATATAAGTATATTATATGGTATGTGCATGCATATACTAAGTATTTTATTGTATTTTGTTATGTGTTTCATTACATGTACATATATAGATGCATAAGTAGATAAATTAATATATATGTATATCTCTTTTATGTGTATATAAACATATGTATGTATTATGTAAAAGATACGGTATATGTGTATATATATGTAAGTATGAATAAGAATACATGTGCTAAGTATTTAGTAATTCCACTAATTAAGTATTGCTAGATATATATATATGCATGTACACGAATTATATCTATGTATGTATGTATGAATAATTAGTATTTCGTATATTATATATATACATGTATTAGGTATTTTTGCATTTATGTATTCAAGTTTTTTTTTTAATGTGTAATAGGTGTATATAATTCACATGAATATATGTACATGAAATATAAACATAGTATTTATTATATATATGAGTACATGTATAATAGTAGGCATAGGTATGTATATTTATACTTGGTATTTTTATTTTTATGAGAATTTTTGTATATATTTACACATGTATTAGATTGGATGTTATATGTATGTAGTATATTATTAGTTATATTCTGTATTTCATATATATTCCGTATTATATATATATGTATATGTTTAATACAACTGTATAAGTGAATATATATATAAAATATAAATACAACCATATTATACTTATACGTTTAGTATATAGTATCTAATTAAAGTCAAAATAATTTATTACATAAAGTATAGTATACATATAAATATACGTATATAAATAGTGACGTATACATAAAAATACAAGTATACTTAAATAGTGTATACAATATACCATATTAATAATTTAATAAATAACGTAAGTTAATAAATATATATATATATATATGGGTACCGTAAATTAGGAAAAGAGTTAATAATTAAGTAAATTAGAAAAAATTAGTCAAGTATAATAATAAGTATTCATATATATATATATGTATATCATAAAATACAAGAAAATTAATAAAATAAAAATAAAATAAAAAAAAATTTTTGAATTAAAAATTCTAAAATCTTAAAAATAGGTAAAAATAAGTAACTAGAGTAAAATAAGCTTAAAATAATAAAATTATCAATTATATGATTTAAATAATTATTAAATTATAAATATATTTAAAAAAAGCTCAAATTAATATTTTATAACTTTTTAAATTAAAATAATAAATTTGTGATATTTTTATATCACAGTTCAAACTGCGAGTTACAATGTTCAAAACGAACCTTACTAAGAGAAAATACAGCCGAAANTAATTATTAAATCATAAATATACTAAAAAAAAGCTCAAATTAATATTTTATAACTTTTTAAATTAAAATAATAAATTTGTGATATTTTTATATCACAGTTCAAACTGCGAGTTACAATGTTCAAAACGAACCTTACTAAGAGAAAATACAGCCGAAAATGATAAAAATGGACTATAAGTTCATAACGATTTGAGCTAAAACGAAAATGTTATACACGATTCGACAAAAAACTCGAATCAACAATTTCGCATAACTAAGTGAAATAAACATTACAAATTACAATACTAGTTTAACTTTAAATTCCCAAACTTACAATTTTCTATATTCCTTATTCTCAAGTGATCTCGACCTTAACCCTAAGTTGCTATCGGATTATTACGACCCTTAAGTCGATTATGGCTGAATAAGTTTTTCCTAGTAATCCCATACTTACTTGTGTTTGTAATTAGCGAATATAAATTATGATTAATAATTGAATGTTGTATGGGGATGGGTTATGCTTATTTATAATAACTGTTTGTTAATGGTGAATTTACTTTAAAGTATGATAACGTATTGATTGTTGTATAGTAGATTCACTAGGAACTGATTGTTTGTGACCTTATCGATCACTGAATAATAAGACTTAATTTTACTCGACTAGAAAAAGTTTAACTTGAAATGTGCATAATTATACACCACATAACTAATTTCGGCCGTCATATTACACGGAGGTGGTGAGAGGCAATATGTAGATTAATTATTGGATTGTTATAGATTTCATATAGTGCACACGTGCGATATGATCTTATCTTGGCCTGTAGGATTACTAGCCGTTGGAGACACCAACCGCCTGGCTAAATATTGAGTCTAAAGGCCTCTATTTAGGGATGAGTGAGGGCTGTGTAAACCTACTCACAATCATACGTAGAACTCGTTTTTGATAAAATTGAGAATGAATATACCATCATATTTTAAATACGAAACGCGGAGTTTTATTATGAGATAAGTTCTAATATGATACTAGGATTTGACTGTGCCGATATATCTCCAACCTTGACTTTGGAGGGCGTTAAATCTGAGTTGCATGTAGTACCTAGTCACCTACATCTATTTGTTTGGCATACTAAATGATATGCATTCATTTGATTGAACTTAATTGATATATAACTTGATTGCTGTATGGTTGAGGGGATTATCTCACTAAGCTAGTTAGCTTATACACTTGTAGTTTTCTTTCGTAGATTGAGTTATTCATAGAGTCAGGTTGTCGCATATCCGAGGTTATTGTATATTAGGGGGTTAATGTGGGAGCAAAATGTGATTAAAGTGTACTTATGATAATTTATTTAAATTATGGATCTGATTATGTAATAGAATGATATTAGTTTGAATGAAGAAGTATTATAGGCTTCTTATTTGTAAATTCTTATATAAATAGATTGTGTTTTATATTTCTTTAACTTGTTATTATTATTATGAAATAATATTGCTCGTACTTGCGTGACTCTTGGTTGTTAGTTGTAGTTGTAACCATGTCTATCGCATAAAAGGTTATCGATTGTGAGGGAATTCAATCTACAGTTCTTTGTACAGTATACGATGACTGCCACGATTAACCCCCTCAGGTCGTGATAGTTAAGTAGTATCAGAGCATGACTTAAACCAGGTTAAATAAAAGCTGACCCTAGATAGTAGGATAACTTATTTAAGAAGATTGAGAAGAGTAGAACTAGGTTAAGCATTTAAGCTTTAATTTACATATTAAAAGTTACAATAAAGTAATTATGAAAGCAATTTTATGTCTTATTGATTTAAAAGACTGAGTTGGAGCTACGGACTACTTTTTTCTTATTTCGTCTTCGAGAT
This sequence comes from Lumnitzera littorea, assembly GCA_024138015.1. Taxonomy (NCBI): domain Eukaryota; kingdom Viridiplantae; phylum Streptophyta; class Magnoliopsida; order Myrtales; family Combretaceae; genus Lumnitzera; species Lumnitzera littorea. The sequence continues at coordinate 20,574,370 of JAMXBB010000008.1, forward strand.
GAGGAGAGTTTACGGGATTACAGGTGTTGACTTAGGATTGCTTGTGAGGATTTGGAATTAGTTAATCGACCTTGTACTATCAGTGAGGTGTTATTTGCTTGGTATTAGGGATTGAGCCCCTATTGGATTGATAAGAAGATATACTAGGTATTTACCTCAATCGGTCATTTCCCCACTAATGAGGGGATGATCTACTACTTAGAGTCAGAGGAAAGTACAGACCGTACTTAGGAGTTAATCTTTTTGGTTGATGTCGATTCCCTCCTACTACCACCATCCTTTGGACATAATAGGATTATCGGACATGAGATAGCATTAGTTGTAGATCATCGTATTGATCACTTTTCCGTTATTGCCTAGGATCATACTAAAGCTACAGCCAACTTAGGGATGAGCATGGAGCCATGGTATAGTCATGCCCATGACATTGATAATAATTCACTAAGGATAATATACTCTTTATTTTAACTAATTCATTTTTATTTATGGTTTCTTGTTAATTGGTTTAGGTTATTTAGTTTTGTTATTGTTTTTATTTATTTTATTGTTCATATGTTATCATTTCTTATTCATATTTCATAATTAATCACAATCATCATTATATTGTTAAAGTTAGTTGGTTGGATTAACAACTAAGTTCTCACATATTAGTTCCTTTGGGATTGACACTTGGGCTCACATTCGTTTTAACTATACTATAACTTAGCTAAGTACACTAATTTGTAATGTAGTATATGCACAATCGAGTTTTTGGTGCTATTGCTGAGGAGCCAAAATGAGTAGCCTAATTAAAACTAGCAAAATCCTAATTTCCAATTACTATAACGATTCCATAATAATCTTTCTTACAATTCTTTTGGTATTTTCCTTTTAAGTACACTTTTGACTGATCAAGTGTCCAAGTATTAATTAGGGAATTGCGTAAAGGATGGTTTCAACTGTCGAGCCAATAAAGTAAAGCTATAGCACTCTTGAGAGGTAGCTTAAATTTAGTTTGGTTTATTTCAATTTAGTTATTTTTGTTAATTAGTCCATTTATTTTGTTCGTTCTGTTACTAGTCGATTCAAGTATCAATTTTTGACTAAGTTACTATGGTCTTGTTTTGAGTAGTGCAATTTTGTCTAGAAGCAGTTATTGATTTATTTTTGCAATGATAAAGTTATATCCAATGGATATCTTGGTCTATTTTTGTGTTTTAATGAGTTTTAAGTTTGATTTTTTCTAAAGCAATCATAAAAACCGAGTCAAAGAAATCAAGAATCATGTAATTTGAAGGCCTATAGAAGAACATAGCCAAGGTCTATGCCCCTAGACTTAGTATGTGTTGCTCTTGTAAAAGGATTTTACAAAAGAAAAAAAAATTAAAGAAAATATGGACAAGAGGTCTACAGGCAAGGACCTAGCCCATGGACCATGCCCATGGTTGCTCTTAAGTACGTAAAAATAAAATGTAATATGGACTACAATTGAGTTGCCATGGACCATACTCGTGGTCTTGTAGATTCTAAAGACCATGCACTTGGTCTTGTGGGAAAAACAATCTTTTTCCATTTTCAAACCCCCTTTCTCTCCACATGTCCTTTCTACTCTATTCCTCTCTCTTAACATACCCTAAAACCTTAAAAAACAACATAATCCAACACCGTATGCTGTAAAATCGAGGTATGTACATTATCTTTCCTTAATTATTTTGCTAGATCCATAGTTTGATTAGTTAGAAATTGTGATCCTTGATGAGGGTTTTGTTTTTGCATGCATGTGTTTAGAACTTGATTTTTAGAGGTGATCTAGGAGTTTCAATGCCGTGAAGTATATTTGCAATGAATTGTATGTCAAAAACTCCATGAGAAATACATGTTTGTGAGATTGGTGAATAAAAAAGTATGTGAAAATAGAAGAAAGTGAAGGAAGTGATGGGAAACTATGAAAAAACAATGAGAAAGTGAAGGAAAGTGAAGAAATTAATGGTTGATGCTATGTGATTCATAATGAAATTATTGAAACTTGTTGGTATTGAAACATTTGCGAAGTTGGTGAATTTATGAATTCTTAGAAATTGCTATCATGAATCCATGGATTTCTAAAATCATGAATTTTTAGAAATTATTAACATGAATTTCTAGAAATTGTTAATATGGATTTCTTTTGGCCTATATCTTAAATTGATGATAGAATTAAGTAATTTAGTATTAGTAATTACACAATCGGATTATGAAAACAAGTTTCAATTGTTCAATGCTAATATTGATGTTCATTTGAGACTATGAAATTATAGGTTTAAATAAAGATGGAAAATTAATATCTTACTAGCCAATCAATTTCATTAATCCATATTTTGAGAAATTAGTATTTCAATATACGACATCTTACTATTTCAAGAAATTTTTATGATGAGCAAAGTTTAAAGAATTCGTACTTATTAAATGCTAATATTTAGTCAATTGGAACATATAACTTGGAATTGATCACTCCTATACATGCATTAATCTATGACTTTAATAAAATTAGCATTATACTATACAAATATTTTGTTGATAATTTAATCATTATCTATGTTGCTTAGTTGGTTAATCTAGCAATTAACTACGAATGACAATTGAGTTTTATTAGATTCTTCCATTAACTATTATCTATGCAAAATTAATGATTTCCATCACAATTGAATTCTTTTGCTATATTTTTCTCTAAAAGATTCAGTTTGATTTTTATTCTAGATGACTACATTCCTAATTTATATACTATTGTTTTCCTCTTCTTAGATAATTATTTTTATTATGTTTTATAAGTTCTGTAGGAATTAAGTATCTAGTACTTGAATTAATAGTAGTGGTTTTATTTAGTTTATTTTGGTTAGTTTCACTTTTTTTCTTTTCTTAGTTAGTTTTTTTTTTCATGTAAAGAAAACTTTACGTGCTTAATTAGTCAAAGGAACTTGGATTCGAACTTCACATTTTTTAGGATCAATGCCAAAAACTAAAAAAGTCCCAATTCTCTTTTCTTTATTTTTATTTTTTTTTTCTCTCTCACCTGAATTGTTAATTTGCATTGTTAATATGTACACTAGGAACAATGTACAACTTAAGTGTGCAAAGAGAGATAGATTATATGTGTGATTGTCTATTATTACATTTCCACTTAAACTTTTGATACAATTTGCCAAAATTTTATAAATTTGCGACATTCATATACATTAAGCAAGCATAATTTTTTCAAATCTACCAAATCCTTTATGAATTTAGGATAATTCACTGAATTTTAGTTATTAAATTTTTAGAGTTCATAGGTACTCTTCTCTTAAGCTTAGACTTATACTCGAGATTAGGATAGATATAAACAAGTTAAGGTTTAGTTATTTTAATTTTTGAGCTTAATTTTAGAGGATAGTTTTCAATCTTTTTCTTTTAAAATTTTAGATTAGGTGAATAGAGGAGACTTACCCTTTGAAAAATCAAAGTAGTTAGAGGTGTAAAGAAAATTAAATAATTGAATTGAGTTGATCGAATAAATTGCTAAGCATCGGTATGGATTGATCTTGATCTCTCAAAGAGCAAGACTCTTTCCTATTTCCAATTAAAAAAAAATGAAATTAATTAAAGTTGTTAAAGTTCAACCTTGGTTCATTAGAAAAGCAAAGTGCTTTCCTGCTAACAACTGCAAAGGAAATAAAAATAGTTAAATTAGTAGTGATTAGCTTAGGTCTCTTAGAAGAGTGAGGTACCTTCCTAATGCTAATCAAGCTTAAATGAGGAAAATTAGAAGATGAATTAATGTAAGATGCACTTGATCTAGTTTTTCAAGTTAAAAATACTCATGGAAGATTTCACTCCTCTTAAGTTAGAGAAAAAAAATCCTTATGACTTTTTCTTCATTAGTTTATGTCTATTATGATCTTTAGTATAGTTTTTCCTTAAGTGTTGTCATTAAGTCTAAATTCTCTAGATTAATTGCTAAAATTCAATAAATTTCAATTTACTGTTATCTAAGTGTTCTGAATTCATTATAAAGTTATTAGAATAAGGGTGGTTCTTGAAAGAATTTTTGCTAAGTATTTATTATTCTAAGTGTGCGCTTTTTTCAAATTAAAAATATTGATCTTGTCCTTTAAACATTTCCTTTATTTTGCTTGAAAACAAGTAAAAGCTTAAATGTTAGTGTATTTGATAATGTGAAGATGGCATATATTTGTTATGGTCATTTGTGCCATTTTAGACCTTAATCAAGTTAATTTTATGATATTTTGACCTTAATTCATTCATATTTAATTTTCATGGACTTTTGGAGTATTTTATGAAGTTTTGAAAATTTTTAATAGAAGCAAAAGCTTAAGCATTAGGGTATTTTATGATATTTTAACCTTAATCAAGAATTTCATTTAAATTCTTATTTTATTTTTCTATTAAACCATTCTTATTGAACATTTTTGAAATCTAGTTTATTCTTGCAACAATTATATTTTCTTTCTATGATTTTATTCTTTAATGATTTATTTATGCAAAATAGACTATCTTTTTTTAGTATTTACCACAATTACTAATTGGATGTTTGTGTTTAATGTAGAGCCATAAGGCTCGTAGTAAATAGACAAGTATAATTAAAAGAGTTTCAACGTGCTAAGAGGTTAGGTATTGGATATTTTCGAATTAAGGAAATCCATATACTTCATGTAATTTTGAAATGCTCTATTTTAGAAACCATGTGGGTAGAGAAGATTTTAAGATTAGGAATTAGCTAGAGATGCATATCTAGCTAATATGAAAATCTATTTTTATAAGAATAGGATTAGGAATCTCTACGATTCAAAGAATAATTGAGATTAAAGGATTGCATAGAGCTAAAGAGTAAATAATAACGATTCATTAAGGATAATACTCTCTCTATTTTAATTAATTCATTTTTATTTATGGTCACTTATTAATTAGTTTAAGTTATTTAGTTTTGTTATTGGTTTCATTTATTTTATTGTTCATATGCTCACTTCTTATTCATATTTCCTAATTAATCACAATCATCATTATATTGTAAAAGTTAAGTAATTGGATATTTTAGGAAACTGCTAGTAACTAGGTTCTCATACACTAGTTCCCTATGGGATCGGCACTCAGACTTATGTTCATTTTAATTGTACTATATCTTGACTAAGTACACTTTTATATAATATGGTAAATGCACGATTAGGTGTTCTCGATCCCTTTGATTTCACATATTTTGATATACATCTTAACTATATAAAAGGGAAAGAAACAAATGTCAAGAGATTAAGTGCCGATAGGGCCATAGAAGTTGTATAACTCTTTCATATGGATATCCGTAGACCAACCTTATAGCTTCTTAGAATGGCCAACAATATTTTATAACATTCATGAATGACTTCTCACAATATGGCAACCTCTATCTAATTCATGAAATATTACATTTACTAGAAGTAATCAAAAGTTATAAAGCTAAAGTTGAAAATTAACTTAGTAAAAGAATTAAAAGATTGGCTCTAACCTTAGTAGTGAATACTATGGAGATTTGATCGATTAGGCAAACATCTTAGACTATTTACTAAATTCCTAGAGGATAGCGGTATCATCCTATAGTACAACATGCTAGGTTTACCTACCATAAATGGTGTTGTTGAAAGATGAAATAGAGCCCTTAAGAACATAGCAAAGAGTATGATTAGTCATTCCACCCGCCAAAATTACTCTAAGGAGAAGCATTGAAAATTGCAGCATATTTACTCAATAGAGTACTTACTAAAGTAACTAATAAAACTTCTTATGGGTTTTGAATAAACAAGAAGCCCAATTTAAAGCACTTGCATGTTTAAGGATGTCCAATTGAAGCCAAGCCTTATAGGCCAAATTACTACTCTATTGGTTCCTTTTAAAGGTCCAAGGGTTACCAATTTTATGATCTCACAACTAAAGCTTTGTTTGAGACCATTAATGCTAGGTTCTTTGAGGATGTTGAGTTTATAGAAGGATAAGGACTTTATCTTTACAGAGGAGCATATTGATATTCCTCAAATTGCCATTTATGATGTTTAAGATCAAACTTTTATAGCTGATATTATTCAAGAAGCAAGTTTAGATCGAGATAATGTCCTTGTACCTCCTATTTGCATTTAAGAGGTTATTCCAAATCAACAAAATCTATAACCTTAAGAATCTTGCCTTTAAGAAGATTCATTATAGAGAGAAGACGTTAATTATGAAGAGACTTTCTCTTCAATATCATCGAAAGAAACTTTGAGGATTATAATGGAACTTGTAGCTCTTTTTGATCAAGAGTCACATTAAATGGATGCAAAGACCACATTTTTCAATGTTGACATTAATGAGACAGTCTATATGGTTCAACTAGAGAACTTTGTTTGAAAAGATGCAAAGAAAATGATGTACAAACTAAGGAAATCCATCTATGGACCCAAACTAGTATCTCGCCAATGGTATCATGAATTTCATCGAGTTGTTATCTCATCCAATTTTAAGGTAAATGTCATAGATCATTATGTAAACCACAAGTTTAGTGCGAGTAAGTTTATTTTCTTGATTTTGTATGTAGATGATATACTATTTGCCACAAATGATATGGGCATGTTACATGAGACTAAGAGATATTTATCACAAAACTTCGAAATAAAAGATCTCAGTGAAGTTTCTTTTATAATAGGAATCTAAATATATCGAGATCGTTCTCAAGGTATTCTTGGATCGTCACAAAAGAATTATATTGAGAAGGTGACCAAAAGGTTTTACATGTAAAATTGTAAACCAAGTGATAATCGTGTTGCTAAAGGAGATATATTCAATCTAAGTTATTGCCCTAAGAATAACTTTGAAAGTAAAGAAATTGAAAAGGTCCCTTATGCTTCAACTATAGGAAGTTTAATGTATGCTCAAGTATGTATATGTCCCAATATTGCATGCATTGTCGGAATGCTATGTATTTTAAGCAATCTAAGGATAGATCACTAGAAGGTAACCAAGTGAGTCAGGAGGTACTTACAGAGAACAAAGGGTTAAATGCTCACATATGGGAAATCAAATTGGTTAGCAATCGTTAATTATTCTGATTTTGCTTGGTACTAAGACAACATGAGATCTACATTAAGTTAAAATCTATCTACTTGTTAGAGGAGCAGCTTCTTGGAAGGGTGCTAAGCAAACACTCATAGCTTCTTCCAATATAGCAATAGAATTTCTTGCTTGTTATGAGGCATCTAATCATAGACTATGGCTACAAAACTTTGTCATTAGGTAGTGCATTATGGATAGTATTGAAAGATAACTCAAGATATATTGTGATAATAAATCAACAATATTATATTCCAACAACAACAGGAGCTCGTTTAGGTGAAAACACATAGATGTTAAGTTCTTGGTTGTGAAGGAAAGAGTTTAAATTCAATAGGCATCTATAGAGCACATTGAGACAAAATCTATGATTGTAGATCTACTTCTAAGGGACTACCACTTGAGGCCTTTCATGAGCATGTTACTCATATGGGTGTTATGTAATTTCGGGATATATAGTTCGAGTGGGATTTTGTATTCTATGTTAGTGCTTATTGTTGAAACAAGTTATATTGTTATTTTAATATAGATAATGGTATAGTTATGGTGGAAGTTAATTTTAGTTCTAAGATTATCTTCAGTAATAAGATATCTCAGTGAAATTTACTTTTGAACCTGTCTCACTAAGTATAAGGTTAGATAAGTTGGAAATAGACATGTTGGACCACAATACATCTAATTTCCACATTACACATCCATATTTGATTTATGTCATTTGATTATGTCAATGTACATGATCATTGAAGGGTTAGTTATGATATATGTAACAAAACTCACTTTTGGTCCTATGTTGATATGATTGATGGACAAGATTGTTTGGCAATGCATTCATGAATAACAACAAATTTTTTAGTATTCGTAAAGTTTATACACAATTATAAAGATACACATATAGCCTAAACAGGAAATTGTTAGGATCATTTCAATAATTTATGGACTTATATGTGTTATTAATAATAATTGTGTAATAAGACTATCATATAATATAACATCTAAATTCAAGTGGTCTTAAAAAGTTATGGACTTTAATGCATATAAATTAAGCATGGAATAATATGCGTAGGGACAAAATTATTATTTCCAACTTTATGATGGGCCAGGCTGAAAATAATAATAGTAGTTTAATGGGAAATTAACTTAGGGTATTCTATATATATATATATATAGTCATGGTCCCTAAGTTACATAATGCTATTCTGTTCTCTATAGCTGCCCATTAGTAGAAAGAACAAGAGACTATATCTCATGTGAATTGTGTGATAAACTTAAAAGACCAATAAACTATCAATAGTTACAAGTATTCTACTATGGATTTAGGTATGCTTCTGCATTCTATTATATATATATGATTGTGCTATAAGTTTACACATGTATCATTCTTTGTGAATTCAATTTATGGGAATTAAGATTTATTAATTCCAATACCCACTTCAATTGATGTATCATTAGGTGATATGCCTATACCAATTAGCATACTCTGGAGGTTATGTCATTACTAAGTGCCTCTAGATGAATGACACTATCTCAATGGACAGCCCACTACACTAACCTAATGGTATAAGTAGTCATCTAGTCAACCTTAGTCTTACCCCATAGGTTAGCATCATGGAGTTACCTCTCAATTTTAGTTAAATCTAGTATATCTAGTTGAATTTTTTGCTTTTTGATCATCTATTTCCATAATACCCCAAATAATTACCATGTCATTTTACATTAATAGTTAGTCATGCATATACCATAATCTTGACCTAGCGATGGTATTTTAACTATAACATATATCCTCATTTTATTTTTGTGAGTAAGTAAAGAGCATCATTTATGAACATAACGTATTTTCTAAAATGGTTCATACATTTAGGTTATCTAACAGGTGCTTCAACAAGTGTAGGTATAAAATTCACTTAATCAAATGAATCAATTATTTAAGAGAAGAAAGTTATGCTTATGGTATTTAAGGTTTCTCAATTGTCTCTCTTTCTTTTAATTATTTCTCTTGACATCTACACTTTAAAACAAGACTTTATATAGTTAAGTTAAAATATAGAAATAATAATATGTGATGACTAATAAAAATGACACCAAACTATTAAAAATGTAACATTACTTAGTTTAATTGATTCTAACATTGCCTCCCTTAAACCAAGTCTTTAAATTTCACCATGCTAAGCATATTCTTCAACTTTAAGAACACATTTGCTTTAAGTGGCTTTATATAGATATTTGCAATTTGCTCTTCAGAGGAACAAAATTCAATCACAATTTCATTGTCCTTCACCAAGTCACAAATGTAATGGTACTTAGTGTCAATATGCTTGCTTGCTATGACCATGAAGCATTGGATTCTTTGTCAAATTGCTGATTTGTCATCACAAAAAAATTTAGTAGGCGTATCTTGTTGATGCTTCAACTCACTTAGCATTCTTCTTAACTAAATCACATGTGCAACACATCCTGCTATAGCTGTATATTCAACCTCTATTGTTGAGAGAGCCACCACTTGTTGCTTCTTAGATAACTAAGAAAAAACTCTAGTCTCAAGATGAAAAACAAAACCAGAAGTACTTTTTCACATGTCAGCTTCACCAGCCCAATCACTATCTATATAGCGAACAAGCTCCACATTATCAGTATAAGAATAAAAAATGCCATCATTAAGTGCACCTTTAATGTATCTTAAGATACGTTTAGCTACTCACCAATGAGATTGACATGCTCTATAAATCTACTAACACTATACATAATATTTGGTCTCCCAGCTATCAAATATCTCAAGCTTTTAACCAACCTTTTATTATTAGTTGCATCAACCAAGTCATCACCACCACCTCTGATTAGTTTTAGTATCTCTTTAATTAGAGTTTAGATTAGTTTACATGAATCCATCCTAAATCTCTTCAATACATCACTTGCATGCTTTTTTCTCAAAAATAAAGATCTTAGAATCTGTCTCACTTCAATACCAAGGAAATAAGACATCAAGCCCATATCTCTCATTTCAAACTCAGCAATCATAACCTCCCTAAACTTCACTAGCAAATTAGAGTTATTGCTAGTGAAAATTAAATCATCAATATATAAGCACACAATGATAATATTACCTTATGAGTTTGATTTAACATATAAAATATGCTCATATGGACATCTCCAAAAACCATTATCAACAAAATAAGAATCGATTTTAGTATACTAAGCTATAGGTGCTTGCTTAAGCTATACAAACCTTTCTCAATTTGTAAATCTTGTCTTCCTACCCTTTCTTCACATAGTTAGGAGGTTGTTCAATATATACCTCGTCCTGAAGTATACCATTAAAAAATGCAAACTTAACATCCATTTGAAAAATTTTCCAACTATTATGAGCAACAAGTGAAATGGCCATTATAATAGTAATAAGTTTAGCAACGGGAGTGAAAACCTCAAAATAGTCAATACTTAGCTTTTGCTTGTAACCCTTTGTAACCAAGCATGCTTTAAAGTGATCTACCTCTCTATTATACTTATACTTGGTCTTGTACAATCATTTAACTCCATTTGGCTTCTTATCCTTGGGAAGGTGTAGTAAGTTCCCATGTTCTATTCTTTTCAATAAAATGAATTTCATTATCCATTACTTTCACCCATCAATCATTACTAGCAGCTTCCTTAAAAGATAGAGGATCACAATATGTAAATAAAGCATAGTGCACTACATCATCAAAATCATCATGAAAAGAAATGCATACATTACCAACCACATAATCCTTTAAATAAGAAGGCATCGTACGCTATCTCTATTATTAACTAGAAGATTCTCCAAACATAAGTTGTACATTAGCATCTACATCAACATTATTTCCAACACTGATAATAGGAGCTAATTATGAAATTTTCTCTTCACTACACCAATCCCAAACATCATCTTCGTAAAAAGTGACATCCCTTTTGACGATCACCTTTTTAGTTTTCGAATTATATAACTTGCAACAATTTGTATCATGACTGCACCCAATAAAGATACATTTTTCTACTTTATCATCAAGTTTCTTCCTTGTCTCATTAGGCACATGAGCATAAGCTATAGAACTAAATACCTTAAGATGTCCAATGTTGGGCTTCTTGCCATTCCAAGCTTCCTGTGGAGTCTTATCATGAATATTCCTAGTTAGACACCTATTCAAAACATAAATAGCACATGCAACTATTCTTTATCCAAAATTGCTTAGGCAAATGTTTACTATATGCAAAATACATCTCACCATATCTACAATAGTTCTATTCTTCCTCTCAACAACACCATTTTGCTGAGGTGAGTACCTAGTAGTTAATTGATGTTGGATACCATGCTTTTTAAGAAATTCATCACACACGATATAGTCTATGCTTCTATCAATTCTTAAAATTTTAACTTGATATCCGCTCTACCTTTTAACATAAGTCACTAATGATTTCAAAGTATCACATGTTTCAAACTTCTTCAAAAAATAAACCCATACCTTCCTACCAAAATAATTAATGAAAGTAATAAAATACCTGCTACCACTAATGGAAGGAGCCTCTATAGAGCATAAATCTAAATGAATAAGCTCAAGTGGCCTACTAGCTTGCCATGCTTTCTCTTTAGGAAAGACATATCAGTGCTTCTTTCCCAAAGTACAAGACCTACATACATTATTAGGTATACTAATAATAGGTAAGTGAGAAACCCATTATTTACAAGTAAGGAAACTAATGCTACCAAAATTCAAGTGCCCTAGTCTTATATGCTATAACTAATTATCATCAACAATCATGAAAGCATCATAATAAGATGTATCATAATTAGACAAGTTTACCCTTATTATCACTCATTTATCAGTATCAAGAATTATACAGTCATGTTTGCTAAATTGTAAATCATAATTTTTCTTTGCTAGCTATCCTATACTAAGAAGATTCTCACTAACATTAGGAGAGTAAAATACTTCTAAAATATAGCTTAGGGACCCATCACTCAACATGATGCCAATTTTGCCTTTGCCACATGCTAAAATGCTGTAATCATCAATAAGCTTTACTGAAGTATAAAAAGAATCATCAAAATCATTAAACAAGTCCTTCCTTGATATGCCTCACAAAGAGCAAAGAAAGACAATAGTATCAGGATAGGTCTAAGCTTGTAGAAAGCTTAAAAATGAAAATGGGAAGTGTGCAAACAATAATGAAAGTAAACAAGCAACTCTCAATTTGCTTTAAGGATATGACATACCATGGTACTATCAAAGACTCACGGCTCAACTCGATATGATACATAAGTTAATCTAATGATGGTATTCGTCACCTAACTTTGCTTAAGGGTTAAGATAAGAGTGAAATCAGCAAACGATAGAGAGCAATGCTCATGAAAGGAGAAAATATATTCAATATTAGATGAAATGGTAATGCTGTAGCTACATATTACAAAGGGTATTTATACCTAAAAATTTAGGGTAACCTACCTTAAAGGGAAAGGATAAAAAAGGTATTTCCTAAATAAGTAATGTACAAGGAATAATTAAAAAGGTGTAATGAAAATTCAAAGAAATTAATGATTAGTATGATAGAGTCCTTTTCATGTAGGATTGGATATGTGGTAGTTGATTATTGAAGCACTTATAGCCGAAAAGACAAGTAGTTCTGTCAGGATGTGGATTGACGAGTAGAGGTGCTGAGCAAACTTGAGGGTCCTTTCGAGAAGATGTAAGTGTAGATGTGCTATGGGGTTGGTTGAGTAGATGTGTGGGAGGATCGAGCTGTCAATAGAGAATATTTTAGGTTGGTATTGGATTACTAATAAGTGAGAAGTTACTTAGCTTAGCATGTAGAGCTAGTCAACAGTGAGGATCAACTCAACCTCCATAGAAGTTAGTTAGAACAATAGAATCCACTTCATTAATCCCTTAAGGCTTCGAGATCGGGCTCAAGTTATAGGTCCAATTGTTTGATTCTTACCATCCCTTCTGAGTTGATTTGGACTTAGCATCACATCTAGCTAGTCTTCACTAAGGGCTAAGGTCAGTAACGTTAAAGATGTTAGCAACTCCATAATCCTTAGGAACTCTAGCCAATAGGCATTATTGTTGACCTTTTAAAGTACTTTAAAGGGTCCTTCAACTCAGGTGAACAATTTATTCTTCCTTTTTTTTTTTCAGAAACCTCTTCTTACTCAAGTGCAACCATACTAAGTCACCGGGTTAAAACTATGTTGACTTCCTTCCTTTACTCTTCTCTCTCATTCTCTTGGCAACTTAGTCAATCTATTAGGTAACTTTCTTGTAGATCTACTGCAAAGACTATGCTTAGGCTCTTGTATCAGGGTCTTTTGTTTAAGCATGGGTATTGGAACGTAGTCAAGGGGTAACTCTAGATTGAAGCCATAAACAACTTTGAAGAGTGTTTGTTTGGTAGTGTCATGTACCATACAATTATAAATGAATTCCACCATAGGTAAACAAACATCCCAATTAGCCAAGTTCTTCCTCGCTGTAGCTTAGAGCAGCAATCCTAAAGTACGATTGACTACTCCTGTTTGCCATCAGTTTAGGGGTGACAAGAAGCACAAAAAAGTAGTTTAGTCCCTATATGATGCCAATGAGTTCACTAAAAATAGCTCAAAAACTTTGGATCTTTGTTTGATATTATACTTCTTAGAACATTGTGCAAACGAACAAAGTATCATTGGTTTTAGAGCAAGGTACAAAGTGTACCATCTTACTAGATCTATCAACGACAACCATCACAAAATCTTTGCCTTGGGTAGTTCTCAATAATCTAAGAATAAAGTCTATACTCAACTCAATTTAAGGTCTGCTCGAGATAGGTATAGGCATTGCTTTCCATTGTTCAACTCCACATTTAGCTCTCTTGCAACTAGCATAAGTCTAAAAAATCCAATGCACATCTTGCCTCATCTCAGGCCAAAGGAACCTTCTACTTAATAGCTCATATGTCTTCTTCTCTCTAAAATGTCTAAAGAGCCCTCTACCATGAGCTTCCCTTATTAACAACTCTCATACAAAATAGGTCTACATGCATAGCTTGTCGCTTCAAAATAAATAGCCATCTTCCATGTGGTAGTCGTATATCATTCTTCCCTCTGCATACTGTCCAAATATAAGGCCAAAATGGGGGTCTTGTTGATATTGCTATTTGATGTTTGTAAACCTTAATAGCTTAGTTTGCAACTCGGTAAGGAGAACATGCCTTTTTAACAAAGCATCGATAACCACATTATTCTTGCCTTGTTTGTATTTGATCACAAAGTTGAATCCTTTTAGAAATTCAACCCATCATGCTTGCTTCTTCGATAGTTTGGTTTGACTTCTATGGTGCCTTATGGATTCATGATTTATATGAATGACAAATTTTCTCGATAATAGATAGTGCTGCCACACTTGAAATGCTTAGATAAGGGCTAAGAGTTCTTTATCATATATTAAGTAGTTCAATTGAAGCCCACTTAGCTTTTCGCTATAGTAAGCAATTGGTCGGCCTTCTTACATCAAGATAGCACCTATCTTAACGCTTGACGTATTACATTTGAGTTCAAAAATTTTCTCAAAGTTGGGTAAGGCTAATAATGGTGTAGAAGTCAATCTTGTCTTCACTTCAACAAAACTTCCCTCCTCTTTCTCGCCCCACTTAAAGTCAATATTCTTTTTTGTCAACTCGGTAAGGAGTGCAACTATGGCTCTAAAGCTCCTAATGAATCCTCGATAAAAAGATGCTAGTCTATGGAAACTTCTTACCTCAGCACAAGTGGATAGAATCGGCTATTAGACAATAGCTTAGATCTTTTAATCATCAACTCGCAAGCTACCTCCACCAGCTAAAACCACTTCCTCCCAGTAAAAACAACATTTCTTCAAATTATCGAATGATCTCTTGGCTTGGAGTACATCAAATACAGTACAGAGATGCTTAGAGTGACTCGGCAGGTTAGCATTCTATATAACAATGCCATCAAAGTATACCATAACACAATTCTTGATTAGGTTTCTCAACACATGGTTCATCAACCTCATGAAGGTTCTCGAGGCATTTGATAAGCCAAATGGCTTTACTATCCATTCGTAAACACCATGCTATGTTTTGAATGTAGTTTTCTACTCGTCTCTTAGCCTCATTTGAATCCGATGGTATCTAAACTTCAGATCAATTTTATTGAATACCTTAGCTCCATTTAGTTTGTCTAACATGTCATCCAACCTGGGGATAAGATATCGATGCTTAATTGCAATCTTCTTTACGGCTCTACTATCTATATACATATACAAGTTACCATCCTTTTTCAGCATAAGGAGTGCCAGCACAACATAGAGGCTGAAACTCTCCTTTACATATCCATTTCCCAATAGTTCATTGACTTGCTTTCAAAGCTCAATAGCTTACTCGAAGTTCATTTAATTAGCTAGCTCATTTAGTAGGGTAACATTGAGTATCAAGTCAATAGAATGTTCGATGCCTTGAAAAGGA
This sequence comes from Lumnitzera littorea, assembly GCA_024138015.1. Classification (NCBI taxonomy): domain Eukaryota; kingdom Viridiplantae; phylum Streptophyta; class Magnoliopsida; order Myrtales; family Combretaceae; genus Lumnitzera; species Lumnitzera littorea. The sequence continues at coordinate 20,589,904 of JAMXBB010000008.1, forward strand.
GGTAGTTCCTCAGGCAACTATTTGGAAAATAAGTTTGTATACTCATCCAATAGCTCCTTGATCTTTGGGGTAGCTGATATGGATTGTGATCAAGAACAAACAAAGCCAGTGGCTGAATGGGTCTAAGATTGCCAAAAACTTAAAGATATGATGGTGAATGTGCAAAAGAGTGGAAAAGTGAATGAAAAGTAAGCAAAACATACAAAAAGCTCCAAAGGATATGACATACCAATGGAACTTCTAAGGACTCATGGCACAACTCGATATGATGTACAAATTGTTCCAATGAGGTTACTCACCACCTAGCCTTGCTTAAGGGTTAGGATAAGAGTGAAATGAGAGTAAAAAAATAGTGTTTGCGTAGGGAAGAATATTCAATTGTATTGATGATAATCTAATGGTTACAGCTATAAATATGAGTATTTATACCCAAAAGTTAGGATAACTTGCCTAAAAGGGAAAAGACAAAAAGGGTATTATCTTAAAAGTAATGTACAAGAATACAAGAGGGTAAAAATGAATATTTAAGAAAAGTAATGATTAGTGTAACAAATCCTATATGTGGGCCTATGTACGTGGTGGAGGTACATTGGTGAGGCCATTGGAGGATGCGGACAAAAGTATATAATCAAGTTGTTTGTCTGAGTAAGGGTGGCTATGGATTAGTCTAGGATCTCTCTCTTAATCTCTCGATAAGAGTGATGCCGAGTTATTGGTTAGCTCAAACGTAAGTGAGTAATCATAAATGGTTTAGCTATTGTCTCAGCAATCTACAATTCGGCATACTTTAGAGAGATGAGCAGTCATTCGACTCAACATATAGAGTAACTCGATAAAGAGGTACTCGGCTTTGGAAGGAGTCGGCTGGAGCATGAGGATCCATCTTGCCAGCCCTTCCTATCCTCAGGCTCAGCTACAAGTTAAAAGCCCAGTAGCCCGATTCCTATCGGTAGCTCATTCTACTCCTTTAGCTCTAATAGTTGTCTGATCAATAAAGGTTGGCATGTCAATTTTAATAGCTTCTCGTAGCTTAGCTATACCTACAATCAAAGCCTTCTTAGATCTTCGAGCAAGTTTAGCTTGTTGCTTGCTAAATTGACTTGTTGTCATAAGGTTTAGAGTAATCTTCCTACCATCTTTCTAGAACACATATGTGTTCTTAAATTTATCATACATAATTCTACTATAAAAAAGCCATGGTCTATTGAGCAACACATAAGATGTATACATGGGCAACACATCATAAAGAATTTTATCAAAATAATTTCTAACAAAGATTAGCAATAATACATGCTGTGTGACATATAGTGCTCTATACTCATTTAGCTAATGTAACTTATACAGCTTCAGGTATAGGATAGTTGGCAACTTGAGCTTCTTAACTAAGTCAATAGATGCTACGTTAGTATAACTTCCACTATCTATTATAAGCACACATACCTAGTCATTCACCTTGCATGTGATGTGGCAAAAGTTCTCTCTCTACTCTTCTTCAGTAAAGGGTTCCATACTCATCGCACATCTAATAACCAAAGTTAGTTTTTCCAAATCCTCGACAAACACATTTTTCTCAACTAGTTCATGATTAACCTCAATCTCTTCTTCCACTTCTCTTTCCTCCTCTAGTTCCTCATCAATGCTATTTGCTTTAATCTTTAGGGCATCTCCCTTGATAATTATAGTTCTTTTGTTTGGACATTGGGTAACCATGTATCCAAACCCTTGGCACTTAAAGCACTTGATGTGGCTCATCTTCCTCTTAGATCCTTATACCTTCTCATAAGTTCTCGATGGAAATTCATCATCAGTTGGTTGGCCCTTTTGTTCAACTCTAACATCTATTCTTCTACTCAACTCAGTACTTTGTTGAGCTCAGTAATTTCCTTAAGTAGGTCAGCTTGATTGTATAAGTCAGCTCATTGGTAATCGACTCAACCTATTCCTTCTCTATCTTTTCACTTACTAGGCTATCCTTATAGCCTTGTCTAATGCAGTAAACTATTGAAGTTCCACGATATCATGTGATGGTTATCGACTATCGACCCAATCACTCGTGTATGCCTCAGAGGGCTCCAGTCCTTCACTTGAAGGATTCTTTCTTGTTAACCTATCGATGATGAGAAACAGTAAGCTAAAGGAGGATGGCTGAATTCCCTAAGAGCTTCAGGTGGTTATATTATGCTCTATTTGTTATCTTGTGCTAATGCCAACCTTCTTTTGGCTAAGAGCTTTGTGCTGAGTGACTAAACTTTGAACTGTAGAGAGTCTTCTGCCGAGCAAATGCAGCTAACTCCTGGTCGAGTACTTCTCTTCTGACCTCCTTCCAACTCTTACAATATCCTTTCACTTCTTCGCTTCCTTCCCTTTGTACAGATCCAATGTCGTACTACCACTTGTCCTCTTTATTTGATACTGTATTATTTTTTCCCTTTTAACTTTTGTCCCTTTACCCCTTTTCATATGTACAAGGAATCCCCTTTTGTAAATACCTTCTTGTAATTTCTTTATTTGTAATATTGCCTTAGGAACTTACTATAAATAGTCCATTCCCCTTGTAAGCTAGGATCATCTGATTTTACACAAAATCATTGAATATATTGTTCTTATGAGACAACCCTCTCTAAGTCTACTTTCATACACCTTTATTTAATCTTGTTGAGTAGCTTAGGATTAGTAGCGGGTTGTAACACCCTAGATTTAGAGCTTATACGATTACCTTAGAATCCGAGCCCCTAAATTTAAGGCAGCGGGCTAGGATATCAGTTTAATTTTAAACTTCATAGTAAGATTAGAAAAGTTAGATGAAGCGATTCAAGTAAAGTCAATTTCTCAAAACAAGCTATATAAAAATATTAATTTAAGAAAACGTCAATTTATCACTAAAGTTGATAAATATCGAAAACATGAAATTCGAGTATTTAGATATAACAGGATATTAGAAATAAGTTATTTAACTTATAAAAATAATTAAGTTGAATTATATATGTATTAACATATAACATGCATTACTTGTATTAAATACACATATATAATAAGAAGTTATTATTTAAATAAGGTAAATTAATATAAAAATGGAAAATTAATTAAAACATGAAAAGATGAGTCATTCCATGATGTGGTAGCCAAGGATTAAATTGGACTATTAAGTCAAAAGGCAAATAATATGTATTTTTTTATGAGTCTATAGGAATTTTTGTGGAATGAATCGGGCTTGTATACCATTTATTATGTATTTTCATAATATAAGCCTATATATTAGTCTAATATATGATATACTAATTAGTACTAATGTCATACTCATTAAACATGTAAAGGATTTGCAATTTTTATTACATAGTGAATGTTGTCCAGCTTGGGGAACGAGGAATTTTATGACTTTTAATTTAGATTTAGGATTTAATTGAGTTAATTACGAGGTTATAATAACATACGGTCAAATCGGTAACACGAAAGGGTATTTTTGGATATTTGGAAATATTGGTTAGTTATAATTCTTAAGATATCTTAGTAGTACTTAGAATAACAATAGTGATGATATAAAGTTTACTAAAATCGAATAAGAAATGAATAAGATACATTCGGATGAAGCTTAGAAACGTAATAGCGAAAACGCATAAGAACTTAGTATTGACTTGGTAGTTAATTCGGGGTCGTATGTATTTTTCTATGTATGATAGGTAAGGAACGATCATATTGTGAAGTTTAGGATTTTACGCTACTATCAAGCTCAGGTAAGTGGATATTTCTATTTTTGTACAAGTAGACCTATGTCTACTTGACTTGGAGTCAATTGTGTTGTGAATTGTAATAACGTACTAAATTGATTGGTTACTTGATTCTGTTGAATGTGTGTTGAAAAAGTGAAATGTTTCCTTGTGTATAACCAATTTATTAATATGTAATTTTGTTTAGAAAACTTGGAAACTAAACTATTGGTTGGGGTATTTACCCAAGTGAACCCTGTATGAAGAAATGCAATATGAGGCTGAGAAACAAAACTGAAGATGAGATAGTTGAATTGTTATAACGTGGAAGTTGAGATTCGTGACTGATACTAAGTTACTGTACTGTTTACTACACTCATGGCATGGTACGAAAGGACCTACGAGTCGAGTTTCTAAAAAGCTTGAAAACTGTTGAGTTGGCTTTGGAGCATATAGAGTACATTGCTCAACTTATTTTGGCCACATTGAGTGATCGACTATGTATTGGATTTTCAAACCATAGAGGGTGGTTTTTGTTGGGAGTCTTACTCCCAAGTAGCTCTTTGTTGCCCTAGGTTCTTTGACGTTATATCTAGATGCTCGGGTATGTGAATAAATCGAATGAGGAATTGATAAAATATAGGATATCGATACCGATTCATGTCACGTACATGAGCATAGCATCGATTTTTTGCATAAACAATTTGTATTGATAACTCGGGTTATAAGATTGAATGTCTTATAGTATTGATTTGTGTGAATGCATGTATGTGCATTCTATGTTTTGTTTTATCCACTATCACATAGCTTACAGAGAGCTGAGGGGATACTTGTATATCCTCAGGTTATGAAGAGAACTGATGGGGCAACATCAGTTAGGGGAAAAAGTCTTTTGAGAGTACGTAAAACAGAGTCAGCTACTTTTAAAGAAGTTTGGTCATATTTTGTTTTTATTCCTATAAAGGATCTATGCATATGGGAAAAAAAAAAAGTACTGTATTTTAAGTTTGGTTATGTTGATAGATGTTAACTCTTTTATAACGAGTTGTTAAGCTGAACTCTATTGTAGTACACTTTTATGATAAACAGAACTCTTATTGAGTATAAACAGGTATTTTTGTATGATGGTACATCTTGTGCTATGCCAGGATGTAAAACAGGTGAACCTTGGTATTAACTTGTGTGTCGTATCAAGTAAAATGTTAAGTTAGGTTGTGTTTGTTAGTGTATCATATCCTCTAAACAGCTTTACGTTAGCTACCTTATCTTGTTCATAGACCTACTCATTCTATTTTCTTCAATATCTCGAAGGAACCACTGGTTCAGATTTGTAATGGTAAGTCCTAATGATAACTAAGCTTATAGGCGCATCATATAATCTTGATATCAAAGCTTGAGGTTGAGACCGTGAACTGTATGGTATTTGTGTGTGTGTAAGGACTTCTTGTATGGAGAGTACTTTCAAAATCTCATTGTGAGAATGTCAAATCCTAATGTTCGAGGAGAAATTAACGATGCCGAGAGTAATACTCATGGTCACAGTCATGTAACCTAATAAACACCATATACTACTGATGAGCAGATACAAGACTTTGCTGCTATTGTGGCTGCTTCGGTATAGAAAGTTCTAGATACTAGGTTACGTGAGAGAGTTGCTAAACAAGGCCGAGAGATGAGAGATTAGCTGAGAAGGTACATGAATGAACAAGTACCAAAAGCCTTTCTTATGAACCAAGTACTACCCCGACGTGTCAATAGAGTCGCGAGAAAAAGGTTAGAGTTGGATGAAGTAGAAGAGTATAAAGAAGAAGAAGAAGACTAGTACATTGGAATTGATGAGTGTGAGTTCAAAGCATCGAGAGGTGCCAAGGACCTTAAGGTACAGATACCAAACTTCAATGGGTCTGGTAGTACTGATGACTACCTTAATTAGGAGGAGAAAATCGAAAAGATATTCGAATTTTATAATTATGAAGATTCTGCCCATATTCAAGTGGCCATATTAGAATTTTCTAGATATGTGACAATGTGGTAGAAGAAGCTACAAAATGTTTGCTTGAGGGCCTGACACAAAGCCCGAACATGGAACGAAATAAAGAGAGTTTTGAGAAGTAAGTTTCTTTCTGAGCATTATGAGTAGGACATTTTCCGATGTCTACAAGATTTGAGACAAGGTAACTAGACGATAGACAACTATGTTTGAGAATTTCAATTACTTATGATCTGGTGTAATGCCAATGAACCCAAGACACGAACTATCATAAGGTTCATTTTTGGGCTAAAAACTAAGGTTGGTAACATAGTTGAATTGTAAAGTCTTACGACACTGGATGAAGCCATCCATGTGGCATAGAGAGTCAAAAGGTAAAGGCGGCACCAGGTAAGCCAAATGCCAAGTAGTCGACTTATGCTACTGAACAAAAGCGACATGTCGAACCGACTAGGAAATGATCGAGCATCCAATAGCCATGAGATGGAACATTGAGGGTAAGCATCGAGCTAACTAAAAGAAGGATGAGGCAAGAGTAAGGCCAAGGAACCTGAGGTCCAAAGAGACTAGGGTTAAAGCTTAAGAAGAAAGACCTAAGAAATTAAATGTTTTAAATGTCTCAGTTATAGACACATAGCTAGTCAATATCCGAATCACTGAGTCATGACCATAAAGGGAGATAAGCCCCAATTTGAAGTAGAAAGTGCCAACAAAGGAGAGGAAGAGATAGGAGTTGAATAAATATTGGAAGAGTTTTAGGAAGACCCCAATGTTGAGACATTTCCTAAGGGCGCTGCCAAGTACTCTTTTGTCATTAGATGGTCTCTTAGTGCATTTATGGCAAAAGAGAATGAGTAGAGGGAGAACCTCTTCCATATGAATTATTGGGTGAATGGCAAGCTATGCACCTTAATCATTAACGGAGGGAGTAGTACTAATGTCATTGTACAAGGGGTAGTCAAAGCCATGAATTTACCTACCTTCTTAAACCCTAAGCCGTATAAGATTGATTGGCTAAATGAGAAAGGAGGCTTACATGTTACCAAGCAAGTTAGAGTACCAATTACCATTAGTGATAGGTAAGGGATGAAGTGTTGTATGATGTCCTTCTCATGTGCACTTCTCACATATTACTCAACCAACCATGGCTATTTGACATAAGGGTGTTGTATGATGGGTATAAAAACACCTACATGTTCTAAAAGGATGGGAAGAAAATACTATTGACACCCATGAGTCTGAAGGAAGTATAGGAAGCCCAAGAAAAGGTTGCTAAATCTCTATAATGGAAGTCTTTGGTGATTTCCCAAGCTTAGTTTACACGAGAAGTTAAGATCGAAGGCTATGTGCTTCTTTTAGTTAGGAGACTCTTAGAGGTTAGAGAAGTCGAGAACTTACTTGCCAAAGTACAGCAGCTACTTTAGGACTTTACTAACCTATTCCTTGCTGAAATACCGAAAGGTTTACCTCCTTTGAGAGGTATTGAACATTGCATTGATCTACAACCAGGAGCTGCCTTACTGAACCAACCCACTTATAGGTTCAATCTCGAATAAGCAGTTGATATGCTTAATGAGTTACATGGTGTTTGCATCTTTTCTAAGATTGACCTGAAGAGCAGCTACCACTAGATACGAATGAGACCTAAGGATGAATGTAAGACGGCCTTTAAGACAAGGGATGGTTTGTTCAAATGGTTAGTGATGTCGTTTCGTCTAACTAACATGCCGAGTACATTTATGTGGCTGATCAATAATGTGCTTAGAACGTTGATTGGCAAGTTGTAATTTATTTTGATGATATTTTGGTCTATAATGCTAACCTTATCACTCATGTCGAGCATTTAAGATTGGTGTTCAACATACGCCACACCAAGAGATTATTTGGTAACCTAAAGAAATGCATGTTATGTCAAAGCAAGGTTGTATTCCTTAGATATATTATTTCAGGGAAGGGAGTTCAAGTTAATGATGAGAAGTCAAAGCTATTCTTGAGTGGCCTACACCAACTAGTGCTATTGAAGTTAGGAGCTTCCATGGTCTAGCCTTGTTTTATTGGAGATTTATTTAGAACTTTAGTTCCATAACTATACCATTGACTGAATTAACCAAGAAGAATGTTAAATTTAGGTGGTTAGAGAAAGCTCAAAAGAGTTTTGAAGATGTAAAGTCTAAGCTGACGTCTGCTCTAGTACTCATCCTGCCATATTTCGAGAAAGTTTTTGAGGTTAAATGTGATGCGTCTGGTGTTAGCATTGGTGCTGTCCTTATGTAGGAGCGTTGACCAATTGCCTACTTCAGCAAAAAACTTCAAAGTGGTGCCTTAAATTACTTAGCCTATGACAAAGAGTTCTATGCCCTTGTCCGAACACTCAAGAACTGGTAATATTTTCTATTGCCAAGAGAATTCATCATCTATTTGGATCATGAATCTCTCAAGCATCTTCATGGGTAACAGAAACTTTCTCAACGTTACGCCAAATGGGTCGAGTTTTTAGAGACCCTTTGCTATTCATCAGATATAAGAAGGAGAACACCAATATAGTAGCTAATGTACTTTCTCACTGCCATACCCTCATCACAACGTTGCAAGCTAAGGTACTTGGATTTGGCACTTTACTTGATCAGTATGAACATAACCTACATTTTGGACCCTTAGTGGCTAAGTGTAGTGCTGGTGGAGCTATGGAAGGGTTTTACTCAAGTCAAGGGTTTTTTATGAAGGGCAAGTAGGTCTGCATGCCGAGTGGTTAGGCAATGGAGCTACTTGTTTGAGAAGCTCATGCTAAGGGTTTGGCTAGCCATTTTGGGGAAAAGAGGATAATTGAGATATTGAAGGAGCATTTTTATTGGCTTAGGATGACAAAGGATATGCACCGAGTACTTGAGAAGTACGAGGTGTGTAAATATGTAAAGGGGAAGAGAGAGCCCTATAGAGAATACATACCCCTACCAATTCCAAAGCAACCATGGATTGATCTAAGCATGGATTTCATACTCGGCCTTCCCCAAATTCCAAGAAGACACAACTTAATCATGGTGGTGGTCGATCGATTCAACAAGATGGGCTACTTTATTCCCTACCATAGAACTAATGATGCTTCATTCTTTGCTAACCTCTTTTTATAAGAAATTATGCAACTGTATGGAATGCTGAGTAGTATTATGTCCAACCATAACTCAAAGTTCATGAGCTTCTTTTAGAAGACCCTGTGGAGGAAGCTTAATACTAAGCTCTTATGTAGTACTTCTTGTCACCCCTAGACAGACGGCCAAATTAAAGTTGTGAACTGAACCGTCGATAGCCTCTTGTGTGTAACTGTTGGGAAGAATTCTCATGAATGGGATTTATGCATGCCAGTCATTTGCCTACAACCACTCGACTCACAACTTGATTGGAACATTACCATTTGAGGTTGTTCATGAACTTAACCTGAACCTACCCTTAGATTTAATTAATAATTGAACTACACAGGGGGAAAGTCAATTCAACTTACAACATGTTGAGGAATTCCAAAGGTTACATCAGAAGACTGCCAAGCAATTGGCTAGAACTATAGCTCAATAAAAGCAGGTAGGAAGCTACGGAAGGAGGCGAGTTGTTTATCCCCCTAAAGACCTTGTTTGGATCCATCTTAGCAAGGAACGCTTCATTAATAAGAGGATAAACAAACTATCTCCTAGAACAGATGGACCTTATAAGATCCTTAGGTACATTAATGATAACACCTATAAGGTTAAACTACTTGAAGGTTTCAACGTGTCAACCACATTCAAGGTCACTGATTTGACTCCCTATGTGCCCGATGATGACGAGGATCATGATTTGAGGGCAAATCTCCAACAACCCTGAAGAGTTGATGGGTTACCAACTATTGGCCCAATCACTCATACATGCCTCAAAAGCCTTTAGTCTCTTACCTAAAGGATTCTTTCTTGTTAACCCACTAATGATGAGAAACAGTATGTTGAAGAGGGATGGTTGAATTCCCTAGGAGCATCGGGTGGTTATACTATGCTCTGTTTGTTATCTTGTGCCAACGCCGACCGTCCTTTAGCTGAGAGCTCTGTATTGAGTGACCAAATTTTCAATTGCTAAGTCTTCTACCGAATAAATGTAGCTAGCTCCTAGTCAGGTACTTCTCTTCTAGCTTCCTTCCAACTCTCTTAGCATCCTTTCACTTCTTGGCTTCCTTGTCACTATAACACGTTGGTTCTTCCTGCTCATAATGCTTTGAGAACCCTTGTACGGATGCAATATTACACTATCACCTATCCTCTTCATCTAACACTATACTATTTTTTCCCTTTTATCTTTTGTTCTTTTTACCCCTTTTCATATGTACAAGGAATCCCCTTTTATATATACCTTCTAGTAATTTCTTTATTTGTAATGTTGCCCTAAAAACTTACTATAAATAGTCCCTTCCCCTTATAAGTTGGGATCATCTGATTTTACATATAATCATTGAATATACTATTCTTATGAGACAACCCTCTCCAAGTCCACTTTCGTATACCTTTATCTAATCTTGCCGAGTAGCAGGTGAACCTTAGCATTAACTTGGACGCCGTATCAAGTGAAGTGTCAAGTTATGTTGTGTTTGTTGGTATGTCATATCCTCTGAGTAGCTCCACATTAGCTACCCTACCTAATTCATAGACTTACTCGTTTTAGTTTCTTCAATATCTTGAAAGACCCACTGGTTTGGATCTATAATAGTAAGTTATAATGATAACTGAGCTCCTAAGCACATCATCTTGGATGTCATTTCTCTACCCAATAAGAAACCTGGATGCTTTTCGAGTTGATGGTTCATCTACTTCACATCGAATCATGCGTATTTGGAACTCCTTAACATACTCAACAACAGTTCGACTTCCTTGTCTCAATTTTTTAAGTCGAGCAAAAGTATCTTGTAAACAAGCATTTGGGATGAATCTATTTCTGTATATCCTCTTCATCTTAGGCTAAGTATTTACCTCCCTACATTCTTCTCATCTTCTCATAGTTTGAAACTTCTTCCACCACATCATAGCATAACTTGAGAACTTTATAGCAACAGTCCTTACTTTCTCACAGTCTTCATATTGGTAATAATAAAAAACACACCCTACTTTCTCTTCCCAGTTTAAATAGTCATTAACCCTTCTAAAACCATTGAAGCTTAGAATCTGAAGCTTCACATAGTCGGCAACTCAGGGTACTCGAGCTCATTCTTCTTACTCGTTATATTCTTTCTCTCCTTCCTCATCTAAACCTCCTAAGTCAATAATTCTTCTCACATATCCTCCTACTCCTCTACCTCAATCTTGTTGAGTTAGATCTACTCTCTCATAGCTTGAGCAGCTTGTGGAGTATTCTGCATAGCTTCAGCAAGCCAAAAGGCTAATGCAAGAATAGCTCTGGTCAAATTAGTTATAAGGTTGGCCATCTCATCAATTTGTTCATCTGTACTTCTAAAGGTGTTCTAGGGTTATCATCTATGGTAGACAACACTATTATTGTCATCTCCAATAATAGTGTTGACATTAGAACTATCGTTCTCTTCGATAAAACTCACCAACAAACTTATAATCTAAGAAGCAACAGGTATTGTTCCTCTAAGCTAAACAATTCACTCACACTTCTCAACACGAATGATCAACTAATTTGTGAACACAACTACTACTCTAAAGAACAATAAACCTAATTGAAATTTGCTCTATTTTCATGTGCATGAAATAGAGTATGACAAAGTACTCAATAGTTGTAAACTATGATGCTTTCTACTTACTCAAACACTTACAACTAGTCTCTATGCAATTACAATACATTATCACAACAAACACTACTTCACTAGAAAGCTCAAATATAGCTTACCCAAATGAACCTTCACTTTAATACCAAGATGATATATCAAGTCGAGAGTAGATAAGGTTGACAGTATTAAGGTGGGTCCAAGCTTGCAAAAATCTTAAAAATGAAAATGGGAAGTATGCGAACAATAATGAAAGTAAACAAGCAGCCATTAATTCGCTCAAAGGATATGATACACTACAAAATTATTGAAGACTTATGACTCAACTCGATATGATGCATAAGTTGATCCAATGATGGTATTCACTACTTAGGCTTACTTAAGGGGTAGGATATGAGTAAAATAAGCAAGCAATAAAGAGCAATGCTTACGAAAGGAGAAAATATATTTAATATCAAATGAAATGATGATTTTACGGCTACATATGACAGAGGGTATTTACACTTGAAAATTTAAGTTAACCTACCTTAAAGGGTTATTGCATAAACTAGTAATGTACAATGAATAATTAAAAAGGTATAAATGAAAATTCCAAGAAATTAATGATTGGTATAATAGAGTCCTTTTTATATAGGAATGGATATGTAGCAATCAATTACTAGGGTGCTTTTAGTGGAAAAGACAAGTAGTACAATCTGGATGTAGATTACCAAGAAGAGGTGTCAAACAGACCTGAGGGCCCCTCTAAGAATAATGTAGGTGCAAATGTGCTTTGTGATTCTCGACACTAGTGTTATCGACCAATAGGTTGACCTGGTCATGGCCAAGCAAACATATAGGAGGACTGAGCTATCGGTGGAGCATATTTCAAGTTAGCACTAGATTACTAATAGATGAGCAGTTACTCAACATAGCATGTAGAGTTGGTCAATAGTGAAGATCAACTTATCCTCAGTAAGAGTTGGCTGAAACAATAGAATCCACTTTGTTAGTCCCTTAAGGCCTCGAGCTTAGGCTTGGGTTATAGGTCTAGTTGTTTGATTTCTATCATTCCTGCCACTAAGATGATTGTTACATCTTGTATCTTACAACCACTAGCTATCATCCATAACACTATCATGATTGGCAATCCTCAAGGTCTCCACATTTTCTACACCTTTGTCTATAACTTTTGCTTGAAATTTATTATCATTCATTGTCTTGACCTAGTAATCTTTATTAACATGGCTGTACTGATTACAATTATAATACTAAATATGCCTTGCACTCAACCTATCTATGACCATACTTCTTACACTTATAATATTGAATAGATAAGTTATCATGATTTTGATTAGACTTGCCTTTGCCTCTATGCCATTGATTAGGCTGAAATTTCCTACCACATCTGCCTTTCCATTAATGAGAACCATCATGCCAATTCATTCACTGATCTTTCTCATTCTTAATATTTACTTGAGCTGTCAAGGCTTGCTCAATTTTTACTTCAACCATTTCATCCAATTGTAATTCATAAGCCTCTAAAGATTTCTACAAGTCATCAATGGTTCTAGTATTGAGATTAGTCTTTTCTTCAACTATAGCCATGACATCAAATCTCTTTGTCAAGGCATAAAGGATTTTCTTCATAACTTGAACATTTGTGATAGTGTTGTCATTTGCCTTCATACCATTGACAAATTTTTGTGTGCATAAGAAATGATCATAAATCTTTTTGTTCTTTTCCTATTTAAGCAATTTATACTTCCTTCTCAATGTCTACAATTGAATCTTCTTAACTTGTTCCGCACCCTTTTAAGATTGATTGAAAATATCACATACCTTTTTTGAAGACTTAGAATTGATAATTTTGTAAAATATTGAAAGCTTAACACATTGAGAAATATAATGAGTGGCCTAATCATCTTTGAGTTGATTGTGAGACAAATCTCGTTATTGTACATCTGACATCTCGGGATTTTCTGGTAAATTGAAATCATTCTCTATAGTATCCCAAACACTAACAGTCATTAAGAAAAATTGCATCTAGACTTTGTACTTATAAAAATTATTTTTCCTATCAAATTTCAATGATGGCAACTGTACATGATGTGTATGTTGCCATCTCGAAAATATTCTAACCTTTAGTTAATGCTTCACGACTTGCCACATAGGATAAATTGACATGGAAAAAAAAAAATCTTCGTGATTGGACTTCGCTTCATGGATTCTGGATAAGACAATAATGAAATAACTAATTTTGCTTCAACGGATTCTAGAAATTGTCCAGATATCGCCCTAGTATGAAAATTTACTCCTTGATGGTGATGGAGATATCCTCTTATAGAAAGATGAGATTCACGTCGATGAAAATGAAATTTTCCGTTGATGATTTCATTGATCGAAATTCTTTTTTTCTTTTTTAAATCTCGCTTGTTGAAGTTTCCTTGGTATTGAACAATACGGCTTTGATAATAATTGTAGGAGTAAAATTCACTTAATTAAATGAATCAATTACTCAAGAGAAAAAAGCTATACTTATGGTATTTAAAGTTTTTCAATTCTTTCTCTTTCTTTTAATTATCTCTCTTCACATCTACACCCTAAAATAAGACTTTATATAATTAAGTTAAAATATAAAAGTAATAATACGTGATATGATATACCACAGATACTTTAATGACTAATAAAAATGACACCTAAACAACTATTAAAAATATAATATTACTTGATTTAATTAATTCCAAAAAAAAGTCTATAAAATTTCCACTAAAGGAAAAGTTTCCAAAATTTCATCTTTGTGATGATCACTTTTACAGTACCTAAATTAACTCCCCCCATTCTACATTTCAACATTCTTTTTCATCATTCTCTCATTCTAAAACCTTCTAAGACTTTCTCAACCAAATGCTTCTTTTAGATCCATTTTTTTGTGAATCAATCATGGATTTAGAGTGATAGTGTTATGTAGAACTCAATCGTAGGAAGATTTTTCGAAACAAGGAGACAATTCATGCGATATCATCACTTTCTCTCTAAACATCTATATAGAAAAAGGTATTGTTTTTTTCTCGTTTTGATCCATTTTAAGCACATGTTGTTTGAAAAAATAGCGTTTTTACTTGATGCATTATGATGCATTGTTGCCTATTAGCATTTTTTAAATGGGTCAAAGCGTTTGTCTTTTCTCTAGCATATACATGCATTGAATATTTTTCTATACTCCATTATCTATAAGCTTAGCAATATTTTTGTATAATTTGTGTTCATTACTCAATTTTATATATAAGTGCATATATTTTTTCTATGATGTTGTTTTATTGCCCTAAATGTTGTGTTAGTTAGTTAGTATATTTTATATATACGTGTATATAATTTTTTTTAATGTAAATTTGTCTTCATTACTGTATTTTATGTACACATGTATTAGGTAATATGTGTACAAATAATTATTGTTGAGGGATATGGAGAATGAATTGGCTTACAAGGCAGTGTTACTTCTTTATTTGTTTTAGTTCCAGTTTGTACTGATTGTAGTGCCGTTAAGGGATTATGATAATGAAATCAAATTAGGTGATGTGTTCATGAACTCAAGTAGGGTGTATCTATTAGTATAAGTTAGTATTTTTATATTTGGATGCTGAAGTTTATGAAGTTGATGTGACAAACAGGTGTAAAATAGATAATATGATGTTGGTTTGTTATGTCGGTCGAAACATTATGAAAGGAGAGGATAGGCTATGGTACAATAGGCACCTTAGAACAATAGTTCGAGTTCCATTTGAGGTCACATATGACCAACTGGATTAAGATGTAATCAACTTCGGGTTGACATGATAACATACCAGGTCAAGTTGATTCATAGATGCCCCTTCATAAGTGAAACTAGAGACATGTTCTGTACCATCCCCATTAGCAATGATTATGATGTCCAACAACTAATGTCTTCCTCAATAGGATATGGTGGAGTAAGCAGTTTAGCAAAGTTGTATATTGAAATTCATGAAGTGAACCCACCATTGATAGCCCCTCCCACAGTTAAGTATGATGTTAGAGGGCAAAGTAAGGACATTGGACTAAAAGTTGAAACTTGAGTGTTCAAATCCCAATTGATCCCACCAAATCATGTACTAAGTAGTAGTCGCATGTCTTTTCAACCTAATGTAATGATCATTAGCGAGTCTAACCAAGATACTGATGTAAAGAATGAACTGGCTTATAAGGACATTGATGAAGATTCTAACGATATAGATTGCAATGCTAACGTTGGTCCAACTAAATGCTGGTTGCAAGAAGTGGAAGAAGCATAAGGGTCACATAGACAAAATGATTAAAGGCATGGGTTAGCCAAAGATGTAGATGCGGTCTAGATGTCAAAACCTAAACCTTTCTACATGGTAAGTGTTAGGGATGGATTGGTACCGTTTGAGCATGGTATAAATTATGGTGAATAGAGCTTTGGTGATGAATTAAAGGTAGGCATACAGTTCAAAAATAAAAAACATCCACAAACAACTATGAGGTTACATCATGTTATGAACCACCATAACTTCATTATGGAGTTTAAACTTACATTATGGTCTATCAAATGCGTTAATTAGGAAAAGAGATGTAGGTAGAGACTTAAAGCTTATAAGAAGCAGCATCTTGGATGCTTTGTTATAACTAGGTTTGTAGGTTCACACATGTGCCTCAATCCTATTATAAACTAAGACTACTCGAAATTGGATTCAAACACCTTATCCTATTTTCTTATAAAGGATGTACAAGAATCACTGAGTGTTAAGGTAAAACACTTGCAAGCAACTATTTACAAACAATACAGTTATACTATGCACATAATGAGAATTAGGGAAGAAAATTATAAAGTGATTGAACAAGTTTATGGATGATGGGAAGAATCATATGCAGTGTTACCACATCTACTAAATGCCATCCAAGAGGCTAATCTTGATATTATGGTAAAGTGGAAATGGTAAGACAGTGAAACTACTGAGCATGTGTTCTTCAACAAAGGCTTCTGGACATTTAGACCTTATATTGAGGCTTTCATACATTACATGCCTATCATTACAATCGATGGAACATTCCTTTATGAGAAGTACAAACATAAACTATTGATTCTAACTGGAGTTGGTGATTAGAATCACATAGTCCTATTGGGTTTTTGCCTTAGTTAGTGAGGAATGTTAGGATAGCTAGAGTTGGTACCTAATATGTATGTTCATGCACGTTATAAGGGATCGCGTTGATATATGTTTGATTTTAGACCATCATGTTGGGATTCGGTTTATAATAAAGGGCAAGAATGCAGTGTGGCCAAGAGGTTAGCCTTGGTGTTGGTATATCTTATAAGTCACCAGTAACTTCAATGCTCAAGCTAAGAACAAAGACTGTAAAGAGCTAATTAAAAAGGCCACTTACTAATTGCAACCTCAAAAGTTTTATGCCTAGTACGACGAAGCCAAGATGATGAGCCCCTATACTAAAGTTTACTTTAGAGGCTTGCATCCTAAAATATGGACACTAAGGTATGATGACAAAACTTGGTTTGGTCATAGGACTACTAACATTACCAAAAGTTATAACAGTGCTTTGTGAGATGCTAGGGACTTGCCCTTTATGGCACTATTAAAGAAAACTTTCTACAACTACAATTATTATTTCAATAAACGAAGGATCAAGTTAGTGGAGCTAATGAACATTAGCAAAGTACTTCCTCAATTTGTGGAAAGAAAGTTTGATAGTGGTGCAAAGTAGCCAATGGTCATCGTATTGTGATTTTCAACTACAATGAGTAGATATTCAAGGACATCACTATGCTACGACCTATGTCACACAAGTAGAAAGGAGAGGATAGCTACATTGTTGCACTTAGGATTTAGTAGTGTACTTACAATAAGTGGAAAACATATAAGATTCTATACTCCCATGCTATAGTTATTATGGGGAAAATGAGTATGGATTGTACTACACACATTGGGCATTGGTACACATTGTAGAATCAACTACATGTATACGCATGTTCCTTCATAACATGTGACGATAAAGCCAATTGGTCTTATCTTAACATTCTTGTGTGGTATCCAATTCAAACATTAGACAAGGTTAGGAATCTAAGTAGGACACAAGAGAAATGATTCCAAAATGAGATAGACATCCGAAAGGGACTATTGACTTATACGTATGGACTATGTAGTGGGGATGGACATAATAGGAGAAGTTGTCTGCAGCAAGGAAGATAATCATCTTCGAGTGGATCCACTAGTACTTGACTTAGTTAAAGTGAAAAACTAAGATAGTATTGAGTGATAATATATACGAAAATGTATTTAAGAAATTTTCATTTTGCTAACGTTTTGATTTTCCTTTATAATTATGATCATAAGCTTACTATTTTATTTTTCTTTTTGCACTTGTAGGGGTAAATGGATCCAAGACTGGCCGATAGGTCACTGCTTTACTTGTAGCCATCCCATAAGTCTGAGTTGGTGTGGGGTGGTCAGATAAGGAAAAGTAAATTAAAAATATACTTACAATATGTTCACTTCTTATAATGCCTCCAAGATTAATTCTTCTTCCTTAGTTATAAGCGAACAATTAGCTCAAGTGATGTTGAAGTGAAGCAATATTTCGGCATCAAGATGGCAAGGAGATCTTGATAGATCCATGCATGATCCCATATTTAGAGCAATTAGGCTTCATTGGTGCATTGTAAGTTCCCTTCATACAGTTGGATTGACACTTGATTACTGCTCTAGTTAAGTGATGGAGGGAGGAGACGCATATATTTCACTTCCATATTATCGAGATGACGGTGACTTTATAGGATATATCTCTACTCATTGGTCTCCCAACCAATGGCAATGTAGTAACAAGAGTGACGGTGTCTATTAGGTAGGGTGAGTTATATCACTGCCTACTAAGAATTTTCCTACCAGAGAGTGTCATGAAGGGTACGTGATTGAAATTATCCTAGTTGAGAGACAATTTCACTAATTTACCTTTTGGTGCAGATGACGTTACAATGCATGGCTTTATGAAGGTATATATCATGTAGTTGATCGGGGCTATACTATTCTTAGACAAGTCCAACAATGTGACACACCTTATGTTCTTTACTCTCTTATCGGACCTCACTATGGCTAAGTGCTATTGTTAACCTTATGAATTTAGCTATTTAAAAATAAAATTGAACTCTAGAAGTATAGATAATCTCACAAGTCGATAAGGCTAAGGAAGATAAAAATCTTATTAAATTATAAAATTGAATATATTATAAGTAATAAAAACCTTAGAATTCAATTGAAACATAAATTACATATGAAAACCCTAAATCTTACATATGCATAAATACTTAAAATCAAGTTCAAATTTGACAAAAACCCTAAAACTATAATTTTAAACTTATAAAATGAATAAATGTACCCTAATTGTAATAAACCCTAAACAAACATAATTAGCGATCAATGTACGTAATCGCATATAATTATTAACAAATACATTAAGATAACTCGTAAAATATTATAAACATAACATGTAACAATTAAATTAATAAATTTTTATAAAATTTCAATTTTATTTTATATATACTAAATTTATAATTTTTGTATTTGGAGAAATCTAATATTATTATTTTTATTTTTTCTTTTTCCTTCTTTTCCCTTTTTTTTTTCTTTTTCCTTTTTTCTTTCTCCTATTTCCTATCCATTACTACGTTCCAACTTCCAAAATTTTCGATGGATACATGTAGCTGGTTTCATTTAGCATGTGATAATTATGTGTAAGAGACAAGTTTATTAGATAAGATTATGTTCACATCACATTTATAATAACTTGCTTTTCTCTTTTTCTTTTCTTTTATCCATTACATTTTCTTTCTCCTCCTTTACACCTGTAATTCCTACACAACAATAAACACACATACATATTCCTTGTTTTATTTAAAGTATAAAAGCAAAAGTCCACAAATATACTTTTCTACCTCCAAATCGTAAAGCTTTCATTCTCTTTCTTTTATTTCTTTTGATTTTAACATCCATCAAGAGAAGAAAAGAGAAAGAAGCTTGAGAATTTTAGTGAAATATATTCCAAAAGAAGGGTATTTATTTTGTGTATTTTGTAATAATCATCTTTATGTATTTTTTTATATACATATATCTTGTAAAATTTACATGTATTATAAAGTTATGTTATGGAGATATATGTAATATTAATTTTCTTTGTGTATATATGTTTACATATGTATAAATATTAAAGATATTCATATGCATATACATGTTATAATTGATTTTACAAAATATTGAATATAAGAGATTAGGGTATATATACATATGTGCATGCATATATAATAATAATATATATATGGTATTTTCATTACTTATATATATATATATATATATGTAACTGAAGATATGTATATATAAAAATACTAGTATAGTATAGTATATGTATAATAGAGTGTATATATTCGTTATGTATATGTATATACCATAGTGTATATATATATTGTATTTTGATTGTATAGATT
Source organism: Lumnitzera littorea (assembly GCA_024138015.1). Classification (NCBI taxonomy): domain Eukaryota; kingdom Viridiplantae; phylum Streptophyta; class Magnoliopsida; order Myrtales; family Combretaceae; genus Lumnitzera; species Lumnitzera littorea. The sequence goes on from JAMXBB010000008.1 coordinate 20,609,847, forward strand.
ATATATATATATATATAGACGCAAAGGTATATGTATATATATATTCGTATATGATCATATATAGATATTACATAATTTCAATCAATATAGATATACATGTAAATATGGCCATATATGTATGTATATGTATAAAATACAATTAAATGTACATAAATACCCATATGTGTAGTATATATAATATATTTAAGGTTTTGTTATTATAGTACATAGGTATATTATATGTATAAAAATACGTATATGAATAGTATGGTATATGCAAAAATACAGGTATATTTAAATAGTACATAGATAATATACTATAATATTAATTTCATAAATAAAGTAAAATAGTAAATATGAATATATAAATATATTGTAACCCTTAAAGAAATATAAATAACTAATTTATAAAATTTAGTAAAATATAATAATAAATATCATTATGTACATATTACATAAAAATACAAAATAAGAGAAAGATGGAAAAAGTACAAAAAAAAAATTTGGAAATGACATATGGCATTCCCATATGCTACCACGTCAGCATTTAATTGAATTAATTAATAAAATAATTAATTAATTAGAAATTTAATAAAGTAGTAAAAATGAATTAAATGAGTCTTAAATCTAAAAAATTAGCAAAATAAGTAAATTATAGTAAAATAGACTAAAAAAATAAAAATAAGAAAATTGTAAAATATAAAATTTAAATATTTATTAAACCATAAATATGCGAAGAAAATTTTAAAGTAATATTTCATAATTACTTAAGTTGAAATAATAAAATTTATAATATTTTCACAATATAATACAAAAGGTAGGTTACAGTGTTCAAAATGGACCTCACTACGAGAAAGTACATTCGAAAATGATAAAAACGAACTATAAGTTCATAAAAATCAAACTTAAGCTAAAAAAATTATATGCGATTAAAAATTTAAGATAAACTGAGAAAAATTGATTAAAGATTTAAATTAAACTATGTTTGTACTATACTTAGGTTATAGTAGAGAACTAAGTAAATAATGATAGATATTTAGTTAATTAATAAACCCAATTTTTTAGAATACTTATAGATTTGTTTATCTTTTAGGTACTCAATTATCAAGAACTAGAAATCCTAAAAGCTAGGAGAGTGAGTATTAATCTAGGTGAGGGAATTCTTAAGATCTACTTTTTACTTACTGTTTGTTATTTGTGTGCTGCTTGTTGGTTGATACTAATTGTTTGATTGAATGACTAATTGCTTTATCTAATATCATCCATGTAATCACTTTTTAAATTGGGAAATATAACTATTCAACTAAAATAACTAGTTATACCTATTACATGTTTGTTACCCAATTAATATATTGATGAAGAGTGCTAGCTTTGCAGATTTTTGAGAAAAGAAATTTTTGGAAAATATTTTCCTAATCCTAACTATATTTTGTATGATTTCTGTAAGGACTTGTAGGGCCCATGAGTAATATTTTATTCTTAAGGCAAAACTAGTATAGTATCTCTAATTTATTACAAGAGAACTCACATATTTGCGACTGTAGGGCCTTGGATATGTTTTGATAGTGAGAGGATTCGTTTTATGTGCCCGAAGGGCCTTAGATATGTTTAGTGGATGGCCCTAATTGAGTTCCACCTATATTGATTGTTGTTTCTTAAATTAAGATAATAGCCAAGTATTGTTTGGTGGGACCATACCCCTAGGCATCCTCATGCGGTTAAGGTAAAGTGCTTCATGCAGGTAAGTACGAAGTAAAAATCGATGTATAGATGACGTAAATCTAAACCTTCCATAGTTTCAAGCTCCTATGAATGTATTGCTTGCATTGATTTTGTATGTAGATAGATTATATCGGTACTAATAATGATTGATAACTTATTTGAAAGGTAACAGTAAGGAACAAACTTATTAAGCTATGGTTTGTTCATTCTCCTATAGTTCTTTTGCAAGTTTCTTTAAGTAGGGTTTGGGGAAAATCTTGAGAGTAGAGTACAAATTAGAAATAGGTTTGATGTTGTTAAACTTAATTGAAATGTGTATAAATAGTACAAAAATAATTTATGTAGAGAATATTTATATGATAGGATTATGTATAACATAGAATCTCTTATAAATTATCAAGTTGTTTTACCTTATCTCAATATTTGGTAAGGAATACCGATTCTCTATGGTTCTGATGGACTATGAAATATCGGATCTCTATAGTCATTAATATATTATAGTAAGTTAATTAATAAAAATCAAAAACCTTAATGATTAACTGTTTAGAATCTTGTAATCTCCAACTTGTAAAGAGGTTTTCATATTATGGGTGCACATATGATATAAAAATTTTAGACAATCTTACTAAGCCTCCCTCAAGGTCATGATAACTATGCTTAAGGAGCAGCTTGCTTGGCATGGCTATATTACAGTCGTGCTTCACTTTTAAGATGGAAGTAGGAGAGATTAGTGGTCTATTAGTGATTCTTTAATTGTGGGCATAAGAGCATTTCCTACACATTGCCCTTTTATGTCATCGAATTACATCAGTGGTCAACATTCGACTACTTATGAGCCGATAGGGGGCAAAGTTTGATGTTACCAAGCTACTCATGCATGTGGTTGGCCAATGCAAAGATGCATTCGTTTAACAACATCTAGAGTAGGTACGTATTTAGCAAAATTGGCTACTTGTTCATTCAATAAGTGTTACTATTTTTTAATCTCATTATTGATCATCACTTCAACTTATTTCGATTCCCTATGCACATAAGGATGTTGCTAAACTCCTTGCTTATTGTCGGGATGGGAATGATGCGTAGATAGCCTATGTCCTATTCATATGCTTCCACATCATTGAGATGCACTATCTGGATTACGTAGCTCACCAGTTTAGCAAGATATAGGAGATCCTAACCTACCTTAACACCGAACGGGTGCTATATGAAATTGACTTGAAGGGTAGGACTAGAATCAATTGGGCAACTACACATACAGATTGGATAGCACATTGGGAGGATAAATGAAACTAGATAGCTTAGGTCTAGCCATTGCCTGGTGTACATCCTGATTACGTCCTTTGGTAACAATAGGTTAATCACAGATACATCGGTCAATTGGGGGCCTATTTGATGTATATAGTATGTACATTTGCTATTTCAATAACCAATTTGTTTTTCTAGTTATATGCCAATCATACTTTTATGTTTGGATTACAAGCAGATTTCATACATAGATTGTCGCATATGTCATACCAAGATATTATATTTAAGCAACATGGGGTTGATGACCTCATCTAAGGGATTATTGAGGTCTACTTTGGTGGCCTAACTACACCCAATCATGATGTAAACGAAGACAGCTCCCCACTGAACGAGCCACAACAATAAAGGGGCAATCAAGGATATGGTCATTATCAAGTAGGAGGCTAAGGTCATAGATAACCCGGTATGTAGATTTGAGACAATGCTTCTCCCTCACATTACTCGATGCCAACATCTCTTGGTCTGCCAGGATTTAAGTATTACATACCATTCATCGAGGAAAGCTCCGGCAATCATATGTACCATAACCTCATTGTAGGAGAGACCTTTGGTAGCCAAGTCCATACTCCCCTTATGCCATGAGGAGGCTAGTTAGAGATCCTTATGATAACATAGGCAAGGGAGTCATACAGATGTATCTTACTCCGATCCCCATGTATGCACCATTTTTGGGTGCTTACAGTCAGAATAGGGCATAAATCACCCAACTGGATGCAAATCATATAGTTCAGCCCCAAGTCAATGCGGATTCCCAAGATTTTTGTCCTCTTACACGACGATGGCACTGACATCATTAGCTTTACACATTTCACTTTTGAGTTTTTTTTTTCCATTATTTTCAAAACACTATGTATTTATTTGAAAGTGTAATTATAGTTTCCGTAACGCTTTCATGCCTTCATAATGTCAATGTATTAACATGTTTTAAAGTGTATCTTGAGGATGCAGATTTAGGTTAGAATTGATGATTTTGGATTGATATAGATTTATAGCATTAATCTATATTACAATATCGATTCACATAGATATAGAACAAAAATGTTCTTTATTGATTCAATGCGCATATCTATGGGATAGAGAAAGAGGATGAAACCAAACATCTCACTAACGTATAACCAGATAGAATTCGATTTGTGTTATATTAATTGATTTAAAATGATTTTGTATTGAGCCAAAAATAACTCCGTTGGAGAGGTAAAAATAAACAATCCAAATTAACATTTTTTTTCAACCAAAAATGCGTGTAAGGGAGGTGATTGAAAATTGCTTATTTGAACTAATGATTTGAACCCAAATCAATTGCTTTTTTTTTCATCCAAAATCACCTCAACGATTTCGTCTACCATATTCTTAAGATTATTTTCCCAAGAACGACAATTTTGTAAATTTTATTTATTTATTTTTCCTTTTCCCTTCTATAAGCTTAAGGTTCTTAGATCTCTAAGTTTTTAATTATTATTTGTTTTTTTTTTTAATTTCCTTTAGTCTAACATTCTTCAAATGCCAAATATAGCATGTAAATGGAATCTCATACTCAGATTTTTTTTTTTATGGGGAGCCTTGACGTGCCTACATTTGTGTATATTTATTATTTTACTTTAATTGGTTTTTTAAGTATTCTTATTTAATGGGTTTTACTATATGGTAGAATATGTGTAATCTACCATTTTAAGACCCTACAGTTAAGTGTTCCATATAAATTGCGGAAGGTTGTGGTACTGGTTTATAAGGCTATGATTATGAACATCTTGTCAACATAAGTTTGAAACTTTTGAGTTAAGTGGTTGAAATGAGTCCAACAATGTTTATTGGCTTAGCTATTCATAGTTTTGCATGCTTCCAATATGACCTATAAGTAGTGGGTAGTTTAAATCATATACCAAAAATGGGCAAGATCTAGGCCCAATTATAAGGTTTCGCGATGAAGACGTTATGTTTTTATATTTAATAGAGGGGCATGACTTCGAAATATGACTGTCTATTGGCTACCTCTTGTAATTACTATATACTAACTAAACTAACATCTCATGTAAGTTGTTAAGAGTATAACTCCATGTAATATGTACATATTAATTAATTAACCAACCCCATGAGGTTATATACTTCTATCTAATATGCAAATATTAATTAATAATATTGTATGCATATTTAATATAACTCCAGAATAATAAAATGCATTTCAATACCAACTATTATACACCATATAAGAACACGATAAATTCTAATTATATGGAACTAATAGATATGCCACATATTTATATTTCGCACACGAGCTATGAGAATATAAAGCACATATATTACAAATTTACATACTTCTTATGTATTAACTTCAATATAGTTAAAACATATAGTATCATGACCTAACAGTATTATTGTCGTAGTAGATCGCCATGTACCGCATAAATGTTTACTATCAACTCTCTTGTTGATCGTAGGCCTTTCATATCGTAGGCCTTTCATACAATACATAAGGCTCCTTCTACTATACATTACCACTAGACCCATAAATAAGTAATACAGAGCAATTTACTAAAATTAACTTCTATAATGTAAATTAATCAAGTAAACATGTAGACTCGTTAAGTTTCACACCAAAAGAATATTACAAACAAATGCAGTTCGTAAAGGAAACTGCATTAGATACTTTAATCTATAATATGAACAAAAGTAGAGATAAATGGCTATCTACAAAAAGCTATTATAAAAATCTCTTCTCCACTCCCTAATCGCTCTATCTTGTCTCCAAACGAGACTAACCTCGTGCATTCCTCAATCCAGATGAACAAAGAGGTTCCCCTACAATAAAAGAAATCTATTAGGGTGTAAGCTTAAGCTTATTGAAATAAATAAATTCGTCAATACCGTATGGTAGAAATTTATTAGATACACAAACATATGAATGCATGAACAATCAGTATGCCAAACAACGCATACAGTAGCCTAGGAACTGTATACAACTCAAAATTACGCCCCATGTAGTCGGGGTTGGAGATAATTAATCGACCCAAACCAAAATCTAGGTTCTAGCCCTTGGGTTTTATATCATTTATACTATTGTGCTTAAGTCAAAACAAAACCATACATAATATACTTTCTTTCCTAAACAACAAATTATATTTTCAAAATCCCAAGTTTAGTGGTGTAGTGGCCTCCACAATCAATAAACATACGCTCTAAGCAGAAGCCACAAGATATTGCCCCTGGCCAACAATTGGCATCTCCTAGTGCCTAATAAGCTCGTCAGCTTAAAATAGAAACTCAATATAAATGATGACATAGCTAATACTGAATCCTGTAGAAGGCCCTCTTCTTGTGAGTCCCTTCCTATCTTTTGCATGAAGTGATTGTCGATATCATCCGAATGCAATTATAAGGAATGTATGATTCATTCAATTTCTTAATCATATAAGTGATTAATTCGATTTTTCATGATAATCAAACAATTTCATTCCATACAATCGCACATATGAATTATTGCAAGGAATTACTATTATTAAGTAATTAACAAGCCATAGCATTTAATCATGAACTCATACACATGCATTTCCCATATCCCACAAGCATCTAATTTATATATGTAAGTTTAAGTGCATCTATTCTACAAACAAAATCAAGTAAAGAGTCATCAGGAATTCACTCACTTTGCCATGTAGGTCAATTGAAATAGTCCGTACACTGGGTCCCCTGGATATTGCAATCATAATATTATAAGGATTTGAAATAAAACTTAGAAAACTAAGCTAAAACCTCTTAAGTTATATTCTCAACTAGTTTTCGTATTTTTCCCGATTTCTTACTTAAAGTTTAATCGCCTATAACTTTCTCGTTTTAAATTCAATTTTTATGATCTTATAATCAATCTTCATCTTTTTCAAGTGTACTTTAATATGGTGAGGTTATATTTTCGAGATGAGGCATGCAAATCTATCTATAGGTAAGAACAATAGCGATCCTCATGATTTGGAGTACTTTTGAGCTTTGTTTGGTTAATGGGCTTTTTAACAACTTAGTAAATCCTTTGGGCTTCGGATTAAGATCTCATTCTAGGCTCAAAATACTCTTTAAGATCAAATTCACAACTTTGAGTTACACTCCTAAGGCTAACAATCACTTCTTGAGCTCTTAAGTGGGCTTAAATTGTGAAATGGGCTTATTTTTTATTCAAATCAAATATAGTCACTTTCTTGGGCTTAGGGGGTATCTCGTAAGATTCTTGAGAGTCTTAAAACAACTTTTATTATTGTTCTAAGTTGTTGGTCAGAAACTTAAAGTAGGTTCAACTTGGTATTTGAGGCTCGTTTTGGAAGTTTTAAGCTTTGTTTTTGAGTTTTAGGCTTGTTTTTAAGTTTTAGGCTTAATACACTTATCATACTTGTCTTTTTTGGTCTTTTCACTTTGTTTACTTACTTTTATCATATTTTTAAGCGTCTTTTAGCATAGTTCCAGATCTAGTTGGTTTGGTGTGTAGGCTTCTAACTTAGTTTTTCAACTTGTTTCATCATTTCCTTAAGTTTAGGTGTTAGATCATAAACTTAAGCTACTTATATTTAAATCTTAACTTGACTTCCTTTCCATGAGATGACTATTTAGCTCATACTTTACATGAAAATAGTAGATCTCATACTTATCATAAATCCCATATCATGGTTCATGTCTTACAAAGTTAGTTTCCTCATAAAATTTCATATGATAGATTTTTCCTTTACCTAAGTCTGGATTTAAGCATGTTTAACTTAATAGAAGTGAAAACAACATCCAAATGACTTATAAATTCTCACGTCCAGCATGCTTCCTTTTCGTTCAAGTTTTCATTTCAAGATTTCATCAACTTAAAATTTTCCATTCAAAGTGTTAAATAAGTATTTCTACAAAACACCAACTTTATATGCTCATATTTTAACTTTCATGTAAGAATTTCATAAGTTTGTTTCTTAAGGTAATCTTAGGTGTTTCATCAACTTATGATCATACTCATATCTTCACGAAATAATGGTCTCCTAACATGAATAATAAACAACTAACACAAGATATACTTGCTTGTCTACAAAGCTAGAATATGGTGGTTGTGTACTAAGTTTCCACTCAAGCTCTTCGTCTTACTTCCTCCTTCTTGCACCTTTTTTGGAAACTTAAGTTGTGGTCTATTGGAGTAGGGTTTAAGGAGTGTTCTAAGGATCTTAAAAGGAGCTTTGAATGTTGGCAAATGTAAGACACAAGTAGATTTGAAAGTGCCGTGAGTGTAGATGCTTAGAAGGTGGAGGCAAGTGTAAGATTTTGTGGGGTTTTGTGTTTCCTCTTTTGAGTTGTTTTCAAAGTGAGAAATGGAAGTGAAAATGAAGTTGAAAGTGACAACAAATGGAGAAAGATTGGTTGGTTGCAATTGGAGTGAAAAGTGTGTTTAAGAAGTTTGATTTTGTTGTCTTATAACATGTACAAAAGTCAACATTTGTAACTTTAGATGATGTAAGCATTAAGAGGTAAATAGTGAAGTGTAAGATAAAGTGATTGATGGATGAAAAACAAAAGCATGACCCCTTCCTTAGCCATGTAACAACCGGCCATTAGGCCTTTCTTTTGGGTATGGAATTGTCTTGTCTGCTTTATTAAAGTTAGCATGTGAAATCTTGTGATATCTTGTTCATATGTAGTATAAGTGAATGGGTGATAATGAAAGCATCGTATCACTAGTTTTTTATAAGTTATCAATTGATAAATGACTCCAACTCTCAATTGATAAGTCATTTAAGGTGATTAGTTGGTTTACTTATTTACATGTAAGGCTTAAGTATAAAGATAAGGAAATTGGCTTATGGGAAATTGTTTTAGAATTTACTTCTTAAATTGTTTTGTAGATTATGATTCAATTGTTATAAAATTATGAAATTTTATAGAGTTGAACGAAATTATTCAAATTAAATTATCAATTAGACGTTTAGGGTTAAAAGTCCTTAATTGTTTTAGGGTTTAGGGTCTCAAGTGACTTTAAAGTCCGCAGTTCTTTATATTCGGGTTTTATCGATAATCAACTTTTGAATTGAGAAAATTAAGTTCGTTTTTAAATGTAAACTTGAATTTTTAGTTTAATTAATCCTTAAAAACATTTAGGAAATACTCTTAGTCAAAGCATAAGCCCGCTAAAAGTAAGGTTTACATATAGCATATGCTTATGTAAACAAAGAGATAAATCATAAGGCATTCACAATGCATATGAATCAATTTAATGAAGTTACTAAAAAGATTATCAGTCTAAACATGTTAACAACATGTCACTGAATGTTTTAAAAATGTTGTAAATATTATTATATGATTGTGTATGTATGCATTATACATTACAATTTTATGCAAATCTTGGTGGTTTTTGCACATGTATATGGAGTGGCCAAAACATCCTAAAAAGTATCTATTGCCCATGCTATCAATTGAATAAAAAGATTAGTAAATGTCATCATCATCGTCTGTGCTTCATTACATGCTAACCCAAAATAATTCATACATATACTAAATGATAGTAAGGTGAAAAGAAGAAGAGCACAATGGATTATTTATATGAAACTGGTTTAAATCAAATTTGTAAACCTAGGAGATGAGATTTAAAAGATTCAATGGCTATAGATTTGAATTGGAAATTTCTAGGTACCACCGTAAAAATTTCCTTTTGATTTAACTATAGCCACTCAAATGATTAAGTTTCTTGCGAAAAAATTGGCTTAAATCAGTTATGGCATGGTCCAAAATTTTAAACAGGAGAGATGACACAATGAAAGTTTCAATAGGTATATAGTTGAGCTGAAAAGTTCAAGGTACACTCATAAAAATGTCCTCTTAATTAAATTATAGCCAAACAAATCATCATATCTCTAGCGAAAAAGATGCCACCCTTTGGCAAATTAATGGCTATTTATAGGCATCGAAACATCATTCAAGAGAACCATAAAACAGAAACAATTCTGAGAGACATGATCACGAGAATGATTTTAGAATTGGTATAGTTGCAAAAGAATGTTACTGCAGCCATTGTAAACATTCCAGCAAAGACACTTCCATAAGTATTTACTTTTTTCATCTGTCATTTTTTCTTTCTACAACGTATGCTTAACAGTGCAAGAGAGTGGGGAAAAAGGAAAAGATGGACAAAAGCGTCTCTGTCCTCAGACGATGCGTTGATCAGATCTGCAGCCAGATTTTCAATTCTCACAGGAATGCTTAGCTTCCAAGTAAAAGCGCAACCTAAGTGTGTGAGGACAAAACCAAAGAAACTTGGTTAATCATCAAAACACTTGCTAAAAAGGTCCATCCCAACCTTCAACTTTACGAATTCCATCCCACCAAATTGTAAACTTTTATTTATTTGTCTATCATAAAATATTATAATATTTATTTATTTATTTTTAGATATAAAAGACATTGTCCCCAATCGCTTTATTATTTTTAAAATTTTTGGATATTTACATCGAATTTGTTGCAAAAATATGTTTCCATTTTTAAAAACATTTTATTTAATTTAATTTGGTTATTGTAATGTTTTCTTAGATCCTATCCTAAATCCTCTCATACCATATACATATTGAGTCTACTGGAGCTGATGCCAATTAACATTGGAGGACATGATGATAACAATGCTGAACCTGCGTCAGTGGGAATGCGGAGAACCTATTCCAGGGGTCATCTACTTATAAGTGAAGTCCATGTAGAGAAAGCCATGGCATCTCCAGACATAGAGGCAGGAAATCCACCTTTAGAAAATTGGAGGCCTGAGAACATCTTAATGGGAAAGGGACTTTGCAGTACTGAAGCGTTGCTGCAATTGCTGTTACCCAAGAAAGGATTGAAAAAAAAAAAAAAGAATTGGTTGATCGATACAAGTTCCAATTTGTGGTGTTCGCCATTTCTGTGTTCTTAGTGGTGCCCACATGCGTAATAATGAGTATGACCTCCAGGCATACGAAGAAACACCACGTCTCTCAAACGACAAATGATGGATATTGCTTATTATCGCCAGAGGTGGACAGTGTTAGGATTACCACAATGCATTCAAATGTCTCACTGCGGTAATTCAGGTAGTGCATGGAGACCAAGGGTTTGAGCGACAGATGCAAGCATGGAGCTGGGCCAAGGGAAGTTCATCAAAGCTAAAGATTCTAATCAAGATTGACTGTTAAAACTTTTAGCTTTTATTTCCTTGTTTTGGTTTGCAATCATAAACCTTTGTGTCTTATGTTCCTTAAGACAAAAGTATAAATATATGGATTGAAATAAAAGAATGATAATAGATAAATAAAACGAAATGAATAAGCAATTGAAAAACTAACTTGTAAACGATAGCTAATAAACTTCTTCGACGATCGATCAAATATTCAACTGCAAGGGTCCGGAAAATATAGAGACCACAATCCAAACCTTAGTTTAGTTTTATGATTGCCCATGAGATGGTTTCTATGATATTCCTATCGCATTTGTTGAATAATATAACGACTTTTGAATATTAGAAGGGAAATAGAACTACTTTCTAATGATTACATTGTGAATTTTAATTAATATAAGGTTCAATACATATTTGAGTAAATATAATATGTGTCTACTTTTGTCCATTTTTTATTTTTAAAAAATTTTTATAATAGGATAAAAGGTCTCAAATTAGGAAAAATACAAAAAAAAATAGAAAAATAAGAAAACCCAAAAAATAAGAAATTTAGAAAAAAAAATATGAAGTTTAGAAAAGATACAAAAAATAGAAAATTTAGGAAAGCTAAAAAATTAAGAAATTTAGAAAATAGAAAATTTTAATTTACAAAAAAAAACTGAAAAGTTACAAAAAATAGATGATTTAAGAAATTTAGAAAATAAAAAAAATTAATAGAATAGAAATTTTTTAAAAAAATAAGAAGACAGTCATTAGATCTAAGCTTAAAATTTGAATCTAGCTCAGGCTAACTTAATTCATATATATAATTTAATTGTATATATGGGTAAGGTATAGACCAACAACTTAACGAATAAGCACTTAGATATTTGGTATTAGGTTAACTTAAGATGAAGGATTTGAATCTTGCTGGACATAAATTGTTTTTTTAGTATTTTATTAAAAAGTATATGGATCGAACTAGCCTAAACCTAGTCCGTATGATTATTGAATAAGGCTTAAGGCCTTGCTTCAAACACAACCAAAACATCAAGCCAGGGCATGCCCACGCGTGCATAGGGGCACGTGGCACATGCCTCGCATGTGGCCTCATCTCTAACCTTCTTCTTCCTCTTTTCTTTCTAGAATTTCAACTCTTCCCTTTAGGTACTTAGTTTAACGTCATTTTTTATCTCATTTACTATACAATTTAACCGATTTAATAACGAAATCATATAGTATACTTAGCATATTACGAATTAAAATAAAAATCCTATCCTCTTTCATCCTCTCACTTACCTGAATTTAACTTGGAAAATCACAAAAAGTTAATTTTTCAACATAAGACATTAATGGTCGATTTCAGCCATTAACAAGGTTTCCAAGCTCGAGTGAGCTCAGAAGGCTATAAATTAGACCCTCTCATCCTTTGTTTAGTGTCAAAACATCATCTCCCCCTCTTAATCTCTCTCTTCCTCTCACTCTCTCTTTCTCTTCAAACTTCCCTCTCTACGCATCCTCATCCGAAATCGCCACCACGACCAACTTCATAGTGGTCCACAACCCAAGTCCTAACCTTCTTTCAAGATGTAGCCACCACCACCCTAATGCACCCTTAATCGCCACCAACCACCACTCTCAAGAACCACTAAAACAACGACCCCATGCCGGGGCACCAAGCTTACCCCCTACAAACCCAATACAATAGCTATAAATCTCCCTTTCCTCAATCATTTCGCCATCAAGATCATTCGAAACCAAGCTTTGTCGACTATTGCAACTAAAATTCACTAACCTGACCTGACCGACCCTACTCTATGACCTAACCTATGTGCCTCTCCCCTGGTCTAACCCTCCTCTAGTCCAAATTGTTATTGTCATTTCTTCTATTTCTTTTTTTTTATTATTTATTATTTATTATTTTATATATGTTCCAATTGTAAATGTAATTGTAATAAAAAAAATAACAAAAAAAAAGGCAAGAAGAGAAAAAAAAAAAGAAAGAAAGAAAGAAAAATAAAGGATTTTATTATTTGTTTAAAGCATGATAAAAATAGATGATAATAATAACAATAATAATAATGGAATAAATAAATTAGTAAATAAAAATAGTTTTGATACTTAGAAAATCAATTTTCTAAAATTAAAGTAAATAATTTTTTTTTAAAATTAACACCCTTTTTAGAACTTTCCACCAATAAACCCCCGAATTAGGGGCGTTCGAATCTTTCTTAATAAAGTAAAACTTACTTAAAATCATAAAATTGATGTGATTTTGAAATTAAAACAAACCTATACAATAAAATTTTTCAAAAAAAAAAAAAGAATTACTTACAATTAATCCTAAATAGTTGGTACATAGGCATCTATAGGACGACAGTAAAAAATGAGAAAACCTATTTTTCCACTTTAGTTTAAATTGTTCAAATTTGTTAATCAATGATTAAACTTTGTTTTTCTAGGATAATTATTAAAAGGTGATTTCAAAAGGTTCGATTTAAAATTGGAAAGTTAATAATACCCATAAGAGTTTAAAAATCCTAAACCCCTAAATCCATTTTTCTAATTCCTAAAATCGTTTACAAATTGGTTTAATCAAGAAGAATAATAGTTAAATTATAACTAATCTATCGAGTTAAATTATAATCAATTGGATAGATTAGTTATAATTTAACTTTTTTTCTTGATTTCGATCAAGTAGTGACTCCAAGATGTTTTCAAAGTTAAAGAATCGGTTTTCTTTAAACCATAATCGAAGCTCAATATTAAACAGATAGAGTTTACTATTGATTAGTTTAAAGAAAACTAATTTAAAAAAAAAAAATAGGAGAAAAAGAAAGCTTGACAGCTTGCCAACTCCATTAGAGAATGTCAAAAGGGTTAGCCATTTAATTTTTCAAAATTAAAATTAATTTCTAAAAATCACCTTACTAAGTGTAATTTATTTACTCATCGATTTATTAATTCGTTATTATTAGTACCATAACCAACATTTTTGCAAGTTTTATTTATTTAGCTATTTTGGTAGGAAGGGTTGGGAATTTATTTTTCCACAAACATATGATAGAAATAATCAAACCTAAACCATATTAGGAACCTAGGACTGGAGAGCCATTGTATAGGCTCCAAGTGCTATAGTATAACCACTGCTCAATGTTGATTAGGCCACCCCTACTTAAGTTTGATGTAACCAATGAAAGTGTTCTTTAACAAGTAAGGACGTACAAGCTTAAAGACCTTTAGAACCTATCATTTATGCATTCATGACATCCATAATCGACAAATAATCAAGTAAGATAGGAATGAAAATGAATAATAGCTCAGAGTTTCCTTAATTTTCCTTGTAATTTTAACGTGGTGTAAACATAAAATCGTTGTAAATAGGTTTTGTTTATTGTAAATAATGGTTGATCAAACTTGTAACATATTTTTTCTTTGTAATTCAGATTAAGAAATGACTTGTTCATCCAACTCCATTCACTTTAGGGAAAAATACGTTGACAAACCCATCAACCCTAAGCTCACCTTGGACCAATAGCTTCAACACTTCAATCCAAGGGAACAAGAGGCCATCATTAGCAAGATTAGGCCCGTTCTATTACTTCCCAAGGTGAAAATAGAGATTAATTTGAGCCTAAATCCAACAAATAAGGTATCTTCTATATCAATCCCAAAGACTAGGGATAAAACAAAATCAAAATAAAAGCCTTTATCCTAGCAGCATTTGGGACTCTCTTATTCCCTAATGGAAAACTCCTCATCCATTTTAGGGTTGATGCATTAGTGGGCTACTTTCTTGAAGGTAAATCATATATCTTGACCCCCCTCATAGAACAAATTAGAAGCCTCAACATTTTGAAAAAAAAAAAACGATGGTACACTAAAGACTAGCATGGCATTACTGATAATATGGTTTGTGAGCCACATGAGGTGTTATGGGCTTGATATGATTTGAGGAGAATTTGGTCATAATATTGATCTGATCAATTCTTTTGTCAATGAGATTCATCTCTCAAAAGGAAAATCCACTTACTACTGTGTAGAAGTGTTGTGAAATTTTCAAATCGTTGAGATCTTATAGATAGCAAGATGGAGCAACTTCAAGAGGGTAATCTTAGTCTACAAAAATTATCAAGTAATACCCCTAATCATGATGAAATTGTGCATAGGCTATTACCTTCACAATATGATCAGATAATTCGGGGGTATCCAAGATATAGTATACAGGCCACTACTAGATATCATGACATTAGATTACAAGGACCTTCAGATTCCACTACCATAAAAGATGTCCAAACTCTAGCTAATCAAACAATTATGGGAAACAAGGACTATCAACCACAACATCAATTTAAGACAATGGCTAAGAGAAATAGATTAGCATAAGGTCACCAAAGAATATCTGTACGATCAGCTCCATAAGGTCAGGGAGATTTAACATTGAGCACCAGAAATCCTCTAACCTACACTAGCCAAACCAGATGCTAAAATCAAAACCTATATGGACCAAGTACAAGCCCATATAGAATTAATTTATGAAGAGTTGGACATGTAGGAAGATCTCTTTCAAGAATCAAGACAACGTTCCTAGGCCTTAGAACATCAATTAAGGATGGCTTAGAAAAGGCTCAAAGAACTAAAAGAAATAGAAGAGCCCAGCCTAGAAAAGAGAAAGGAAGCACTAACAGGATCCAGTAAGTAGAAAAAGGAAACACCTGCTAAGCACTAAAAGAACGCTTATAAATGGGAGTACTTTCCTTTTGAAATAAATGTATTTTCTTTTTTAAATAATGTAAAAGGGAAATTCAAAAGCTACAAAATAATAAAAATTCCCATCTTGCTAGTTATTTATCAATCCTGCTTCTTTGTATTCGTGTGCCATGCATTGTCACATTTCTATTTCATTTAAAAATATTCATGTGACTAACTTGTTGAGAAGTAATCTTAAACCAGGTCATCAAAATAGCTCCTAAGCAACAAACCTTCTAGAGAAGTCTTATTCGAACCTACTCTCAAACTAGAATAGCCTGCTAAAGAAACAACAACATCAACACCAACAATAGTAGTACCAATCCCAAAGTCGTTGGTCCTGTTGAGTTGAGGTTCTGTGCTTTAAAACAAGCAGTAGGGAAGACTACAAATCAACTGAGCTTCTTAACTGACAACATCGCTTTACTCAAGTGCATAGCTCCATTAAATAAAGAAAACTCCAAAGCTCGATATGGAAAGAATTTTGAAGCCCTACTTCCTAAAACATAAGAAGCCTATCCCAAAGTCAACTAGGCCTTTGAAACCTTTGAGACAAAAGGGGTCTTTTTGAAGGTCAACCCAACTTTTAAGCCAAACGTTTACTCATTTCTAGTTAACCCAAAACCTAAAGCTGATCATGATATATTGAAAGAGCTTGAGAGGCGATTTACCTAACAAATTACTAAGAAAATAAAAATGCTTGAAGGGTATGGTGGTTTTGAGCAGGCTAGTATAATAGACTTCTCTGCCTATGACTATGGAAGCTTTCCAAAAAAATTCAAAGTACTTGATTTTGAGAAGTACAATGGGACTAGATGCCCAAAATTGCACATTAGGCTGTACGTATGCAAGATGGGCAAATATGGGCAAATATGTACAATATGACCAGCTTATGGTCTAAACTTTTCAGGATATCCTAACTAGCCCTACTTTAACTTAATACGCTCAATTAGATCTAAATCAAGTGAACACATAGGAGAAACTAGCTAGAGCGTTTTATGAGCAATACAAATTCAATGTTGAAGTGACACCAACCATGATAGATTTAGTCACCCTATAAAAGAAGCATAATGAGTCATTAAAGGACTATGTCCAGACGTAGAGATCCTTAACCGTAGGAGTATCTATCCCCATGACCAAGAAAGAGTTGACTTTAGCTTTTATTAATACTTTTGAAAGATATTATTACGACTCATCATAAATCCAATAGTGAATAACTCTAGTATTATGAACTCAAAATGTAAATCTATTATATAACATGATATGAAAACAATACTATTAGAGGATACAACAATTATTTTTAATAAGATTATAAACTATGCACATAATTAACTTGTAATTTTATACTTGACATAATTTCAAAAGGTTTATGAAATTATAGACAGGTAATATATGTCCACTTATTTCACAGTTGTAACTTATAACTTTATATGGATGTATTATTTTCAACGATTTCATAACTAATTAATGATGTGCAAGTATTATTTAAATATATACATAGAAATACTATTTTCCCAAAAGTATGTAATGTACAAATATTATATATAAAATGATTTATACAATTATAGTTGACCATATTGTAATGTGATATGTGTTTGATTACATTATCCTAAGGACATGTAGTATATATATATTTACGTATATGTATATGGAATATTTGTTTGAAGAAGTGTAATTTTCATATATTGACTAAGATATATACATGTATATATCATTAAAAAAATGTCCCTTTTTTGTGCAATTTATAATTATCTTTTGTTTTTAATATTTCAACAACTTTTTGAAAGCTTATGTATAATTATTTATAATCATGTATAACAAGTACATGATAAAGAAATATATATACATAAATGTCGTTACTTAAATGCTACATATATATATATATATATATAAGTGAGTTATAAATATTGTTGCTTATATAAAAAGGTGTCTTTTGTACAAATTACAATTTGGCCTTAAATATTACAATTGTTTTCTTCATAAAACTTACGCAATTATATGTATATGTATGTATGGATATAAATTTAGTAAATATGTTTTATACCACATGTATAAAACTATTTATCTATAAAAATATAAGTAAGTTACATGTATAAATCAATTGAAATTACTTATATATATGTACATATATGAGGATTTAAACATCATTTTCCCTTATTTTATCATATTTTGGAAAAGCATGTAACATAATTCCTACATACATACATGTATGTAGAAGCATATAAAAGTTACTAAATAAGAGTCTTAGAATGATAGGTGCCATTACAAGATGTTAATTTGGACAATTGGAGGTTTTAAGGCTTTATATATAAAAATATATCGCTGATGGACACTAGATATTATAGATATATGTTGATAGCATAAAATTAATTTTTCTTAAGAATGTACATAAACTATAATTCAACATGTATTCATTCATAAAAATTTTATTGAGAAACTATATTGAATTTCCTTCTATGCATGCACTTTGCACTAGTAAAAAAATAATAATAAACAAAAGATAATATCTTAATTTCCCCAAAACCATGTTTAGTCTAGTAGTCTTCTTTGGACTTATCCATTCCCCCTCTACTATTTAACACTAGATAATGGAAGTTGTCTTTATTTCCATTAAACATCACTTTGCATACTATATTGATCTCTCTAAGATGCATCACTTTAAGCCTTCTTACATGCATTTATTTCTTTTATTTTTTCTAGGATGTTCCATTTCTATGATAAATCTCTACCTCTTTCAAAATTTGTCTATCTGCACAAACAAAAATAGGATTTTTTAAATCCTTTTCCCTTTCCAAGTTAATGTCTAGTCATCACCCCCTTCTCAACTCTCTTCACCAAGCACCCAAATAAACATTGCCCTATGCATCCCTCATCCTCAATCGGTCACTCTCTTTCACCCCCTCTTACATCACTACGTCACTCTCTCTTCACTTACTCTCTCTCCTTACCTTTTTCATATAGGCCTCCTAGCATCTTCTTCACTTTTTTTCCTATACAAACAAGCAAAGTCCCATAGCTACATCAATCCCTCCACCTTACTCACTAACACAATTTTGAATTCCTATGTTGCTTGTTACACATGAAAATTTGAGCAATGAAAACAGATTGAGTCTCTCATCTATAGAAATGCAAATGAAACTACAAGAAAACCATCAATCTCAACATGTGTTCACCCTCCTTGTTAAGATAATTTCTAATTACAATAGTTCTATTCTCTTTCCATAAATTCTATGTTTTTAATGTTTATTTTATTCTCTTTTGTTTAATTTTTTTTTTTTTAACAACTCCTACGTAATCTATCAAAAGATGTTTATTTTATCTATTATCATATACTCTATGTATCCTTAACAAAATAACTTGTTACACACAAATATATATATATATGTGTGTGTGTGTGTGTGTGTGTGTGTGTGTGTGTATGTGTGTATGTGTGTGTATGTTTTTATGTATATATAAATGTTATGAAGCAATAAGGGAAATAAAATACATGAAGCATGGACAAAACTTTGAAAAGTGTGAAAAGGAAGGGAGTTAAAAAGCAAGAGATTGTCGTAGTGATAAAATAACTCTTTAACATGTTGGTTATTCATTGTTGTAGGAGAATTCACCATTTTTTTCAAAATATTTGTGGGAACTTTGATTTGACAAGAAGAGAGACTAAGGTGAATTTTTTTTCCCTTATATGCCCTTACATGAATATTAGTCTTGCTATGAAATACTACTCAAAATCATTTAAGGAAGATGATTATTAAAATAAAGGTATACGAATAATTAAGTTTTAATGATAAAGGTAGTTTTGAAAAACTAAAGAAAGGTATTAATCCTAATAAGAAACCTTACCTATAAATAGATAGTAAATCAATGGGTCAAGCTTTATTCTCTCACTTTACGTAACTCTCTCTACAACCTAATAGTGTCTTCTAAAGGGAATCTCAAACATAGAAAAAGGTGAGTAATTTCTTCCTTGTCAATAGAATAAACGAAAACTGGATTTAATAATAAGAAATCTTTTATCGTAGGTTTTGTAGGAAAAGTGAGGTGCTAGTTCTATTGAAGCTTATTAATGGATAAAAAACAAGAGATAAAATAAGATATTTTCTATGTTCCTCTACTGATATTGTTTATCTTTAGTTTTGTTAGTTTAGAAAAACATACATAAGTGTTTTGCATGTTAAGGATTGATAGATTTGATAGAATTAAGAAGGGTAGGTTTTGAATCTGATGATGGATGTGTTAAGATTAATCTTGTGAAGCCATATTGGATGAGGTGATTTTAATCGGTGTTGGATTAGTAAATTGAAGTGTTAAAAAGAAGAAGAAGAAGAAGAAAAATCACTTAGGTGAAGATTCATGGTAATAGGATAATTTAAGGTTGAATCAAAAGGTTTTGGAGTGTTAAAAATCAAAGGACATGAGGTGTTTTGACACATGAGAGAAATACGGGCAAGATCATAGGCGTGGTCTTACCTGTAATCCCTTTTAGCTGTTTCTTTAAGGAAGCGTAAAGTGACCTTTGGGGTTAGAGAAGTCCATGCCCTAAGATCATAACCATAGTCCTTGGGTGTAGTCTTAGTGTGAAATTTAAAAGAGAATCACAATTAAGGAACACAACCATGAATCCTGACCATAATCTTGTTCCTTTCTTTGTTTCAATGTTTTTCGAGTTCCTTTGATCCTAAGTCATATTCTAACATTTCTTAAATACTTTTAGGAAATTAAAATGGGTTTTAAACCTTAGAATAAGCCATTAGCAAGATTTATAAATGTAATGGAATCAAGTAAGAAAGGGTAAGATAAATTTATATGAACTCTAAAGGAGTATATTTTCAATTGTGTTTCAAGTTTTGATATTGCAAAATATTATGATTTAGCTGTATCATGCTCAGGATCTAGGTATGTATTTATCTTACTTGTTGGGTGTGCTTGTTAGGTTTAGAAATATAAATTAACTTAATAAATGTTTAGCTATTAATATTGTGTATATTGTTTGTGCATGGTTCGACTCAGTGATGGTTTCTTGAAGGATAGTCCTTTGATCTCTAAGTAGCATTGTCCTCTGTGAAGTTGCTCCTTGACATGATTACAAATAGATTCAATTAGGAAAGTGTGGGGACCATAGATGGTGAACTCTTGCCAGTAGACATTAGTGTTAGAAAGGTGTGGTGATTGTGGATAGTGAACCCTTACCGATAAAGTTGGTGAGGACTAGGAAGGTACGGGGACAGTGTGATGGTGAACCCTTACTTGTAGAGAGTGTGATGTTAAGATGGTGTTAGGGCCTTGAGTGGCAAACCCGTACCTATAATTTTGTTTAAGGCCATGGTGAGATTCTAGTTTAAATATAGAATAATGAGTATTTCTTTGTTGCTTGTGAATTTGAATATGCATATATATATATATATTTAAATCAATAAATTGTTGCAATATATGTTGCATATTAATACATGTGACATATGAAATTACGTGGCATGTGCATGTGTTTATTGTATTCACGTATTAGGCATTAGCTTATTCTTTATTTCTATAAATGCAGGTACTTAAGTTAAAATTTCAAAATATGACAATTTTGGAGATGACTACTAAGATGATCAAGTTAGGAGGCAGTGATTAGATATACCATCATGAAGAGAAAAAAAAGGGGGGGTGGGGGTGGTGGGGGGCGGCGGGGAAGATAGGAAATATGTTTAGATCGAAATAAATTGTTAGACTAGTAATTGGTTTACAAATTGATGATAATTTTAATTAGATTATTAGATTGAATATTAATGGAATTTGTTGCCAATTTGAGAAGGTTCAGTAATTGATATTTCAAAGTTAATTAGAAGATTCTTATGATATTTATTTGAAGATATAATTTATATTTTTGGAAATTTTTAGTTACTCATTTAAACTTGACGTGTAATTAGAGAATAGGAATATGTGTCAGTTTGTAGTTTCCTAAATCTGGGGCATTACATGCTGTGTCATAGTTAATGCAATTCGATAACATGCTCCTTATATTTATTACATTATTAATATGCATGACGGAATATATGAATATATATCGACACATAGTTGTTGCTTCTTCGTGACCTCTGGGATATTCCGAATGAAAAGGAAGTAAGCAATAGGAGGAAACGAAAACAAAAAGAAAAAAGAAAAGGGAAGCTCGAAGTGTTAGAGCTTTGACAAAATCGGAGCAAGGAATAAAAGGCGAATGTTATTTCTTAAAGGAAGCAAACCACTAACACCGTGAATAAAAGACAAAACCAATAACACGTAAAACGAAGATGAATAATAAAAGCTTAATCCTTTACGTACAGACCATCACTTGAAGGAAAATGTTCACTTAGTTGGTGAAGGGAGCTTCCGGACCAAACGCAATCATATTCATAACCGCTTGGATTTTGAGTTCTTTTTCCATGTATTTTCCTTCTTATAAAGATTAGGTGTACTCTTTCTTATTCCCAATAATTTCTAATCATAAGAACTAAGGTTTCCATGTAAAAATAATGTAAAGTAAAGCTGAGATAGAAGTATGTACAGAAAATAAGATTCAAATCCCCTTTTCTAATCCTTTTCTATACCTTTAAGCATATGACGTAATAGGCATGTATTTAATCGCCTTTATAAAATTTTTTTGTATATATGTATAATATATATACTTAATTTAATAATTTAGATTTTGTCTCATCCAAGAAAAAGTAATAACAATAGTAAAATAAATAAATAATTATATATATATATATCTATATACGTTAGACTTTGAATTATATACTATCATATAAATGGTGCAATGGTCTGGAGCCACCAAAATTCATCAACTTTCTATTTACTAATAAGACCTTATCACCGGTAATACTAGCATTATTACCTGTTGCACTCCGAAGATTTGGGCCCCATGCACTAAAACTGACATGACCATGTCAAGGTACACTGAAATCCTATGAAAACAATTGTATGAAAGCAAAAATCAGAGTCAAAATGAGAAAATTATGGCCAGAATTTGAAACTAGTCATAACTTGGAAATGTAGCAAATTTAGTTTAGATAATTAGATTGATTTACCATAAACTTATAGTATTATCATCTTACTACGAACCAACCTTGATATCGATCCTTGGATGTCTAAAGATCACTTCGACCCACAAACGTCATGATCAGGAAAGTATTTTTATAATTATTGCACTTATTTTTGCCTATACTATAATTACACTTAATTCAAGATAATAACAGGAATGCATGGGGAACTTTGGGCTATGGATGTGTTTGAAAATGCTTGTTATGCTAAGTGAAGACATCATAAGATAAAATAACAAGTTATGATTATATATATATATATATATATATATATATATTATGATTTATGATTGTCTATGATACTTGTCTAGTCACATGAATAATAATTAAAAGGGGCATGCATAGCATCATATATCATTGCATCATATTGATCATTACATCATGGATGTAGGACGGAAGGGTCTTGTGGGGGGTTGCCATAATGTCTTAATATCATATTTTTGTATAATGCGCAAAAATAACATGTTCGTACATTAACTCATGAGATCACTAGACATTGAAGACGCCAACCAATAAGTTAAGGGTCAAGTCTTAGAGACCTATGCTTTGGGGTAAGTAGACTATGTGTGCTACTCACATCCATACCCTTAACTTTGGGATTCAAGAATTGAGAAAAGAAGGGAAAATGCATGAGAAAAAGAACAAACATGATTGTGAGAATACCATGAGGCTTAGAAGTAGGGATGGCAATTTGGGACCTAGACGCAATAGACCTAAATACAACATGACACAAACTAAAGGGGTTGGTGTGTGGAAAATATTAACACGAGACACAAACCAGTCAAATCGATTTAAGCACAGTTAAATTCATGCCTGAGTTTATGTTAATCTCCTAATCCCAAACACGAGATAACCTCTATATTTTTTTATATTTATATTTTTGTTATACAAATCATTTTTTTCTAAGTTAGAGATTTCAATTAAAGGTATGGAGATACTTTTAGCTATATATTCTTTTTATTGCATTGTAATTTAAAGATACAAAAAGTTATGATTGCGTAGATGTTTCAACTTTCTTCCTTGAAAGTCCAAGAGACAATGTAATAAATTTGAAAATTAACACTTGTAGTAATACTAATATCCATTAAATTCATGATTTTACTTAACTTGATGATGTTATGTAACTTAAATTTAGTGACAACATATATTCTTCTTTTTGCATAGTAGTTTAAATAGGTAAAAAATTAAAAGCTCAAGTAGATTCTTTAACTATCTTCCTTGAAAATATGATAAACAATATAATAAATTTGGAAATCAATACTAGTGGTAATATCAATATCCATTTAATCTATGATTCCACTTAATTTAGTAATGTTATATAACTTAAATTTTCAAATTTATTATATTTAGTAAGATTTTGATTCTCTTAAACTTTTGTTTAAGTTGTAATTTTATATTACATATGAAGAAACTAAGTATTTTGTGTTTATGAGATTTAAATATTATTATCATTTCCCCCCTTTGTATCTATAAATATTATATAAATTTAATTATAAATTTTTAATCGATAAATAGTATCAAACCTATAATAAACGAGATATAACGTGTTAATATTAATTGCTAGCCCTAATATGAATAAGTAAAACCTAGACACGAGAAATATAGGTCATTGGTTTATGTTCTTATAAATGATTAATAAACAAGACATTTCCTAGGTTTAAGTTTTTCAAATATTAATCCGTTTAGACACAAAAATGAGACATGACATAATAACATGAATTACTAGTCCTACTTAGGAGCTGATGGTAGGTGCAACTTAAATATGATGGTTTAATTAAGTCCAACCTTAGCTTCAAAGGTATAATCTCAATTTATGTATAGTTGCCAAACTGACTGTATGTATTCAATGAGCATATGTTTGAATTCCATTCATATGGTTAAGTAATAATAACTTGTTTGCTATTGCTTATTAGTATAGTATAAGGGATATCTTATTAAGTTAGATGTAACTTAGCTCCAATAGTTTCTTTTGCAAGTTGATTGAAAGCTAAGACTAGACTAGGATTAGAGTGCAAAGTGTCTAACCATGTCATGTAATAAAAGGATAAGATTAGAAAAATAAATTATATAGTTTAATTATATCATAAACCCTTCAATAGCTTTTATGATTTTCGAAATTCACTTATCTAGCTTAGTATTTGGTAGAGAATATCGATTCTCTACAATTTTGGTTTGTACACACCTAATTTTTGCCCTTCCATAATCTTAGTTTTTATTTTTACAAAAAATGGTCCTAATTCAAAAATAATAAAAGATGTTAACGAATAATGAAAATACCAAAAAAAATAAGAAAAGGAAAAATTAGAAAAATTTCGTAGATTTTTAGGAAGTAATTTATATTAGGAATAATTAGTTTTAGTGTTAATTTTAGTTTTAGTTTAGTTAAAAATTTTAATTTAGGGATTTAGATAGTTTAAATATAATTTAATTGTAATGAATAAGATTTGAATCTAGTTTAATCAGATATAATAGGATTTGATTTGGACTTTATAAAAGAAAAAAACCACAACGGGAATCAAATCATCAGTTTCATCAAAAATTCAAAAAAAAAATATATTTGCTTCATCCACAGAAGAGAAACAGCAGTCATCCCCGACGCTAAACTCTTCGAGCAAATTCCAACTACAAGTCAATAACCCCGCTATCCAATATTGAACACAACTATAACGACCAATTGGAATTTGCGGCGGTGAACTCGTTCGTGCCTCCAACACGATCACGACGCCTTAACACTGTACTTCTTGTGCCCATTGGAGAATTCCATGCAGCAATCTATGAATTCCATGCAGCAGTCCATGATCATTCCACGCAGCATCTCCACAATCAATCCAACGAACAGCAGCCGCAATCCAACGAACAACAGCCAACTCCAACTGCTGCAGTACGAACCAACGCCAACAGCAATTCCATCGCACGCCATAGCCTCTTCGTTGACGAACAGCTGACACGCCGCTGCCTCTCGCTGATTCTGCAACGTCCACTGCTTCGCTGCTCCTTTACTAAACCCTCTAAATCAGGTTCGAATACTAGTTTTTATTATTATTATTGTTATCAATTAGTTGTTATCATGTTTTAGTTACTTAGTTATTTAATAGTATATATATATATATATATATATATATAGTTAGGAAACTTTTAATATTAGTTTATATATGATTGAGTATGTTACATAGTTTATTTAAATAAGTAGTTATTGACAATAAAATATAGCTGTAAATATATATAGAGAGAGAGTTTTTTAATATTGTTTTAGAATTCTTCACGTAGGAAAACTTTCTTTTTAAATTAACAGTGAAAATTTTAATTTTATTTTTAAAAAAAAATTAGGACTTTTAGAGAATTTTTATAAAATAGAATAAAAGGACTTAGTGAATTAGGACCCTTTTGAAGTTTTGAAAAACTGAATTAATAATAACGTAAACTCGGTCAGTTTTCAAAATTAAAATCAATCAACACACTAAATTTTTTTTTTAAAGAAAGAACTACAATCGTCTGATCCCGGCTAGCGGGTACGTAGGCACCTTCGGAGCGACGATAAAATTTATAGAAACTTAGGTTCTTTTTTTTCTTTTGATTTTTATTTATTTTTTAAATATTATAATTAGAAAAATTATCCTAATTTCGGCAAATAAATAGTGGTATCCGTTAGAGTTTAATAAGTTAGCCCCCGAATTTGGAACCCTTTGGTTCTTTGTTAAAATTGAAATTAAAAACTGGTAGCCAAATCATAATCAATTCACCCAATTGATTACGGTTTTTTTTTTTTCTTTTCCCAACTTCGGTCGAGTGGCAACTCCAAAAAATTATTTTTAATAAGAAACCGGAATTTCTCAATTTCTAATTTCTTTAGTCGAGGATTAATATTTAATGGGTTAGGGTTTAGTATTAATCGGAAAATGAGAAATTAATTTGAAATAAATAGAAAATCGAAAAATCGGGCTCGACATGGTCCACCATGAATTATTGATTATCCATAGTTATTTTACAATTATATTGATATATGTAATAAGATTAAGTATAATTAAAAATTAACTAGGTAAAGTCTTACAGCCTCTGACTTGCAAAGGAGTTTCTTTTATCATAGATGTACAAGTGATATGAAAATTTTAGAACAATCTTATTAAGTCCCCTTTAAAGTCACTATAAGCGTCATCCCTATCATCCCCTTTAGATTACTTGATATTTAGTATCAAATCTAGTTAGGCTTCACTCTACCCTTCTTTAGGAATTTATAGACTTAAGTTGGCAACATTGAAAGATTAAACACCCCATACCTTTTTAGTAAGTTTATCTTATAGGCATTCCGATTGATCTTTTCAACAACTTGGATTGGTCCTCTACCTTGGGTAACAATGTACTCTTCCTTAAGCTTAGGACTCTATCTTTGCCTAAGTGGATCTATATTAGGTCACCAGGCTTAAACTCTCTAACCTTTCTTCCTTAGCCTTTTTACTCGAGCTCGAAGGCAACTTGGATCAAGTGCTTAGTTAACTTCTAATGTAAAATCCTTAAAGCCTCAGATTAGTCAATAACATTCTAGTCTTCTTGGTAGCTAGGCAACGGTTCATTATCAAGGGGAAGGTCAAAGTTAAACTCATACATGATCTTAAATGGGAACCTATCTATCACAATATGTGCCAACCTATAATAAGCAAATTCTACTATAGGCAAACACAAATCCCAATCAATTAAATTCCTTCCTACTGCAACTCAAAATAAGGAGATAAGTGTTTGGTTGGCAAATTCAATTTGCCCATCAATTTGGAGATTACATGAAATGCTATCCAAAAGCTTGGTTTAAAGGCTCTATAGGGTCTTCTAAAAGTGGCTCAAGAACTTCGAATCCCTATCAGCTACTATGGTCTTCGACACTCTATGCAACTTGACAATTTCTTATAAGAAAAGAGAAGAGGTAGCCAAAGCATCATCAGTTTTACTACAGGGCATGAAGTGTGCGATCTTGTTGAATCTATCCATGACAACCATGATATGCTCCTTCCCTTAAGATGTCCTTAGCAAACTAAGGATGAAGTCTATACTTAGCGTGAACCAAGTTTGGTTAAGATCGGCAAAGGTAGGTACTAGCCTTATTCAACTCAGCTTTTAGCCTTCTTACATGTTGCACTTCTCTTAAGTACTGCATATACATCCCTTATCATCCTTGGCTAGAAGAACATTGACTTCAACAACTTATAGGTGTATTTCTCACCAAAGTGGCTGGACAACCCTTCAGCATGTACCTCATGCACAGTAACTTGTACATATAGTAAGTTGAAATGAACAACTTTCCTCCTCGAAGTATCCATCTTCCATATAGTATTCATCTAATTTACCCTTCACAACACCTCGCCATTATAAGATCAAAGTGTAGGTCCTAGACGTACAATCCTTTGATGACCAAAAATCCAAGTAACCGAGTATCTAAGTCAATTAAGAGGGAATATCTCCAAGACAGTACATTGGTAACCAAATTGGTCACCCCTTACTTATACTTCACTATGTATGAAAATCCTTCTATAAACTTGACCCACTTAGTACATCCCTTTAACAACTTCAATTGAATCTTGATGTACCTTAATGATTCATAGTTTGTATATATGATAAACTCCTTAGGAAGTAGGTAACGTTGTTGGATGGTCAATGCTCAAACTAAGGATTAGAACATCTTATCATAGACAAAGTAATTGAGGGTAGCTGCTTTTAACCTCTCACTAAAGTAGGCAATAGGTCAGCCTTCTTACATTAATACGTCACCTATGCCAATACCAAATGTGCCATACTCCCAACTTAAAGACTTTCTCAAGTTTGAGAGAGTAAAGATTGGGGCAGAAGTTAGCTTTTCTTTCACCTCTTCAAAACTCTTATACTCTTTTGCTCCCTACTTGAACTTTACATTTTTCTTTATTAACTTAGTTAAAGGAGCTACAATGGTACTAAAGTCCCTAATGAAGCATTTAAAGAGTAAAGCCAATCTATGGATGCTTCAGACATTAGTAGAATAGGTTGGCACTAACCACTCTAAGATAGCTCACACCTTCTCGCCATCAACTCTTACTCCATCTCTACATATTACAAAACCTAGAAAGATCACTTTAGGTTAGTAGAATTCACATTTCTTCAAGTTTCCAAATAATTCTTTAGCTTGGAGTATTATGAAAACGGCTTAAAGATGCTCACAATAACTCTCTAGGTCAAGGTTATGTATAATTATATCTCCAAAGTAGACAACCATAAACTTCCAAATGAGGTTGTAGAGCATATGATTCGTCAACCTCATAAATGCGCTTTAAGTGTTGGCCAGTATAAAAGGTATTATTAGTCACTCATACAATCCATGCCTTGTTTTAAATTCAATCTTCCATGCATTTTTAAGTCGTATCTTGATCCGATTATAGCTCAACTTCAAGTCAATCTTCGAGAATATTCTTTCCCCATGTAACTCTTCTAACATGTCATCTAACCTCGAGATTAAATACCTATATTTGATAGTTATCTTATTGATAGCCTGGTTATCAACACACATTCTCCACATCCACCCTTCTTCAACACCAATAAGGCAAGCACAATACAAGGACTTAAACTTTCTTTAACATAGCCTCTTTCAATTAGCTCATCAACTTGACTTTAGAGCTCAATAGCTTGCTCCAAATTTAACATATATGTAGGCTTATTCGAAAGGGTGACTCCCAATTGTAGATTAATGGTATGTTCAATGCAACAAATTAAAAGTGGTCCTTTTGGCAGATCGTTAAAGAATAAATCTACAAATTTCGTCAATAATCTTTTACACCTCGATAAGTAACTCTGCTCCTTATTCCTTCATCTCTAATAGTCTTTAGACCAAAAAGAAGGTCGGAGCATTCAACCTCAACTCGTGTGATAGTTTAGCTCGAGACATAACCAAACTTTTTGTAATACCCCTTACATGCCTGGAGAGAGGAACTCTAATCATCGAGGAGCCTTTTGGTGTAGCGGCTCGGAGTACGTTGAAACTCCGAAGTTAAGCGTGCTCATGCTGGAGCAATCCTAGGATGGGTGACCTCCTGGGAAGCAGCTGCACCAAGGGATAAAACCGTGCGGCATTTCATGTCAAAGCGGACAATACCTCGGTGGAAAGAGTTTCGGCCGGGTCGTTACAGAATGGTATCAGAGCATTCCACCAGCCGGAAGGGCGTGGCCCTGCCTGGTGGTTGTCTTGGACCTGTGTAACGAAACTGACGAGGGCGTCAGTTCTGTAAGGGGGGTGGATTGTAATACCCCTTACATGCCTGGAGAGAGGAACTCTAATCATCGAGGCACCTTTTGGTGTAGCGGCTCGGAGTACATCGAAACTCCGGAGTTAAGCGTGCTTATGCTGGAGCAATCCTAGGATGGGTGACCTCTTGGGAAGCAGCTGCACCAAGGGATAAAACCGTGCGGCATTTCATGTCAAAGCGGACAATACCTCGGTGGAAAGAGTTTCGGCCGGGTCGTTACACTTTTCTTCTTCTAAGCTCGACTCAACTATACTACATGTCTTTGACTTGCCTAGGGGTTAGGCATCATGGTGATCTTATTTTCCTGGTGCTTCCACATACACGTATTCTTGAACCCATCATAGATCACTATTCGATCAAACATCTAGGGTCAACTTAGTAATGTATGTGAAGCATACATTAGTAGTACATTGCATAACACTTTATCTTGGTAAGCACCCATAAAGATCTATATGATGACCTATTTTGTGACATATAAGGCTCCCTTCCTATGAAGCCAATGAAGTTTATATGGCCTTAGATGAGAAGCGATTAGTTACTTCAACTTTCCCACCATACTTATTGATGCAACATTTGTGTAGCTTCAACTATCTATAATCATAGCACATAAGGTGCCCTCTACTTTATACCCAATATGAAATAAATTCTCACATTGCTTGTTCTTTGTAGAAGGTACAACACTCATAGCTCTTTATACAACCATACTTAGGCATTCACCCTCCTTAGTATTCACAATTATCTTTTCTTTAGGCAATTCTTAGTTAGCACTTTGCTCCTTCATCTGTTCAACCCATTCATTGGTGCTATCAACTTCAATCGTCAACACATTGCCTTTGATGACTATTGTCCTTCTATTTGAGCATTAAGCAACCATATGGTAGAAGCCCTAAAACTTGGAGTACTTTATCTCACTCGTCTTTCATCTTGAAGTTTGTCTCCTCTCAAACTTCCTCAACACTTCCTTCTTAAACTTTATCTCACTCATTTTTCATCCTGAAGTTTGTCCCTTCATAGGACTTTAGGTTAGTTTTGATAGTATCCTGTCTACTCGACTTTAATCTTGTCAACTTACTTGGTTTAGGTTGGATAGATGGAGTCTACATCAGTGGAGCTTAGGCATACCCTTTACATCTCCAACATTCTACCTTCTATATAACTCAGATAGTGTCTTTAAGATTGTTAACTCTTTATGCATCCAACACTTCACTAATCTCATATTTCGGTCCTCCAATAAATCTAGACATAGTATGGGCCTTCGGGTTCCTTGACCTCATATTGGATCATAAACATTTGAAACTCCTTCACATAGTTGTCTACATTAGGGCCAATTTGCCTTAGCTCCTATAGCTTCTTAAAGGTATCCTGTATGTAGTGATCAGGAACAAACCTTCTCCTCATGGTTTGATGCATCTCTTGCCATTTCTTGACCTCAAGCTCTCCTTCTCTACATTAGCTAGCTCTAAGGTTCTTCCATTATAAGGCTGCATAACCTATAAGTTCAAGTGCAACTAGTTTTACCTTTGCTTGTTCATCAATGTTATTGCATTCAAATATTTTCTCAACCTTGTCTCCCCAATCTAGGTAGTCATCTACAATACTAGAGCCAGAGTATGTCAACATTTGCAACTTCACATTTTCTAGTCTACAAATAGTTTAAGCAACACTTTCCTCAACTTCATAGTATTCTTGCTGCTCTCTTTCTTCAATCTCATCTAAGTCAATCCTTCTATGTGCTCTTCAATTAATATTAGCACCTTGGTTGTTTCATCCTAGGTGCCTAAGATCACCTTGCTCAACATAATCAACTCAATAACTTGCTCCCTTTACCCTCCTTTGTCAAGGAATAGCTTACACATTGGTGGGAACATCCTTAAGCAATCTAAAAATGACTAATCTAATGATAACATGGGCTAACTCGACTATCATAGTGGTGAGTTTTTCGGTTCTCTCATTTATAAACTACAAGTTAGTGGTATTCTACCATGCACAGTAAGGAATACTACTCTCTTGTCTCCAATCATGACATCGATATTGAAATCGGCCATTTTCTTCTCAAAACTTAAAATTTAACTCCAAACAACAGAGCATAAAACTCAACTACTATGAGAAAAACACTTAACTCTTAAAATTGAATTTCAATCCCATACAGCACCATAATCATAGCTCATATGTCAGTAACTACACACAATAAAACAAACTACAAACTACAATAACAAAAACTACAGACTTTAGCAACACAACTTCAATTTTCTTACACTAAAAAAAAGGGATACTATGTAAGTTTGTCCAATACTATTGAAACTTACACAACACTTCCAACTATTAACAACAATGACTCTAAAAACTTAAACTAAGCTACTACCTAAAACCCACAACACCAAAACATGTAACATAGACTCACAACCTCAAGCATACCACTATTTTGATACCTACAATATAGTAATTCAAACAATCATCATAACTTAGAAGACATCTTCACTGTATTACAACTCAGAACTCATAAATCAATATGAAAAATCGTTTGTCACAGATCTAAAGAACAATGGATGTTGCCAAAGATTTGATACCAAGATGGTATGAAGTGTCTGGCTCGGATGAACATGGCCAACAAACACTTACGAGATACGGGTAGGTCCTAGTTATAGGATAGTTAGAAAAGTAAATAAGAGTCGAGATTCAAGCAAACTCGTACTTAAGTAATTGGATATGATGCACCAATCTCCTCATATGGCCTGAGTTACTAATCGATATTGTGCATTATTAGGCACTTAGGGTCACTTGCCACTAACCTTGCCTAAGAGTTATAAGAGTATCTTGAGCTTAAGGTGATGTAGCTAAGCTAAAACATGCATACAAGCATAAGAAAAAGAAGAAGACAAACTATCAAAAGAGAAATATGCATTAAGATGATTTTGATTGGTTATATAAATGGGGGTTTATATGTTTTCCATTTAAGGTAAATCTTAGGTTACTAAAAGGGTACAAGAAAAAAAGTAATATACACATAATGATATATAAGGTAAAATGATTATGCACATGATGCTCCTTACATTATGAGAAAAAGTAGAAGATAAGTGCCAAGCGTGAATGATAGGCTCTAGTACAATGAATTAGCTTTTAGATGGTAGTAGGCTATAAGTTAGCCTTACAGGTTAGGTCAACAATGTAGATAGAGAGCTAGAAAATGGGATGGTTAAGGTAATAATGGAGTTAACCAAGCTTAGGTGTCCACTTTTGTTCTGGTTTTAAGTAGGTCAGCATATAACTAAACTGACCTTAAAAAGGTCAAAATACTGAGTGCCTTCCTCTACCTAAGAGATAGTAAAGTATTGCTAAGAACTCAAGTACTTAAGTAGGTCGAATTTGCGAGTGAGTTCAACTTCCTCATCTATATACTATTGCGAGAGACCTTAGGAGACCAATGTAACCAGGTGAAAGGCTCAAGAATAAGTAATAAGGCTACAGTTCCTATCATTATGTATGGCTCGATCCAGCATTGGTTTCTTAGGTGCACTCCAATGATCCTTAAGTGAAGTTGTCCTTAGTAAAGTTGTGCTTAGAAATGATTTAAGATAAGGTATTAGGTCTATATGATGGTGAATCCATGCTTATAGAATTGAGAGTTTTGGTAAGGTATTAGGACCATATGATGGCGAACCCATACTAATAGTAATGGTGATGATATGGATTCTATGGATAAACATATAGGCCCAATATCACGCATAACCAAAGGGAGTGGAGCATTAACTCAGCCAAACTAACTATTGCCTTAGCCTTGCTGCTTACGTTCTCTAGTGGGGCTATTCCTAACTTACTGCCTATCTTTTTAGATAACAGTCACTAAACTAATTACCAAGTTAATAAACCTATCCAAGTAGTCACTTATTGATTGAGGTGTAAAGCTTCCTTCTTACCCTTGGCGATGTTGAGTACTACTTTCTTGATTTCCTAAAGTTCCTTGAACACTTAAGTCTGACATTAGTAGTTACTTCACAAAAATTTACATCTAATAATACCACTAGAGATCAATAACTGATACCCCTATCACTATGACAATTACACAACAAATGAATAGTCAACCATACTCTGTTTTGCATATCGAAAACAAAGGAAAACAGAGCACAGAACACTTTTCAACTACTAAACTCTAAGGTTAAAAATAGAACCATTATCACATGAGAGCAGTAACAAACCACTCCAAGAACACAATAGTAGAATCTAGCTCAAATGTGGCCAAGTTCTATTATCAAGATGATATAAATTCTGTAAAAGAACATACAGGCCTAATATTACATGTAACCAAAGGGGGTAAGTCCAGGCTACGAGATGGCTCAAAAAGTAAATAGTAGTCGAGGATGAGCAAGGGTTCCCATATACCGACAATGGATATAATGCACTAATACCTCACACGAACTCGGGTTACACTTAATATGACACACAAGTATGGTTGAAGATTACTTGCCACTAGTCCACGCTTAATGGGTTAGATAAGAGTAACTCAAGAGTAAGCAGAAACAAACTTAGCTCAAGAAGGAGAAAAAATTGAGTGTATTCTCTGTATGCTGATGCAACTATTACATTATGGGAGTATTTATAGTACCCAAATAAGGTAAGTCCTAAATTACAGGAAAATTACAAAATTAGATCCCACTTGCTAAGAAAAAGGAGAATAATTTACAAGGAAAGCAAGTATTCATGCAAAAGAATATCCTCCGTTAGAAAGGATAGTATAGATGTTAGAAAGGACAACGCGTATAGGTTTTACTTAGTTTGTGGTCCTAATAACACTACAAGCGAAGCAAGGGTAGGCTTTGATTAGGTCTAGTCGGCGTCAGCAGCTTTGATTGCTGAGGCTGGACAAGGGTTAGCTTAAGAACAGCTCACATTCAAGTCAGCCTTAAGTAGTCAGCTCTTGATAATTGTTAACTCAGCTTAACACTATGGAGATGATAGTTTTCTTAATTTAGTGCTTGAATTGGGGTTTTGTGGAGGGGTCAACTTTACATGTCGACTGATCACCTTGGTAGCTTCCTAGATGGTATGGAGAGCAAAGTAGCTTGACATATCGGACTAAGGTAAACACTTCTCTTCGATACTTAACTTACCTCATACAACTGGGTGAACCATATAAGAAAGCCCTTGGGCTCGAAAGCATGTGATTAGTCCTTAATCCCTATCAATGAGCTTAGGGAAGGTACCATACCGCAAGATGGTGAACCTATGCTAATAGAAAGTGCAATGATATTGTGGTGATGAGGTCTTAAGCGGTAAACCTAATAGGAATCAAACCACCAGACCTTTAATCCGAGCTCGAAGATGAGGTCTTGAGGGACTAGTAAAATGAATTCTACTATTTCAGGCAACTTTGCTAAGGTCGAGCTGATCTTCACTACCGATCAACTCTATATGCTGAGCTGAGTAACTTCTCATCTTTCAATAGTCAAGTATTGACTTGAAATACTTTTTACTAACATTCTAACTCCTCGCATGTCTACTCAATCATGATCATGCCGACTTTCAACTTGGCAGTATTGGTACTGAAAACCCCAATACATATCCAGACCAACGTCTTCTCACAAGGACCCCTAGGTATGCTTGGCACCTCTACTTAGTGACCTCTATCCTAACTGCACCATTTGTTTGTTTCTACTAGAAGCATTTTTAGTAAACTATTACCACGTATCTAATCCTACATGAAAGGATTCTACTACATTAATCATTGATTTCTTTAAATTTTCATTTGTACCCATTTATTATTCTTGTACATTACTTCTTTTAGGCAATACCCTTTTTGTTTTTTCCATTTTAAGTAAGATATCCTAACATGCATTATTTGTGTGTGATTTTATACTTACATTATTTGTGTATGAATAGTATGATGCATGGCATATGCTTATGTTTATGGTACTCACATACGAGACGTTAACTCATTCTTTTATTTCTTTTTTAGCTAGAGATGTTTATGAGAAACCAATTGTCTATGAGAATCCCAATTATGCTTATTATTACTAGGATTTGGGAAGTGACAAGTATTATTATTATGAGGAAGACCAATAGACTTAGTTGCATCTATGAAATGAAAATTTAGCGATTTTTTTTTTCCTTCTAGAATCATTAATATGTGATACTTTAATATTTTCAATGATTGATTGAGGTACTATGCAATTTAAACTTATTTGTGGAGAATTGTATTTATTTTTATTGGTGGATATTCAACATTTTGATGGAGATTTTCAATAGTTATAGTACCTAACATAATCATTAGATGCTTAAGGGTACATGGCAAATTGTGATATTTAGAGTTTGGGGCATTACAACTAAAGTGATATTAGATCATAGATTTTAAATATTTAGAAAATCCAAGTTTATGATTTAGAAAAAAAAAAATTAGAAAAATTATCAGTAAGATAGTGAGATGGCAAAAGTAGGTAGATAAGGGTTGAGTAACTTCCCCTTATTCATATTTCTTTTCTACAGATTGTTAGTAATATTTTCCTTATGGTTGTTATTACATATTTTGAATCATATTAGAGAATTTATCTTTTATTGCACCCATGATCTAGAGATAATAAAGGGTACCTTAAAGCCATAATGATGGAGATGGGATTAAATCATTCAAGAAGTAGTAAGTATTGATGGGGTAAGTTAAAATGTCATAACAATTTAGTTCCTTTACCTATAAAATTTAATAATATAATTGATACTAATAGACTTGTCAAGACCCTATAGGGGGCTTAGTAGGATTATCTAAAATTTTCATATCATGTGTGCACCCATAATATGAAAACCGCCTTACAAGCCAAAGTTTGCAAGACTCTAAGTAATTAATCTCTAAGGCTTCCTATTTTTAATTTATTAACTTAGTGTAAAATATAAATAACTACAGATACCCAATATTCTATAGTCCATCAGATCCGCAAAGAATCAATATCCTTTGCTAAGTAATAAGATAGGGTGTAAAATCCTTAAAATTTTTATAACTTACTAAAGATGCTAAAATTTAACTAAGAGATTATTTATTACACAAAACATTCTAAATCCACTATACAAATCTCTTTCTAATTCTAACTTTTTATTATACCATTTAATGGTCACAATCTATACTAACTCTTATGCCAATCCCTACTATCAACTGACTTGTAAAGGATTACTATTAAGGAGTGGGCTACACAAGCTTAGTGAGATATCCTTCCTACCATATTAGTAAGTAAGTTATCAAATAATTAATTAGCAAATATATGAATGCATGAACAAGTAGTATGCCAAACAATGTATGTAGTTGAATAAGTGCTGCATATAATTTTGGATTTAACGCCCTTCGAAATAAGGGTTGGAGATTCATCAACACTAATCACAATCGAG
Organism: Lumnitzera littorea; assembly: GCA_024138015.1. Lineage (NCBI taxonomy): Eukaryota > Viridiplantae > Streptophyta > Magnoliopsida > Myrtales > Combretaceae > Lumnitzera > Lumnitzera littorea. The sequence goes on from JAMXBB010000008.1 coordinate 20,647,397, forward strand.
TTCCAGCACTTAAGCTTTTAACGATTTGAAATTCTACATTTCAAGTTTAAGAAAATAATTTTCACACTTTCCAATGTCTAATAAAACTCGAAGCCTTAGGTTTGTTGGTAAGGTAGCCCTCATAGTTCATGCTAACGCCCTATAGTAAAGGTCTCAAGACTCGTCCAATAGTTAGGCGGTTAACATCTCCAGTACTTAATAAGCCTATGAGTCAAGATAAGGTTGTGTTATACAAGTACCTCATACTAAAACACTTTAATTCAATATATAGAAACAACTCTTGCATAAAGCCTCTCTTTACCTTTGCATGAGGTAACAACCAAAATAAGTAATACAATGCATGGTTGATACATGATCCATTTAATTTAAGGTAAGCTAAATATAATTAAATCAAATTATCAAGCGATCAACTAATATTAGTAAACCATCCAAATCATGTAATTATCAATCATATAACCAATTCTTCAATTACCATATTAAACAACATTTTGCATAACAAACAAGCAATATTCAACCATATGCATATCTCTAATCTTAAGCATCAATTTGTCAAAATATATATAATTTAGGTATACTAACTACAGGTATAAAACAAGTATAAAGTCGTCGGGAGTACTCACTTAACTATAAGTGTTGCGAGCTACAAGTATCAACAAGTAGCTCACTCTCCTAATTAGTGTCTCCTTGTAAATAGTAAATAAAAACCTAATGAGTATCTAGATGTACTACTAAATGACCTAATAAGCTAACTATTTAAGTTATGATTCCCGTTTCTACTTAGGTTTTGCATCACATGTAACCCTTTCATTTTACTTTTTATTTTTACACTCTCATAGTTGATTCTTATTAGGTTTGGGTATACTTTTTTAATGATATAATTTAATTACAACTTTTAATGGTATTCCTCATTGCTTATCTTATTTATTATAGTAATTAGGAAATATTATTTTCTCATATAACCAACAGTATACAACTTAGTAAATATTATAAGATTTTGGATTTTTCTCACATTTTATAAATTTTGTATTAATATACTATTATATTATGATTTAACTGTTATGCCTACATATAATAAGATAAATAGTAGCATAACAGTATAAATTAAACAAAGTACCAAAGCTAGGTGGAAAATACTAAAACCGTATATTTAATTAACTAAAAAACTTTAGCTCAATAATAGTGGAGTATCATTCTCAGATCATATCATGCGTATATGTATACATATACTCGGTTTACTTCTAATAAGTATATGATCCTATATATTGTTATCGTCATTATTAACATCATTATTATTGTGATAATTATTATCATTGTCATTAGTATTATTATTATTAGTTGTTACCATCATTTTTGTTTTGTATTACTACAATATAGTCATCATATTTTATATATTTAATTATTTGTACTTATAGAAAGATATCTTCTTTAAAATGTTAGACTTTTAAGTACATGTATACATGCATAAAACTTTGACTTTCCAAATAATTTTGTGTCATACAATTATGTCTGATATTCTATCTTATGATATGTGTTTATTAGTTTTCCCTCTGTAAAAATAAAATATATTTGCAAATAATTATGTTTGGGGTATTTATTTATTTATTTGGGGGTTTATCTTAGTTATCCATTGATATGATCAAATTACTTGAATAACTGAATCATTATATTTATACTCTTTGGTTATTCCAAAATCTTCAATCACAATAACCTTTTTTTTATTTTAAATCTAATTTTTATGATTTTATAGTTAATCTTTATCACCTTCAAATGTACTTTCACATAGCAAAGTTTGTTACGGAAGTCGAAACTCACATTTCTTGTATGAGCCTAATTAATTACAAATTTTATTATTTTCAAGCCTAATTACTCTTTAATTATTTTTATAGGCTTTTCTTAGGAATTTTATTTATTGGGCTTTACCTAAATTTTATTAATGAGCCTAAATAATTTCTAAATTTTTATATTTTCTAAATGTTTTTATTTTTGGGCCATGAATTTAGTTATTAACCTCAAAATAGGCCTTTTTCCTAAGTTTCTTTATTCTACCAGTTATAGGCCCAACTTATTTGTGTATTTTTTACTCAATTCTAATTAAATGAAATTTATTTTGCATCCTATTTCTTTAAGGTCAAATTTAATATGGACTTTTACCCATGGTCTTAATTTCCTCAATGTATAACTTTAGGCCCTAAATCATTAACTACTCTCACTCTTATTATAATCATAATTCCAAATTAATTTATTATTATTAATTTTCATAATTTACAACTTTAGATGAGAAAATTGGGAGGCCGATATGGCAATTTCCAATTAGGTTAGCATGTAATTTTCTTAGTTTATCCATTTTTTCATATTTTTGTTTATTTTATGGCATTAATTTGTATGCATATATAACATTTAAATATCCGAAAATATAGTATATCAAATAAAATTAAAACGAGAAAATACTAATGTAGGTCACACTTACTTAAATACATACATATATATATATATTCATATTTTTAGGTGTATAAATATATATATATAAAATAACACTAGTATACTTACTATTTTTAAAATACACCCAAATATTTAAATATACTTATTATATATATGTATTTTTTTTTTCAACCTAGAAAATAAATCAATTAAAATAAGAATCACATAAGTGCATACTTGCATATATATATATATATAGTATAGGCATATGTACATATCTATTTTTGGAATATAGATATATTTATAAATACTTATATTATACTATATTGTAAATATTCTCAAACCTTAGAAAAATAGAAAAATATATGCATATATACACCCCATACGTACAATTTCACAATATATATACATGTATATGCCTAAGTATTTGTATTTTTGCAAATACATATATTTTTTATGTACTATATTTTTATAAAAACGTGTACACATATAAATATGTGTATTTTAATGTACATAGGCATTTTTGTATATATATATACCAAACATAAAAAAAATTCAAAAAGAAATACGATTAAAAGAAAATGCACATCCCATCTAAAATGTAGTTCTTGCTTTATTTGTACATGGATACCCAAATACATGTACATACAAATCTAACTAATCTCTCCTATTACATGGAATACTAAGGAAATACATACAGAACTAACAAGAATACACAAAAAGTATGATTTACAAAGAGAAAAACAAGTACACATAAACTAAAATGATATTTATATTGCTCTCTACCTTAGAACTCTTAAAAAGGTGGTCTCCTTGTTTCCTTCGTAAAGCCCCTAATCCCTTGAAGTTGGTAGAAGAATGGTGGTGAAGATGAGATGAAATGCCATAAAATGAAGGGTGATAAATAGTAGAATAAGAAGGAAATAAAAAAATCATAGAAATGTAAGTCTATCAGAGGGGAAACTTTGTTGGACAAAGAGAACAAATGAGTGTAGATAATCATACTTGAAAATAAAGCATGAGTGGAATTTCTTTGATGTAGCTATAGCCAATAGATAAGGGTAATAAAGAAAGGTGATTTGACTTGATTTGTACTAGCTAACTTTAATCACATGCAAGTGGCGTGTTTCCTTATGCAAACAAAAGTGTGAAAAGAAAATGAAAAAAAAATTTATTTCCTTTTGGTCTCATCACATGAGGATTATCCAATCCTTAAGGTATGGTGCTTTTTAGGTGTAGCTAATTAAGATAAGCTTTAAGATAAGGGTTAAGATGGAATGTGATGTAATTGTGAGCAAAAGAAAGAAAGAAAAAATATGCATACATTTATTTGGTATAAAAAGTAATGTATACTAACATAATAGATAAACATATGTGGTAGAATTAAATCGATATAAGAAATTAACATATATACATACATATATATATATATGTACATGTGATGCCATAAGTAGTTTTAGGGTATTATTTGTAATCTTATTAATTTATTTAATTAATTATTGGCACTTAATTATTTATTATTATTATCTAAAATTATCTCAAACCGTTTGTTAGCAATTTTAAGTAATCACGCATGTTTAGTGATAATTTTACCCAATTAGGACTTTATCACTGTTAGGGTAAATTTATAAGTTTTATAAACTTAGGGTTTCGATTTTAGGGTTTTTATTAAGTTATAGTTCAAATTTTTATGAGTACACATAAGTTGGGTTTAAGATCTTACATTATTAGGATTTTTAAATCGTCTATTAGGGTTTTTCACATTTATTTTAGGTTTTGAATATAAAATTTATTCGTTTTTAAATTCATGTAGCTTTTTGTCATAGGAAATTACCTATGGTACTCAAGTTCGACATTGTATCTTAAAGGCTAACATTATAGGGTTTACAAGACTTATAACTTTTAGGTTATATATATCTACCTATAGATACCTATAAAACTTCTACTGATTAATGATTAATGAAATGGTAATTAAATCAAGGACAAAAATATATTATAAAATAAGGATAGCCATAAAGATCATGTAATTATAAAGTAATCTTAAATCAACATTAAAACTGGTGGACCATAAAAATGGTAAGAAAATATTTACAAGTAATGATGCAACATAATAAATATATACTCATAAACCTACATAAAGTTTAACCGATTAGTAAATTAATGAGACACTTATTAAAACTTTACAAATAAGAAAGAGGAAATAAGACAGGTTATTCCTAATTAAGTGTGAAGAGATAACAAAATATGAATTTAAAATGTTAAAGGAAGAAATGGAACCAGACAAGTGTAAATTATAAAAATACACAAACATGACTAACCACAATATTCAAAGTGTTTGTTAATTTATTTAAAATTATTGAAACAAAACCCTAACAAAAAAGTCATATTCTAAATTTAAAAATACAAATGGAAGTCCATCTACACTACCGCCCTTCATAGAAGGCAATGTCGCTATATTAAAATAATGATTGTAGATAATCATTAAATAGTAATAACATTATTAAGATTAATTCTTGAGCCCCTCAAAAAGTGAATAATGTCTCTCTATACTTTCATAAAGAGAAGAAATGCAATAATAAAATAATGGTCAATCAACCATATTGTTAACCAAAACAATGATGATAATAATAATAATAATAATACTGACAAACAATACCAAAACGACAACAGCAACCACCATGCCAAAAGCCATAATAATAAAATGTTTCATAATATAAAACTAATTGAAATTTCCATAGTGAACATAGATGAAATGTTAAGAGGACATAATAATATAAAACCTCTTGTCACACTTGGAACAAGAGAAATCGTAACAGTTTCGCTGTGTAAACTAACCTAAAATAAAAGCTAACTTTATAGTTGTTATCATAGATATAGTCCACACAAGGCATACATGACTCAACTACCTTGAAGCATCTATTCTAATACATGTAAAAGATCAAACATATAGTATAATTTTACAAAATACATGTTCTGTATAACCTATTATCTCATAATACAACAATACTTACATAAGCGTTTTATATCTAAAGTTATAATTTACAATTAGAGTTTACCAAAAGTCACAAGTTTAAAATCCATTTACAATAAGATAGGAAACTAGTGAGTATCCTAGGAAATTCCTAGTTAGTTTCCTCAAAACTTAAAAGAAAAAGTCAAAAGCTCAAATTTAGTAGATTATTCCCTTCCTTACTTTCCTAGCCAACAGCATACTAACTTAGGGTTGATGGTATCTGAACATCTCGACCTTTACTCATCACCTGTAAAAGAGCATATAGGAATATAAGCACAACTAATTCAGTAAGTGAGATGAAATCAAAAGTTTACCAAACAATCACAAGCAAGGTTATTAATTATGATAAAATACAATGCAATCAAACACTAGAAACATCGCACAATGATTTTCAGTTCTTTGTGAGGTTAGAAAAATTACATTCGCTTGAACTTGAATTGAAAGTTTTACCGCAACTCAAATCAGATGAAACCTAGGCTTGTACAATAAAGAACAGCCTCCTCCTATGACCACTTTCAAACCATAGCTCCCACCCTTACTACAACCTCCTTGCTTGTCACTTAGTTCGACTAAAAATAGGAAAAGAATTATTTCAGTTATCCCCATCGAAGGGAGTCAGTATTTAGCCTAACACTCATAATCATCCCCTTAACAGTTGTTATACATGCCCAGTTATATTGGTGGTTGAATCATTATTAGTTTCATGTAGGGGTAATCAACCAAGTTCACACAATATAGAAATGATTCAATCATGCAAAACAACATGCCAAGGAGTTTAACTCTTGTCACAATTAGAATATCAATCACGCATATGGCATGCGCATAAACAACTAAATCACAACCACAATCAAAGTACTCTTAAGCTTCTAAATACTTTAATACAGTATCCCAACAAGTGATAAAGCTCCAATCTCATCTTACCTATCCAAACACTTACCACAGAAAACTCCCATCTTCAGCGGTTTGATCACTAAGAGAACCTATATATATATAAAACCCAGATTTAATTTTCGTAAGAGTTACAAAAACGTTAAGGTTCTATCTAAAGGTATTCTATTAAGTGGTTATATATATATATATATATAAACTTAATTTATGTATATTATTATTTTCCATATATAATAAAATACGTAAGTTAAGTTAAGTTATTAAGCATTAATAATATATGTAGTTATACTATTACGTATAATATATCGTTTCAATTGTATTAAAACGTACTTTTAATCAATTAAATCAAGTTTCAATTACAGTAAGGTTATCATAATACATAAATTCTCATAATATTATAGAAATATAAGTTATATTACCTAGGATTGTCCAATTTTAGTAAAAGTAATGTCATTAGGTTCATATCTACCTAGCAAAACATATTACGGGCTTTATTTCGAGGAATGACTTCTATAGGGTAATTTGAGTTTCTAATACACCTATACATGCTTATAATGAATATTATCACATTATACCTATTTTATGTATTTAAATTGTACTTTATGTAATTTACTAATATAACTCAATAATATTAGTATCATCTAACCCTATTATGTATATAATATATCTTAGTCATAAAATTATTATTATATATATCAAAAACTCATTTTTATCAAATTTAACCAGTATGTATAGATGCAGTTTTTATTTCATGATTTATCATATTTTTGCTTATTGTTACTAAAAACAAGCCTCAGTTCATAATTTAAGCTATTTTACTACATAAAGTCGTAATAAATAGCTTGAGTCACCAAATAATTCTCCGACAATTTCTATAGACTCCTAAAAATATGGGGAATTCATTCATCACTTGATTTCATGCTATCGACTTATCGCTTATATACTTGAAATTACAATTTTACCCTTAAAATTTTTAATTACCCAAATATTATTGTTTTTATGCAAAATTAATTCTAATATATCCTAACGTCATTATAATTCACCAAAAGTCAGTATATATCATTTTCATCAGTTAATTTCATAAAACTTATTCATGTCACATTTTCACCCTAATTCTAACAATTTTTAGGGTTAAAATTATATTAAATACTAAAAATAATTAAATAAAAAATCTAGCTACATAGCAATCACTATATATCATGTATATTCTGCACAAAAATTCCGGACTAGAAACAGCATCATTTAATATATTTATTTTGAAAGTCAAAATTCAAGTGAATAATGACTTTCTTAAGCAAGTATATAAAATATTCTAAATTTTACAAAAATAAGAATATCACATGAAAGCATATCTAAAATGGTCTAAATATAAATTTTTCCATAATATTCTAGGAGGTTTTTTTTTTAAATTAAATGAAAAACAGAGTAAAAATTTAACTTACTTGTTCGTAAGAGCTTCGATGGCCAGTAGCGGATGGGGGTTTGTTAGAACAACCAGGTGGTGGTGGCTTTATACAGTAGTGAAAGGGAGCAATAGCAAATTCAATTTTTGGTTGGGGACTAGTAAGGCTCGATCCTTGCCCTATTTTTTTTTTCCTATTTTTTCTATTTTCCTACAATTTTTTTTTTTTCTTTTAGTGATCTAAACTTTAAATTGCTAAACCTTACATAGCTAAGGTCCATTAGTATTTATAGGGTATAAGGGCAGCTAAGAAGGAATTTTATTTATTTATTTATTTTTAGTAGAAGGTGTCTAAATTAAAACAAAATCATTTTTGACTCACTTAGTTCATGCCTCCCTACCTACCATGGTTGATTTAGGAATTGTACTAGGTGATTCTTCAATTTTACGATCGAAATTGGATATGTTTTAAGTTAGTTTTTTATTTTTTTTTTATTAGTATTACATATATTATACTATTATTTTGTACATTTGTTAATATATGTATATATATCCTTTATATGTATTACACGTAATGTGTAGTTATACACATATAATTATGTTTTCAACATATCTTTTATTTTTAAGATATATTTCTTACTTATTTCCTCGAGTTTATCTCATATTATATATAATTGTGTAATTTTAGGTAAATTTACAAGTATAATTATTATATATACCAAGTATACTCATAAAAATATGTGTATACTCATATAGTATATTATATTATATTATTTCATTTTATAGCTTAATTAACTTATCTCTAAGTCTTCGTTGTATTTCGAGCTCATTTTTAGAAGTTTCGATTATTTGTACATTATATTAAGTAGTTACACTTTTAAGGGTGAAATTGGAATTTTAGATTATTATTTTCAAAATCTAATTTTACTAAATCACTTCAATTAACTTTTCTATCCTATTCATAAAGTTTAAGCTCAATCGGATAAGTTCCTCTAAAGACCCTAAATCTAGGTTCGATTACTCTAAATACGATTTTAGAAGCTCACATTTCCACCCCTTTTAGAAAAATTTGTCCTCAAAACTTTTATTTTAAACATAATAACTATTTATTTCTAATAAAAACCTATTACTTACCTCTTTCTTTGAAGAGTCTCGAGTAACAATTTTGCATTACTGACTTCAGTTCCTAAGTTAACCCTACTATTGGACTACTACCCTATTGAACTTTCACATACTCAACTTCTCGATTCCTTAACTTTTGAATTCAGTTCTCCAAAATCTTAATCGAACTTTCTTCAACTATATAATCCTCTTGTAAGTCCACTGGTTTCAATTCTACAATTGCATTTGGATTCTTTACATTTCCTTAACATTGACATATGAAATACATCATGGTATCTAGCTAAACTTGGTTTTGGTATGCAACATTTCCAATTCTTTCTAGGACTTCAAGAGGTCCAATGTATTAGGGACTTAGTTTTCCCATAGTAGCAAAATTCTTAAACCCTTTAGATGGACTTATCTTTACATACACATGTCCTCCTATCGCAAACTCTATAGATTTTCTTTTCAAATCTACCCAACTTTTTTATCGATCTTGTACTACTTTCATCCTTTGTCGTATTATCTTAACTTTATCGTTCATCTGTTTGGTCATATTAGGTCCTATCATTGCGTATTCATCATTCTCCCCATACAATGGTAATCGACATTTTCTTCCATGTAAAGCTTCATATGGTGCCATTTGAATCATTGCTTGATAACTATTATTATAAGCAAACTCTACCAATGGTAAGTACTGATCCCATTCACCACTAAAATCTAGAATATAACCTCTCAACATATCCTTGATTATTTAGATAACTCTTTCTGATTGTTCATCTATTTAAGGATGATAGGTCATGCTGAATTGCAACTTAGTTCCTAAAGATTGATGTAAACTCTCCTAGAATTTTGATGCGAATTGACTATCTCCATCTAACACAATACTTATCGACACACCATGTAGTCTAACAATCTCTCTAATATACATTCGTGCCAACTTTTAGTTCGATAGGGTAAGAAATGAGCACACTTCATCAACCTATCTACCACAACCCAAATGGAATGATGACTTAATCTTGTCTTCGGGAGTCCTATTACAAAATCCATTATAATATGATCTCACTTCCATTGAGGTATTTCTAATGGTTGCAGTAAACTACTCTATCTCTAATGTTCCACCTTTATTTATTGGCATGTATTACACCTAGCAACATATTGTGTCACATCATTTTTCATGCCTTTCTACCAAAACAATGATTTCAAATCACGATACATCTTATTCCTACTAGGATGCAATGTATAACCAATGTCATGCACTTCGTTCATTATTTCATTCCTTAGCTTTGAGTCACGAAGCACATAAACTCTATTCTCATATCTTAACATGCTTTTAGCATAAATTTTGAAGTTAGGTACATCACCTGTATTTCACTTTTCCTTGATTTCTTTCAATCTTTGATCCTCATTTTATTGGAGCTTAATTCTTTCTATCAGGGTTGGTTGTATTACTAAATTCATTAACTAGTCATTAGTGTCATGCCATTTGAATTCAATTTCCAACTTTTCAAATTCTTTAATTAGTTCATTTGAGTAGTAAGTAATGACGCCACTTGTTCATAGTTCTTATGACTCAATGCATCTACTATAACATTAGCTTTGCCAAGATTATAGTTGATGGTCAAGTCATAATTCTTGATTAACTCCAACTAACGTCTTTGTCTTAAGTTCAATTCCTTTTGAGTAAAGAAATATTTCAAGCTTTTATGGTTTGTGTATATCTCACAATGTAGCCCATATAAATAATGTCTTCAGATCTTCAAAGCAAATACTATAGCTACTAAATCTAAGTCATGAGTCAAATAATTCCTCTCATAAGGCCTCAATTGTTTGGATGTATATGCCATTACTTTTCTATTGTGCATCAATATACATCTCAATCCATTTTTGAAAGCATCACTATATACACAATAAGATTACTTTGGATTTGGTAAAATAAGTATTGGCGCTGAAATCAAACAATCCTTCAATTCTTGGAAACGTTGTTCACATTCATCACTGCATTCAAATTTAACATCCTTCAGTGGCAATTGAGTTAAACGCTTAGTAATTTTGGAAAAATCCTTTATAAATCACTTATAACATCCTGCCATTCCAAGAAAACTTCTTATTTCCATTACCGTAGTTAGTTATTTCCATTCAACTACTTCTTTGACCTTTTTAAGATCTATTGAAATTCCTTCGCCTGACACTATATGTCTTAAAAACGAAATTCTATCTAGCTAGGATTCACACTTATTCAACTTAGCATACAGTTGATTGTCTCTTAACTTCAACAAAGCCATAGATGATCAACATGATCCTTTTTAGTCTTGGAATAAATTAAAATATCATCAATGAATACCACAGCAAATTTATCCAAGTAAGGTTGATAGATCCAATTCATCAAATCCATAAACACAATTGGCACATTCATTAAATCAAAAGGCATTACTAAAAACTTATAGTGCCCATATCTAGTCTAGAAAGTTGTCTTTAGTACATCCTCTAGCTTAATTCGTAACTAATGGCATCCAAATCTTTGGTACATCCTCCACCTTAATTCGTGACTAATGGTATCCAAATCTTAAATTAATTCATGAAAATACAATAGCACCATGAAGCTTTTGACATTAGTATAGTTCCAAGCACCAATTCTATAGAAAAATCTAACTTTTGCTGTAGTCCTAACTTAGGTAATTCTTTTGGAAAGATATTAAGAAATTCACTTACTACTAGTATTTCTAATACTTTTAGGGTTTCCTTCTTTTCCTCTATAGTGAATATCCAACAAAATTGTCATTCTTCAATAATTTTATTCACTTCCTCACTTACTTCAATTATTGATAATCTCAAACTTCGCTCACCTTTCTTTCCCTAAAATATGACCTCACCTTCATATAGATAATATTCTTATTTTGACAATCCACTTTGGCTCCTTGTTTAGACAATCAATCTACTCCCATAATAACATCATACCCCTTAATTAATAATACTATGAGTTTTATTGGGAATTCTTGTCCTTGGATTTGCAATTGTCCATTATCTACTATTTCCTATGTTAACATTTGCTCTCCTATAGGTGTTCTTATTTTATAGGTAGATTTAACTTCATTCATCTTAATTCCATTTCTTGAGATAAACTCCTAACTACAATAGAATGTGATGCTCCAATGTTAAACAATGCATAAATAGTTCGTCCATTTACAATTATGTTTCCTGAAACAATTACTAGTACTATAGTTATCTATCATGTAGGTACTATACTTAAGTTATATATTTTCACAGTTCATAACACTATCTATGTAGGCAAAATTTACAACCAATTCACGGGTAAGTAAAATTTACTAATTAATTTACACACCCATTACTAAGCCTTGGTTAGTTTCATTGATATCCATTTTATCATCTAAGCCATCATGAAAGTATTCTTCCATCCACTCATCAAAATCCTCAATATCCTCTTTTGCACCCTCAGTTGCAAACACCCAAGCTAGTACAATAGTTATCTCTACCCTTCCTGATTTCTTACTCCTTTGTCTAACTTGACCATAATATCTTGAGAAGTGTCCTGTCATTCCTTACTTATAACACTTTACTGTTTTCATCTTTAAACACTCTCTCGACATTTGATTCGAATCACCACATAGAAAACATTTTCCTTTTAATTGAAGGCATTGCCAAGGTAAATGCTACGCTCTACACTTCCAGCATCTCACATTTCCCACCTCATCATAGAAACTAAATCCAATCATATTTGAAGCAAGGCCAATAGTCACAGTAGCAAACTTCTTTCCTTTTCAGCCCAAGCTATTATTTGCACCTAGAAATGTCCTTTTGAAAACAGGCCTATATTGATTAACTCTCCTTAGTTTCTTACTCCACTTATTTTACATAGCCAATCAATTATTTTCTAGTTGACATACCTTATCCACAATTTGATGATAAGTGGTGAATCCATAATCCATTGACTTACATCACATTGTTACGTCAAATCCATTATGGAAAAGATCCTTCTTCAATATCAAATTATCTTTATATGACTCAAGCATATATTGCAACAACCTATTAAATTTATTCTCATACTGAGCCACACTTATAGTATCTTTCTTTATTTCTATCAATTGCCGAGCCATTTGATTTTGTACATTTACAAGGAAGTATTCTCTTTTAAATGCCACCTGAAATGCTTGCTAAGTAATGGGGCCAGTAATTGTCTATGCTGTCAAGTCTCACCAAAATCACCCTCCCATCTTTAATAAGAAAGTACCATAAGAGACTTTTTTATTTTTAAGAATCTTAAACACCTAAAAACTACACTCGATCTTAGCTAACTAGTCATTGACTAAGGCAGGCTTTCCTACTTCACCTTCGAGATACTAATTCGATTTCATAAACACAGGAAGTTGACTTGCATCATGGGGTCAAATTCATCTAGGTTCAACCTTTTATGGCCTTTGGTTCACTACGTTCCTACCCATGCTCAGATGTTGAATTAGAGCTCCTTGCTATTGGATCATGGTATTCATATTTGCCAACATTCATCCAAATTAAGTTGGATCCATCATATTCGAAGCAAGTGGTAGTACATCATTTCTAGGTGGTTCTAGTGGATTAGGAGGGCTAGGAGGTGATGTTATTCCTTCAGGTTAGTTGTTTCCGTTTCCATTTCTATTTCTATTTGCTTTCTCCGCCATATTTAGATTCACAAGTCATTAACTATCAACCTTGTACTTACAATATGCATACTAGGAGTTAATACTTGATCTAAGCGACTTTTATTCACATATAAATCAATTATTCTCTGTATATGTAATACACAATGATGAATTCTTCAACAAGGATTTCAATCAACATAAAACCTATAATATTTCATCCTTATATATAAAACAATGATATTCACATTCCATCATGGGCTCAAACACACTTGTACTTCATGAGCTCATAAATTTCACCTTTAACATTATGTCATCTATCTGCTTCATTTCTTGTAATCATTGCTCATGTTTGTATCTCATACAAATGTTGAACAATAAAGATATGTTATACTATGTATGTTTATTTTTAGTACAAAAGATAGCTAGACTTTACATTGAAAAGATTACATCACCTAATTTACAACATCATTTTACACCTCTAATTACCTATTTACATCACTTTCATCTGCACAAGAGTTTATTTATATCATTTACATATTTAGCAACTAAAACACCAAAAGTATAGAAGTTACATTCAAAAAATTAAAAGTACATCAAAAGTTGCTAAGGGACCTAGGTACAAAAAAAACAACTAGGTTAGAAGATATCAAAAAGCCTTAACAAGTCTTTTCACTATCTTTTCAGACTTTCAGTTACTTAAACTTGTTGAAGTTATTGTATCTTTAAAAGAAAACCATTCATTCTCTCCATTCACTTCAAAATATGAATTTATTTCTATTGTGATAAGGGTGTCTGAGATAACAACGACTTCATGTACCTCACTTCCACTATCCTATGCTCCATTTTTAAAACCAACTTCTACTTCAGCCTTTACTTCCTCCAGATCCTCTTCAAGATCATCCTCATTGTCAAACCCTACATTTGGCTAAGCATCAACTTCTACTATCTTGTGCGCCATTTTCAAAACCAACTTTTGCTTCAGCCTTTAAATCTTCTTCAGGATCCTCTTCATTATCAAACCCAACATTTGGCTAAGCATCTTAAGGTGGATTCTCAGATAGTATTACAGGGGGTTCAGGCTCTTGAGGTTGCAATGATACTTTCATGCCTACAGTTTCATTTAGAGGATATCTAGAAAACCAATCAACCATACTAGGGGAATAGTTTCTAAGGATATGTGGAACACCTAGGGGTACATGATCAAAACCTAGAGGATAATTCCTATCTGCTTCTATAATAGCAAGAAAGTATCGTATAGGATCATCACAAATAAAACCCCATTTTCTCAAAAGTACTTCTTCTCATAGCAGTTATGATAGCATATTCATTATATGTAGGTCCTAATTCATCAATCATTATCCTCTAATCATCCCACATACGAAAGAACATCCCATGCTTATAGTTTTCGATAATCTCATCAATAGCATAAAACATCCTCCAGTCAGCCATATTTAGTAGCAACTTCTACACCCGAATCCTATACTCAATAGGTATATCATCCCCTTCCCATTCAAAATTCTACCATGTATGTAATAAACCATTCTTACAAATCTGAAATAATTAAGTTAAAGTTAGTTTATAACTTGTTTTACATATATAAGCTATATATATATCCCTATAAATATAAGTCTTTAATATTCATTATCAACCCTACTCTCAATGATCCTATTGCCTACTCATTTTAAGAACCAAGCTCTAATATCAACTCAAAACTACTACGCTCTAAACAAGAGAAGTCATAACAGTCCTACCGTGTAAACTAACCTAAGATAAAAACTGACCTTACAGTTGCTATCGTAAATATAGTCCACATAAAGCATATACAAATCAACCAATTTAAAGCATCCATTTTGATACCTGTAAATGATCAAACCTATGGTATAACTTTATAATATACCTATTTTGCATAACATGTTGTCTCATAACACAATAGTACTTACATAATCATTTCACATCTAGAGTTATAATTTACAATCAAAGTTTATCAAAAGCCATAGGTTTAAAATCTATTTACAATAAGATAAGAAACCAGTGAGCATCCCAAGAAATTCTTAGTTACTTTCCTAAAAACTCAAAAGAAAAGTCAAAAGCTTAGATTCGGTGGACTATTCCCTTCCTTACTTTCCTAGCCAACAGCACACTAACCTAGGGTTGATGGTATCTGAACATCCTAACCTTTACTCATTACCTACAAAAGAATTTATGAGGATGTGACCACAACTAGCATAGTAAATGGAACAATGTCAAAAGAGTAGCAAACAATTATAAGCAAGGTTATTTATTATGATGAAATGCAATGCAACCAAACACTTGAAACATTGCACAATGTTTTCCAATCCTTTGTGAGGTCAAATGAATTACATTCGCTCCAATCCAGATTAAGGAGTTTTATCGCGACTCAAATTAGACCAAACCCAAACTTATGTAATGCAGAAAACGCTTCTCCCATGACTACCTTTGAACTACAACCCCTACCCTTTACGTGACCTCCTCGCCTGTAACTTAGTTTGACTAAGGATGGGGAAAGAACCATTTCAGCTATCCTCATTAAAAGGAGTCGGTATTTAGCCTAAAACTCCTTATTGTCCCCCTACCGGTTCTTATGCATGCCTAGTTACGTTAGTGCTTAAATCATTATTAGTTTCATTTAAGGGTGATAAGCCAAGTTTACACAATACAAAAATGATGCAATCATGCAAAATAACACTCCAAGGAATTTAACTCTTGTCATAATCAGAATATTAATCACACATTGGGCATGCGCACAAACAGCTAATTTACAACCACAATCAAAATACTCTTAAGCTTCTAGATATTTTAGTACAATATCCCAATAAGTAATAAAGCTACAATCCCAACTTACCTATCTAAACACTCACTACAAAAGACTTGCATCTTCAATGATCTAATCACTATGAGACCCTATATATATATATATATAACCCAAATTTAGCTTTCGTAAGAATTACAAAAATGTTAGGGCTATATCTAAAGGTAATCAATTAAATGGTTATATATATAAATATATATATCAAAAGTATATTATTATTTTCCCTATATAATAAAATATATAAGTTAAGTTAAGTTATTAAGTATTAATAATATACGCAGTTATATTATTATGTATAATATATTGTTTCGATCATATCAAAACATACTTTTAATTAGTTAAATCATGTTTCAATTATGGTAAGGTTATCGTAGTATATAAATTCTTATAATATTATAAAGATATAAGTTATATTATTTAGGATTGTTTAATTTTAGTCAAAGTAATGTCATTAAGTTCGTTCTTACCTAACGATACATATTACAGGTTTTATATCGAGAAATAACTTTTACAAGATAGTTCGATTTTTTAATACACCTATACTTGCTTATAATAAATATTATCACATTATACCTATTTTATATATTTAANATGTTTCTTACTTATTTCTATGAGTTTATCTCATATTACATATAATTGTGTAATTTCGAGTAAATTTAGAAGTATAATTATTATATATACTGGTATGCTCATAAAAATATGTATATTCTCATATAATATATTGTACTATATTATTTCATTTTATAATTTAATTAACTTATCTCTAAGTCTCCATTATATTTTGAACTCATTTTTAGGAGTTTCGATCATTTTTACTCTATATTTCGTAGTTATACTTCTAAGGGTAAAATTGAAATTTTAGATCATTATTTTCAAAATCTAACTTCATAGAGCCGCTTCAACTAACTTTTCTATCCTAATCATAATGTTTAGGCTCAATCAAATAAGCTTGCTCAGAGGCTCTAAATTTAGGTTTGGTTGCCTTAAATGTAATTTTGGGGGTTCACACCTCTTACATTCAAAATTAACAATATACCACATTTTTAATAGAAGGTCTCAACCATTAGGGGATAAGAAAAGAGAAAACAAACAACAAATTACAATACTTGTTGGAGAGAGCAAAAAGGGGAATTATATATTTTGTATGCACTTTAACATGAATATATATGAGATAGGGAAGTCAAGTCTACATTCCCTCCTTTTTCTACTTTGTGTCGTATCATATTTCTTGAGTACTGTAAATACTTAAACTTTGTCTTGTTGATTTCTATTGAGTTAGTTGAGCTGTTGGTTCCATGTCTATTGTATCTAATTTAATAAAATGGCTGGTTTCATAAGCCTCACTTATATGAATAATTATGTTAGGTGGTATGTGATATTAGTTCCATAATCTTGAAACAACAAGAATAAAAGCAATAAGAAAATAACCATACAAATAAATTAACTTGAAGAATCAATAAATCAATAAAAGCATTATCAAATAAATAAGTAAAAAATAATTGATTATCCAAAACAAGATACTAAGATGATCAAGAAAATGTTTCCAACATTTGCTACAACAACCATAAAAATAAGTTAAGATAATAAATTGTATTAACCCTTAAAATAATGAAAAGTAAAGATAATAAAATGTAATATTAAATAAAATAAGTTATAATGATGCAACTTAAATAATTTTGTTTGAAGAACGAAGGTAATAACTATAATCCTTTCCTCGTGTAGTGGTAGTTAAAGTTAGGAAAGAAGCTTTACAGTGATAATAGTTGAAGTATGGTTGTAAAACCTTGACAAAATGGAAAAATAATAAAAGAAAATAAACAAATAAATAAATAAACTAAGTAATAGTATGGCTTGGTATTTGTGAAAAGTGATAAGGGCATTGTAGGTATCATAAAAGTTCTTAAATTCTAAGTATAAAAGCCCACCATTGAGTTACAAAAACCTCTTTTACAGTTATTCCTCACACACCACTTTTGTATACTGGGGTTTCCACATGAATCTTGATTTAAGGGAAGGGGATTAGCATGTTTCAACAAGATCTATATAGAAAAGAGTTAAGGTAAGTAGTGAGATTGTTTTTCTATTATAGTTTTCGATCAATATCAATGAGAAATTCATTTTATTCTTTAAGGCAACAACTAAAACAAATTTGTGGCAATTTATCAAGAGTCTTGCAATGTATTCCTAATGGTGGAAGCACGGACTCAGAATCTTAAATGTAAGTGTCCAATGACCATGCCCCGTATGTTTGATTTCAATAAAGATGTTGTGAGACCCCATGATTAAGTATCCTACATGGATTGTGGGAGGTTGTGATACTAGTTTATAAGGTCATGGTTATGAATATCTTATTAACACAAGCTTAAAACTTTTAGGCTAAGTGGTTAAAATGGAACCATTAGTGTTTGTTGGCTGAGTTATTGACCACTTTTAGCTTGGAGTGTTACAAATGGTATGAAAGCATACCTCCTACCGGTAGGTGGATGATTTAGGTCTGGCTCTAGTTTAGAAAAGAGGTTCAAGGAAGGTAGGGAATGTCACTAGGATATGATTCCTTACATGCTTCTAGGATGACCTATAGACGGTGAGTGGCCTAAATCATACATCGAAGATAAGGAAGATCTGAGCCTAATTGTAAGGTCTCGCTATAAGGACATCGTGTTTTAAAGAGGGGAGATTATAAGACCCCATAGTTAAGTGTCCTAAATGGATTATGGATGGTACTAGTTTATAAGGTTATGGTTGTGAATACCTTATCAACACAAGCTTGAAACTTTTGGGCCAAGCAATCGAAATGAGTCCATTAGTGTTTGTTGGCTTAGTTATCCACTGCTTTTGGCTTGAGGTGTTACAAGTACAATTGATGTTGGCTTGTTAATTCGAGTTTTAGGTTAGGTTTTGAATGTAGTTAGATATTTGATTGGTGTTTTGAGGGTTGAGAGTTGTATTGTTGATGGGATAACATGCTGAGAGTGGTGGTTTTCGAAAGTGCCGAGGATGGGGATGTTTTGTAGGGGGTGTACACCACTAGAGTCTATAGAAAACTATAGACTGCATGCTAGCATTCGAACACTACCCCTATCAGTTTCCAGACACAAGGGAGTAGAGTGCTCCTAAATCCTTAGCATCTAGACACTACGTAACGTAACATCCAGACGCTTAGTCCTCTATTACTTATAATGACATTTTCCTCGATTCCTTAATGTTTTCCAAGCACATGTTTTCATTCCTAAACCTCTATAAATGATTTCTAAACTTGCTTCAACAAACAAACTACTCTCAGAACAATCTTTTATCCTCTTATCTTAGCATCTCTTAGTGACTTAAGTTGAAGAGAAGGAAGTTGGAAGGCTAAGAGTAAAGGACGACGTTAGATTGAGTGTTTTGAGACTGAGTAAAGTTACTCGTCTTGTTTATAGCAATCCATAAGGAGTTTACAACTCGCTTTTCCTTGGTCTTCTAAAACATATTTCCAGTTCTTGATTTCTTATAACATATTTCTATATTGATTTTATCGAAAATAAATGGTTTTAAACATCTTTTCACAAGAATCGATCCTTGTTTTCATTAAAGACCTAAGTTGAAAGAGAGATGGCTTAAGATTGTTATAAGTGAAGATGTAATATAGGAAAAATGGGGACTGAGTTTAGTGTCCATTTTGAATATCAGGTTCTAGGAATGAAATAAAGTTGGATCCCAAAGCTGCAATTCAACTAAGTGCAAGATACTTACTTATGATGTGTGTTTCTTAAGTTAGAGAAATTAATTAGACTCAATAAATTATTTGACATTACATTATTTGTGTTGTATATGCTTGGTTAGTCCTAAGGGATTGAGAGGACCAGTAATCTTAGGGTGTTACCCCAATGATCCTTACACGATGTTGTCCTAAGTGAAGTTTAGCTTGGAAATGATCTAGGTATATTTAGGTTAATCATTAGATGCTTGGCTCCTATAGTATTGGAGAGGACCCAAGACCGATATTATATGGTATTATATATATATATATGATGTGTCGTGGTCGTAAATACCCCTATGTTGTGTGACGACTAAATAAAGATAATAACATGTTATTTGGTGCATGGTATATGGTAGATACTTAGAATGCATGTGAATTGTAATACTTTGTTCATGTAAATGTGATTGTATGTTCCGTACTAGGTTTCAGCTCATCCTATCTTTAATTTTTCAGGTGTAAGTGCTTAATTAAAAATTTTTTAGAATTTGTTAGCTTTAGTTAAAGACATTGAGATTACAAGGTTGGGGAGTGGTGAATAGAATCTTTATTGTAAGCTTAGAATTTGAATTAAGATAACTAAAGTTGATTGTATGATTTGTAAATATTTGTTTAGAAAATTTGCAAAGTTTATTCTACAGTTATGTTAGATTTATTTAAAGTCTGAGATTTTATGGAGATTACTACAATTATTTGGAGAAATTTTGAGAAAACATTTGGAGGTTAAAATGTAATTGTTTGGAGATTTTAGTTACATTTACGCTTAACATGTTAGTAGAGGCTAGGATACGTAGTAGACTGTACCGTTCTCAGTCCTAGGGCATGACAATGGTAATATAACTAAAACAGGAATCAAAATGGAGAGCCTACTAAGAGTGAATGAAGTTCGAGTTTATCAGTAAATAAAAGGAGAAGTTTAGTCATTAAACATTGGATTTAGTAAGAAATTTGAGGATATTCTTTGAAAATATAAGTATTATAAGTTTGAATCTAACTTAATTGGCAAAAGGATTTGGAGACTAAACTTTTAATAGAAGAATTGCAAGATAAACGGAACAAGCAAAATGGAGAAAAGAATTATGGAAAAAAAGTAGATGGACACTAATGTAAAAATGTCATTTTTGAGAGAACACTAGTTATAGTCTGGTGCCATTGGAGAACTAATACAAAGAAGATTGAGTCCCTTAGGTCAAAATAAGTCAAGAAATTAATAAGATGTAAATAGTAAAATAATAGGAGACTAGTTATAAGTAAGATGATCAAAGTTTTATAAGAGTTGCATAATATAGGGCCAAATAAAGGAAAAGCTGAAGGTAATTGAAGATCTATGCATAGTGGTAAGAGATTTTGATAGATACTCGTATAAAAGAAAGCAAATCTTAAGGCATAGAAGGGATCAAGTATGTTGAGATCTAAAGAAGTAGTATAAAGTAAAGGAAAATCTTATGGAAGTAATAGGCAAGGAGGCTTATAATGATCCTAAGGAGACATAAGTAATTTAGTGAAATCAAATTAAATCTACAAAGATGATGGAAAGGAAGAGCTGGCTATCAATGTTAAGAAGAATCAATTATAAATGTAGAACTAAAAGAGAAAAAGTTTGAATTGGACTATTAGCATAAATGAAATGGAGTAGGTGACATTTATAGAAAAAATTGAAGGATGATAAGTCAAACCAAGCCTTTCTACTTAAGTCTTTAAAAGTATAAGCAAATCTCTTGATAGCGCAAGGTTTAGTTCGGGTTATAAGTTCATAAAGTTGAATCTAGATAAGACAATTTAATAAATAAGTTCAAGTATAATAGAGTACTTAGAGTTTAAAGTCCAAGAGCTAAGAAACTTTTGAGGACAAAAGTTTTTTGAAGGGAGAGAACGTAAAACCCACAAAAGTGATAAAGGGAATCAAATATAAAGGAAAGAGTGATTAAGTAATTGGAATATTTTAATTAGGGGTAAAAAGGTAATTTAAGGGGGGTGGGAAAACCCTTCTTATAAATTAATGCTGTTAGATTGTCTTAAGACTTTTTAGACTCACTAATAGTTTTTCCAAGAGAATGAAAGGGAACCAAGAGATGTAGAGGTATGAATCTTTCTTTCCTATGATTTTGAATACAGTGATTGCATTCTTAAATGTAGTTTTATTGTAAAGGGGTTTGTAACATAAGGCATAGAAGGGGTAAGGACTCTTTTCAAGGATTAAAATTGATCGAGCAACCAATTCAGGTAATCCGTCATCCATGATATGTTGCTTTATTATTAGTTTGTTTAATTTAAGAACACATTTAAATGTTTCAAGATGAGAGAATCATGGTCAAAATCATGGGTGTGATTCCTAACAATGAAACCTTGAAGTGGTTTGGTTTAAGAAGACGAGCATGAAAGTAGATTATGAGAGGTTTACAACCGAAGAGCAAGGTTGTGATCTAAATCATGAACCTTAAGGAGTTGAGTTTAAAGAGAAGCAAGGTCTAAAACATGGACATGATTCTCCCCATATTTCTTTGCCTTCTCTTTCCTTTTGTGCTATGCTTTCCTTTTCTTTTCTAAACCTTAAATAAGCCTTATCTAAACATCTAAGACAACTAATAATGATCTTGTAAACCCTAGATAAAGTTAATAACTAAACTTAATTAACTAAGAAAGGTATAGTCAGATAGGATTAAAATTAAGATTGAATAAGATAAAAATAGAACTCTAAAGAAGTTATACTTTATGTTGCACTCATTTGTAGAGTTATTTGAAAACAATTCAAGTATAGATATAGCTACATCCATTCCTCAAAATCCAGGTATGTGTTTGCCTTATGTGATTGTTTTGTTTGTTAAGATTAGCTATAAAGATGAACTTATCAAATATTTGGCTATTAACAACTTGCTTATTGCTTAGGTGTAGCTTCACCAGTAACGGTTTCTTGGAGGGAACTCTTATGATCCTTGAGTACTATTGTCTCTAGTAGAGTACATAATACCCCATAACCTCAGCCTACTAGCTTTCAAGTAGTTCATATTCTTATTAAACAAGTAAAAGTTTAATATTGGTAGGTTTAGAAAAAACTTAATTTTAAAAACCAAGAGGTGAAAAACCAAGCTCAACACCCTTTACATGGTTACTACAGACACCATCGTATAACTTAGATAGTATTAGTTAAGTGTCTTTTTATGGAAGGTATCAAAGATAAGGTTAAGAAAGGCTACGCTTATACAATTGGTCATCAATCATTGTATAGTTTGCGGCTTGATATATCAACCTATAAGCTTCTTTTTTATGGTTAAGTAGAACACTGTCCTTAAAATAGTCAATAATTAGATCTACAAAGACCTTTCCTTTGGGTAGGGAGCTAATTCGTAGCTCTGCCCAATAGTTTCCAGGATCTTATTAGGGAGATGCTCAATGAAAAACTTGTCGTTTAGATTAGGAAGTGTCGTACTAGCTAGCTTTAATAGTTTGTTGGTAGCAATGTTTCTAATCCTTATTATTTTCTCAATTAAAAAAGATTGAGACTCCTCCTTAAGCATTTGTACTATCAGTAAGTACTTGCTCTTCACTTCTTTTTTCACTACACAGCTCCCTTTAACTTGATTCACAACAAGAACTTCAATTTTCCCAACACCAACTTCCTTAGCCAGTTTAAGTCTAGCAATTAGGGTTTCGTACTCGACCTCATTATCACTGGCTAGAAACCTAAATTTTAATGCGTATTTAACTTTCACATTGTAGGGCCCTTGAAAAATGAGGCCCATACTACATCCTTCTTTAATAGATGAGCCATCAACATATAAGTTCCATATCGGCTTCTTAGTCATCTCAATGCTATCTTCTTCTCTAGTGAATTCAACGACAAAATCTACCAATACTTAAGCTTTTAATGTTGTTCTGGGTTTGTATTGTATACCATAGGCACTTAGCTCCAAAGCATACTTCATCATTCTCCCTAAGGAGTCAGGTTGCTGTAAAGCCTATTGTAGAGGCTGATCAATAAGGATGATAATTTGATGTTCCTCGAAATGTGGCTTTAACTTTTTTACCTAGAAGACCACTACCAATACTAACTTTTCAATCTTTATATATCGGCGTTTAAGCCCATTTAAGATGTAGCTCACATAATAAATTAGCCAATGCTCCCTACCTTCCAACTGGAACAATACAGATTAAAGTGCTTAACTATTGACTAAAAAATACAAAAGCAAATTTTCTTTAAGAATAAGTGTCAAGAGTATTAATGGTAACATAAGAAATTCCTTCAACTCGTTAAATGCTTTCTCACACTCATTAGTCTACCAAAAATCCTTCAAGTTCTTCGATGCTTTAAAAAATTCTATGCTTCTATCCATGCTTCTTGACACAAATCTATTTAGTGTAGCTATCCACCTAATTAACTCTTAAACTTCCTTAACTATGATAAAGGACTTCATGTTCCAAATAGTAGCAACCTTCCTTAGGTTTACTTTATTTCCACCCCAAGTAACCATATATCCCAACAATTTTTCTGAGGAAGCACTAAAAACACATTTCTTTAGGTTTAGTTTCATATTGTATCTCCTCAAGGTGCCGAATGTCTCTTCAAGAGTAGCAAGATGCCAACTTTCTATCATGCTCTTCACAATCATGTCATCGACATAAACATCAACGTTTCGATGGATTTAAGGCCTGAACATCTTAGTTACAAGCTTTTGATAGGTCGCACCAGCATTTTTAAGCCTAAAAGGCATTACCATATAACAATACACCCTAAAGTTTATGATGAAGTACATCTAGACTTCATCCTCCTTTTCCATTTTGATTTGATTATAGTCGAAAAATGGATCCATGAAAGATAATAAGGCATGTCCGACAGTTGAGTTAACCATCTAGTCTAGTCTTGACAAAGGGAATAGTCTTTAAGATACGCCTTGTTCAAATCTGTAAATTCTATGCACATAGGCCATTTACCGTTTGACTTCTTGACTATTACATAATTGGCTAGCTAAGTTGAATAAGGCTCTTTTTTTATAAACCCCGCCTTTAATAGTTTTTGAACTTCTTCTTCAATGGTTACATGACATTCAAGGGCAAAATGCATTTTCCTTTGCTAAATTATTTTTGTATTGGGATCAATTTGAAGCTTGTGTGTTATTACTTCTCTAAGGATGCCTAGCATATTTAAGGGAGACCAAGCAAATACATCGACATTATCCTATAGAAAGTTGATTATGGATATTTACTGGTAATGGTTTCCCTATCTTTGTTGTCTTCCCAGGATCATTTCCAAATGAGATTTCCTCTATCTCTTCCTTAGCATTTTCAATGCCGACTAACTTATGTTCTAGCTTAGTTTCAACTTGAAAAACTTCTTTACGCCGTAGCGCTCTCAGATACAAGGATTTGGCTAATTGCTAGTCCCCTTTACATACTCCAACTCTGGTAGGAGTAGGAAATTTTGCCTTTAGATGTGTAGTTAAAGGGACCATGCTGAATAAGTGCTAACATGATCAACCCATGATCATATTATACAGGGACCAAAACTTGACAACAAGGAAATCCACCTTATCTTCAGCAACAAGCACATTGTCTCCAATCTGAATTGGGAGCAAAATAACTCTGGTAACCTAAATGAGTTGATTCTTCAAAACACATAAATCATAATTGTAACATCTCAGCTATGCTTTGATCTTCAGCTTCATCTAATTGAAGGCGTATTGAAAAATAATATCTGCCAAGCTTGTAGTGTCACCTACAATCTTTTTATCCTGGAAGTTGGCAATTCCCGTACTAATTACAAGTATGTCATCACAGGGCCTTTAAACACCTTCAAAATCCTCCTCTGTAAAAGAAATTGAAATGCCAACCTTGACCTTCTTGCCCAGCAAATTATAAACATAGTATATGGTGTTAGTCAAGCTCAAAGAGCTTGACTGGCCTAAGAACTTGTCAACGTTAATTCACCAACAATAGTATTTATTATAACATTTGATGCTTTGCTGCTACTTCCATCTCTTCTAGCTTAAGAAGATTGCGTTACATTTTCTTACTCATCACACTGACTCTAAGTTAGTCGTTCAATATAATGGGCATCATGGGCAACAAACTTACTCAAATATCCTCATTTGATTGCACCCTCAATTGCATTTTTGAGTTAAATATACTCATAAGTATTATGGCCTCTATCACGATGACAATAGCAATATTTGTTAGAGTTTTTGCATGATGGATTTCCTCTCATTCTTTCTAGCCATTACAATACTCATCTTTGATTGTGCACTTCCATCAAAATGTCAACAATTGAACAATGAGGCGGTGTGTGAATAGAATAAGTTGAGATGTATGGCCTCTTTTTCTCACCATAATTTATTTCAAAACACTGATCATCGCGTGCGCCAAGTCAATCTTTCTTGTTCTTCTTCTTATCACTCTTTCAAAATCATCAGTTCTAGTCAGCCTCATGTCGAGCTTTGATGTTATCTACTTGGCGAATATAAAATGTAGCCTTAGCCTTAAACTCAGCTAAAGTTTTTGGGTTATTTTTTGCCAAAGACTTAAAAAAGTTTCCATGAGATTTAACTCTGTCAATCACTATATTGAGAGCAACACTCATATTTAATTCTAGAATTTTGACCACCTTAGCCATAAACCAAGCCAAATAGTCCCTAATAGATTTGTCCAATCTATGTTTTATGGTGTTAAGGATAAAAAAATCCTTAACTAGAAGCTTACTTACAAGGAATTACTATAAAAACACTTATGCTAAATCCTTGAAACATGAGATCACATTTGGCTTCAAATGTTTAAACCATGTACTCGTCACATTCCTCAAAGTTGAAAGGAACACTTAATAAGCCATGACATCACTCAAGCTGTAGAGCTTAGCCAAAGTGCGGTCATACTCAAGATAATCTTTAAGATCCCTTATCCAATTATAAGTCTCAAACCGTGACAACTTGACGTGCCGTGGTATTACTTCTTCCAAATTTTCAAGAACCAGAGGACTCCTTTTTATTTGGAATTGTTTACTCGTCAAAGCAAGGGTGCCAACATGAGATGGTCTTGTATGGTACACTTGTTGTAGTTGTTTTCTTTTGTTGTCGTTTCTAAAAGTAGGGGCCGAAGGTCTAAGCATAACTTTAACCTTCTTCTTGGGCAATTCGAGGGAATAAATTGAATCATTAAAGTTCTTAGCATTGTTATCACCATACCCCTAGTTTTGGTTTGGTTGTACATTATTATGGAGAAGACTAAGGATCTCTTCATGTTTTTTATTGAGCTCTTGATTTTCTTTGGCTAAATCAATGCAAAGTTACTCTAATTTAGCTAAATGTTGTTCATTAGTATGACTACTCCTCCCCTTACCCCCCTCCCCCAAATGGTGTTAGGGTGAAGAATCAATACTTGCACTTTTTGGCATTCTCATCTTTGTCATACGAATAGGTTATGAAAAATAAAAAATAAAAAAAGACAGTGCTAAATGTTATCAAATGATTTTGGTGTAGGCTTTGATCTCGTAAAAGCATAAATAAAGAATAAGTGGTGCTGAGGCTAGTCCTACATAGTTACTCCAATACTTATAGTTGTTTTAGTGAAGAGTAAGTAAACAAGTGAAGTGTTTAAGGGCATAAGAGAGTTCTTACAATGCTTTCCTACCCTTATTTGTAAGTAAATATCAAGTATCTATAATAGCAAATAATCATTGGTCATAGACTATGTGAAGATCCCATAACTAAGCACATGCCTAAAATATAAGAGTAGTGAGCGATTATGTAATGAGGCCGTACTTAGTCATAACCATTTATGCTACTTTCCTAGGTTCAAACCAAATATATGAATATGACGAGCTTCAAGACCCATAAAATGGACCGAACCCTTATTGGCTTTAACTAGAAATAACATTAGTTGGCCTCTCGACAACTGAGTTGCTGAGTAATATGTTAAGACGAAATCCAACTATCAATAAAACCCTTATCCATCTTATTCCTAAAAGTGGTTAAGCATATGGCATCTCTAACTACAAGCCAATTAGTTTATGTTCAACTATTTATAAGGTTGTAACAAAGTTTCTGTTCACAAATGGAGACCTTTTTTGGATAATCTTATTTATCCAATTAAGGCTAGTTTTATTCTTAGAAGAAAAGAATGTGATAATGTTCTTTCGTTAAATGAAATCAACCATTCTTGTAACAAAAGGAAAGGAAAAAAGGGCTAAATGATCATTAAGTTAGACTTAGCCAAAGCTTTTGATACCCTTGAATGGGATTTCATCTTTTAGACTCTACAAAGCT
The DNA here is from genome assembly GCA_024138015.1 of Lumnitzera littorea. Taxonomy (NCBI): domain Eukaryota; kingdom Viridiplantae; phylum Streptophyta; class Magnoliopsida; order Myrtales; family Combretaceae; genus Lumnitzera; species Lumnitzera littorea. The sequence goes on from JAMXBB010000008.1 coordinate 20,675,671, forward strand.
ATGATTTCCCATATTGGTGGATAAAGCTAAAAATGAGTTGTGTTAATTTGGTTAAATCTGAAATATTAGTCAATGGCAAGTCTCTCCCTTCAATTATACCTTTAAGAAGGAATAGACAAGGTGACCAATTATCCCCCTATCATTTCTCTTATGAATGGGCATTCTTAATCAAGCTATTGAAAGGAAAATCACAAAAACAAATTGGTCTCCTTTCAAAATCAAAGGCTCTCAATTGAAATTTTCACACATTACTTTTATTGATGATATATTTTGCATGCTCATGCTAACGTCGAAAATAAAATATAGTTTCTATCATTAAAGGATGTCATTAATGACATAAGTTTAATTATAAAAAGAACTTGAAATAGAAATAAATAAAAACAATTGTGTTTATCTATATTATTTGAAATAATCTCAAATTAGTGTACTTATATTTTGTTAAAGATATTTATGGAATAACATCACAAAAATAATGGTTGCCCTTTACCTATTATATACAACTCTATATGGGATCTATTATAACCTAAATATATTATCATTTTATTGTGAATAGAAAGCATTACTTACCACTTTTTTATTATGAAATTCAATTAAGTCTTACATTTCCATATCAACATGTGATGTTAATTTACTTTATTATACTAATTTTTTTTTATAGATTTTTACGTAATTTATAAGAATGAAATGAAATTATTTAATATTAATTTACCATTACACCCATTTACCATAAAAAAAAATTTTCATTTTGTTTTAACCATTATATAGCCTTCAAAAATATACATTTATTAATAGATTTTGGTTACTTAGAATCATATAAGAGGAACATATAAAGATCTTTCTTTTTCTATCTCTTTTCACATTTGTAAGATAATGGAGATATTAGTTGACGATGATCCCCTATTGATAAATATCTTCTATTTTTAATACTACGAACTATCATATTGAGTAATACAAGAACTATTTTTCTTAAATTTATATGTTTTACACTATTTGGATATCAACATTATCTAATTAAAACTTTTTAAATTAGATATTTGAATTTCTTTTGTACATTATCTAATTTATTTCAATTATGAACTGAAAATTTGGGAGCAATTGTAATGTGATCATGTAACAAGAGCAAAAGACATAATAAAGGAGAAGTGAGTGAAGATCAACAAGTTGGTAGGGAATTTAGAGTACAAAGGATTAATTGGGAAAAATATATTATTAATGTAAAGGAAAATTTATACCAGAAGGTATTAAAGTTTTTAGGTAAGTTCAAATAACTTATCCATATTTAAGAAATTCAAATAAAAGATTAATATTTCAATGAGAGAGGAAAGTACCCTTGAAAAAAAAAATCAAGAAAAGGTGCCTTTTTCTTCAATAAAATAACAAGAAGGTGCTAACGCCTTTCTTCATTGAAAATGCAAAAAAGAAGGTGCTTAAGTACCTTTACAAACACCTACAACATAAAAATTAGTAAGTAAAGCAAACCAACCCAAACACAATACAAAACATTAGTACAATGACAAGCTCAAATTAATAGCAATTTGTTCAAAAAACCAAAACTTCATATCCCACTCACATCGCCAACCTCTACTATAAACTTGTTTGTAACTCTATGTATCAAAAATCTAAGGAAAACATATATAGCTCATATCCCCAACTTTAAACTTAAATATTACTACTTTAAAGCAAACAATGAAGTATGAGATAACCAAGACAAAGAAAGAAATGTGAAGAAATTAAACTAATATTAAATTGTACATAAATAGAAATAGTAAGTGTAGTTGTTCATACAAGTCTAGCAAATGAACACATGTAATCTCGTCTTCCCTTGGTCTTAGTGAACATTCTGATACTTTAGATGCCAAACTCTCCTTGAACCTCCTCTTTACTGGAACTCAACTCATATGTCTCTATTTGCTACTAGGGTAGCTTAGAGAATGATGGTAGATCGACTATAGCTATTTAAGAAGAACTCTCTCCCTGAAAACTAACAAACTTCCTCCATTTCTTATGTAGGGCTGATGGTATGAAAGGAAGATCGTGCTGCATCTCCATAATTAGGATCTTGAATATACTATCTACACTTGGACTCTTAGATAACTACACCCCATAAGATGAACCTACAGTGCTGTTGCCAAGCTGAACTCATCTTTGATGTTGTCCACCTTCCCTAATCCTAAAGTATCCACCTCATTTAAGGAAATCTAGAAGGTTGTAATCCATTTGGTCTCATCATTTAGCCCTTAAACTTGATCCTAAGCCAAATGTAGAGGGTACAAAGTAACTAGAAGATAGTTGTGCAACATGCATTTCCGGTACATAAGAATGATTACCAATCATGTCAAGAAAAATGGGACATATAGGAGGCATCTTAAGTTCAATGTCTTCATCACCATCATATGCATCATTATCATCGTCCTCTTTAACTCCATCAAGCTCATAATAATAATAATAATAATAATAATCATTATTGTCGTCTTCATCATCTAGGCCTCCTATATGGTAAAGCACATGGTTACACAAAACCTCCTTTTGTAGGACCAATCCAAATGCCTTGTCAACAACATTTTCATCATCCTTCATAGGCATAGACATGGGCAGTGGCTCAAATTCACCAACCACAAGTTGATTAAACTCAATAGGTGACGCATGTGTCACATATACCAGCCCATCACTTTTTAGTTGTCCAACACTTACATATAAGTGCTAAATATGAGTTTACTTAAATGCTCCAGCCATCTCCAATAAGTTCTCTACATCATTGTCATCCTTAATGACAATTAGCGAATACGACACCACTTATAATTATAAGTTAGGATGTCTATATAATAAGTCAATACCCCCTGCACTAGTATTAATCCTAACAATTTAGCAAACACATTGCAGTAGTTTAGAAAAGTTTGCATTTGTCCTTGCTTTCAACATTTTCACTAGATTCAGATCATACTCCAGCCCTAAATTTCCCCTTACAATATTTCCAAAGGCAAAGATTGTGAATTTCACCATACGTACCATTTTCAACCTATTTACCTTGTAAGTAACATGTTGATCAGCACATCATACATTATGTACCTTGCATTTTGACCACATGCTACTATCCATCATCTTAGCCAAAACACTTCTTCTCAAACATTTTATCGAGCACTTGTAGTGTAAAGTTAAACACAATCAATTAACAATTATTCTAATACTATAAAATGCACCAATATATATTTTACTAATAAATCGTACAACTACACCTTCATATAATCACATTCCAACAATAAATCTACAATTATATGGGTAAAATACACTAACACAAGTAATTTCTTAACAATCCTAAGTTTTCTATGATTTCATGAAATGTGAGAAAAAAAAAATATGTAAAAATTGATGAAATTTGAGTAAAGAAAGTCTTTACCTTGAATTTCTATGGAGGATTTTATGGGGAACAAAAAATAGAAGAAAGAAAGAGTTTAAGATGTTGAAATGGTAGATTGCTTCTCATCTATATGAGAGGAAAAGAAGAGGACAGTGTCTATCTTTTTGTTTCGAATGGGTTTCTAATTTGTTCATGCATTTAAATATTGGGAATGGTGAAGCGCTTTCACTTTTATAATTGAAAGGAAGGCGTTTTTTAGGATAGCAACTTACTTAAAGAAAATTACTTATTTACCATCAAATTTTTAAAAAATTTTACAAAAATACAAATTGCATGAAAAAAATTTATTAAAATACCAAGCATATATCGTATCTTAATATGCGACGTAAAAAATTCTGAGTTTGTCCCATCTTCAAGATATAAAACTAGTACAATAGTAATAATGTCAAATCTTTAAGATGCGATACAAATATAATATATAGAATGCAAAAAATCAATTTGGAATTCCATTATTTCTTGAATAATTATTTGTAAAAAAACAAGAAAGGATAAAAATAAGCTATTTAAACCTAAAAAGAATACATAAAACGATCTAAAATATAGCCTAAAAATAAAAAAGGTTAATAATGGGATTTTGAAGGACGTCTTTCAAGTCCAAAATAGTATCAATCAAACCTGTCTAATTTCCTCATTTTAATATTCAAAAATTAATTCTCAAAAACATATAATAATAAAAAAAAAATTCTATCTAGATCTAAAGTTACACCTATTTAAGTGTAACTAAAATAAACGGCTTAATTTATCATAATACTATATTACATTTATCAAATGTGATAATGATCTAACACTAATATGATGCATTTTTTAGATCCAATTTATGTCTATATCACTAATCTTCTATCCAATTTTTTCTACTTAAGCAAAACTTATATCACATTTTTTAAATACGATAATTTACTAGTATTAGTATTACATTTCTAAAATGCGATATAGATTTTGTCATACTTTGATATTATTGTATTTTTTAAATATTATATTTATGTTGTTATCGATGTCACATTTTAAAGATATAATATAAGATATTTATTTATGTAATTTTTTTAGAGAGTTCATATTTATGTAATTTAAAAAAAAAATATTGGTAGACATAGGTTTTATCCTAATTATAAATGAAAGCCCCTTCTTCTTTATTAAAATAACTAGAAGGTTCCTTCCTTGTTAAAAATAAAAAAGTGACCCCTTAAATTGAATATATTTACCACTCGCCCCCCTTTTCTTTAATTTTTTTTTTTTTTTTAGAGTTTGAGTATATTCCTCTTTAGTAAAATTAAAATAAGATATTATTATTATAACATTAGTAGCCTCATCTAACATACTTGTTAAGTAACAGATAACACTCACATAATGCATATATAGAATATATGTGTATATTTAAATAATAAATAAATAGAAAAAACTAAAAGAAAATTTAAAATACTAAAAAAAAATAAGAAAATTTTTGAAATATAAAAAAAGGAAATAAAAAAATTTAAAAATTAAAAAAAATAAAAACTAAATAGTATAATTTAAGTGTAATATATATAATAGCATAATTGAATTAAAATAATAAAAATATCAAAAATTTAAATGGAAAAGAATAAAGTTGAAAAACAAAAATCCAACCATGCAAGAGTGGGAGTCGATCTGATCGGCCTCAAGCTCCATGGTGAGTCACGATAGGTGATCACAATAGTCGATACACTGATAATTTAAATAAAAAAGAGGGAGGAAACCCAATCGGATCGCTTTCAGTTGCGCAACAATAGTTATAGGACATTTACGTACCTTAGCATGATAATATGATATAACGTGTATAGCTAACATTATTAATAATGAATAAAATTATCAGATACTTTTGTATTTAATTTATTATATATGTAATTTAACTAAATAATTAATTATTCTTAAACTGAGGCACCCGCAAAATTGGTCGTATCGATTTATGTATTGAGTTAAGATTTCTTCTTTTATTCGTGCAATACACTGAGTTTTCACTGGTTAAGTGTACTTTAGTAAGACAGAAAAACGACTTAAATATCGCTAAAATAACTTCTTACCACGTAATAGGGTAATAAAAAAAAAAAAAATTTGGTAACCGTATCTGTCATTGTCACTTGCTCGCCTTCCATCGCTTCCTCGCCGTCACCGTAAGGCCACCAGACTACCGTCGCCGGCCGGGGAGGAGCCAAACCACGGTCTGCACCAGAATGGATTCCCAATCACTGACCGAACTAGAAACAATCCAAACCCGAATCCTCGACCGTATCTTGAAACTCGAACTTTCTCACCTCTCCAAAAGCTTCTCCTCTTCAATTTCCCCCACCTCATCCTCCATTCCTCCTCTCGAGCCAAGCACTACCTCCGACGGCGAAGAATCCTCGACAGTGTCACGACTCTCGGCGATTCTGAGAAGCATTGGAGTTAGGGATTTCTGCTTCAAAAGAGTACCGAAGGATTACTACGATTGGTCCCTTGAAGAGAGGAGAGACATTCTCGGAGCTCATTCCATTGATCATTTGTGCAAAAGCATTGTCATGGTGCGTGCGTTCGCGCGGTAATTCGTTTCTTCGTCTCATATTTTCGATTTAATTTCGAAATATATGTAAAGATATTATCAAAAGAAGAAATTTCTTTCTCTTTGTATATTAAACATTTGTGATGTAACGTAAAAAGTGCATGGGCAACCATTATTGTTTCCCTTAGGTTGAATTTCTTATGTTGCATCAGTTTCAAGTGTGTCGTTCCATGTAAGTATCGCCTCTAATCACGTACTGTCATATATGAATGGACAGTGAAAATTGGGGCCATCATTAGATAATTAGCGTACTTTGGAGTTTTTCATTGGTGAAGAGTTGGGGCATAACAAGATACAAAAAATCAGAGAAACTTTTTGTTTCTACAAAAGTTTATTAGTTATATGATGTTTTAATATCAGTAATAGTTGATGATTGAAAAGAAAGGAGTAGTTCATGATTTGGGCTATTTCACACAGTGAGATTGGTTCTAGCAACAGTACAGTGAATGTGGTCTTTTAGATTGGAATAGGAATTCATGAATTGGTTACGTGTGGGTTGTAGTTCCTATCATGTCATAGTGAATTTTGGGTCTTAAAATTAGAATGCAAACTTGCAAATCAATTAGACAGTCATTACACATTGATTATAGTTGTAATTATGTGGTAGATGTAATCGCAATGCCAGGAAATTAAGTGTAAAAGAGGTAATTGTAATGTCAGGAAAATAAGAATAAAAATGGTTTTGTATAGATGGATACATCATCAGGACAGACAATAAGACAGGGTGAGAATAGCTTTTGCGTGCACGTTGTCAGATGGTTCCAAGTACAGTTCATTTTTCTGGAATTGAAAGACTCATTGGTGATGCATTTTCACTTTGGTGGTTTTGGAAGCATCCGCATTTGCAATCTTGTTCCATTTATGTATCTGATAGAGATAATAAATGATCACAAAAACTTTCCTAATGAGCTTACTTGTCCCTTTTAGTGTGTCTGTGAACTACGTTATTCATTCACCTAATATCTTGGAGTTATATTTTCATTGAACCCTTGTTTCAACAGTATTATGTATATAGAGTGGTATGGTAGGCCTGGTAACGGATACATATCACCATGGATTGAAGAGTTCAACTAAGCAGTAGAAGTACCTAGGGCAAAATGGGAATTGGATCATTACATTGTAATGAAGAGAAACAACAGGCTGCAAATTAATGAAGCTTAAAGAATTTCTGGGAAGGAAGTTGCTGAAGTTAAGTGGTATACATGAAACAATATATGAAAGGCATGCACTTAACAATTTTATTCGGTGGAGAGATACTCAGTTAAGATCAGAATGGGAGCACTTCTATGAAATTCATAAAGTCCTGATATTTTTGGCAGTTTGGGTATGTTAGCAGATAGACATTGCAAAAATTGCACCATAAAATGCTTGTATACCAGATATTATCACTGACAAGTGATACATGACAAATGTGTGAATATTTGAAGTAACAAAAAGTTGGAGCATTACCAATGTCACATGTTTAAATGGATTGCTGAGGAGATTGATCTTTAGGAACATAATTGCTGAACATTACACCTTTTTCTTAAAGAAAGGCCTGTCTTTGTATTAGAAATTCCTGTGTATCTCCTAATTATGTCATAGATCTTGTTTGAATATGTGTTGGACAGGGTCCCCATTTAGTATAGATATATTAGTAAAATTAGATTGTATCATATCTCTCTAGAATACTGTGTACTCTTTATACATCATTGATTATCCTCATAGTCCTTATCTTAAGAGGCAGAAATTCCTGTTCAAGGGTGTGTAATGTGAACATCATGAAGTAAGAAATACTAATATCTTTTCCACATGGTATCAGAAGTGATCATGGGACACTTGCACCATACACTTTCAGCTGTATTTGGGTTATCTTGCCCCAGGACTTAAATCCCTCTTTTACCTGGCCTTCATTACCTCATTCCCAAAATATCTGATAGGACACTCTCATCGGATCACTGAGCCAGGCAATACATCTAAGTTAGGTAATGCCATTGAGAAAATAAATTTTTTTTATTCACTTAGCCAAACATTGAATGAAGTATACAAAGTGATCAAAAGGAGCATAGTCTACTTGGTCAGTCATGAGGAATTTCAAGCACAGAAAGAAGTAAGAGATCAAAATGCTAGACTTCAGAAAGGGGGAAGTGCAGCGCAGTCTCCATTTGGTTCTTCTTCATGTCCCTAGGGATTCTTGATTTTGGTGGGACTAATCACATGTCTTCAAACCTCACGATTTTCCATTCCTATAACCTGAGTCTTGCCTTAAAAATACTACTATTGTGGATGGGAATTCCATATCCATTCCTGGGCATTGGAGCATCAATCCGATTTCAGAGTTGAATATTAAGATCACCCTTCATGTCCCAAAAATATATACAAACCTTATTTCTTTGAGCTTAGTAAAACATTTGACTATAGTCTATCATTATTTGACAACCATTATGTTATGTAGGATCGATAGTTGGGGACAACAATTGGATTTCTTGAAGCTAGAGATGGCTTTTATTCCAACCTCATGTTCTCAAGAGCTTTGGGGGTGATATCATATGCACCACTGCATTTCTTATCAAACTCCTTCAACAAACCTCCAAAACAGAGCCCATCACAACCTTTATTACCTTTTCCAGATTTCTGACACTCTAGCTCACTACCTCTGAAAATGTTTGGCCGTACAGCTTATGTGCAAGATCATCTACCATCTAAGGACAAATTTGGTCCTAGATCATTAAATGCATTTAATTGGCTATTCAAGCACCCAAAACAGTTACAAATGTTTTCATCCTCTAAGTAAAAAATTTATAGTTTCAAAAGATGTAGATTTGTCACCCCACTGAAAAACAAAAAAAAAAGGAACTCCATTACTAGTCTGATGTGCAGGGGGCGGATACTGGGAACAGAAACTACAGAAGCTTTCTGTCCATTAAGAAAATAGAATTGATTAATGCAAGAATCCTAGACCCTTAGAGATTTCCTAACCAGGTTGGTCTGAGATTTCTCCAGAAAAGGACCAAATAAGGAACTAGAATGTGTCAGGCACCTAAAATACTAAGACTTTGCCTCATGAAATCACGGAAAGATTTTTTGATCTGATCAAATCCGGGACTTAATACCCCATCAAAGTAATATATCTAAACCTATAGTTAATGATTCTCTAGTTGATAGTTTGAATGACCTTGAATTTGATCTAAAAGACCAACAGGAGTTAGAAATTCCAATTGCCCAAGGAAAGGTAGAAAAAGCAATGTGAACAAACCCTTATATCCTATCTCCAACTTCATATCAACACAAAGATCATTCAAGCACCAAGTTCATTGCAGCAGTTGATTCTATAGCAATCCCGATATCAATATCTAAGGCCCTAAAGAATGAGAACTGGGCACAAGCTATGAAAGAGGAATGTATGCATCTGTAAGAAACCAGACTTTATGACATTGTTGAGAGGCCAAGAGACAAGAGACTAGTGGTATGTAAGTGGATATCAACCATAAATCATTGAGATTGATGGGACATTGGAACAGTATATGCCAAGGCTGTAGACAAAGGGAGCACACAGACCTATGTGTGCAAAGGAACATTTGTCCCTGTAACCAAGATGAACTCAATGAGAATTTTGATTTTACTTGCCATTTAGCTTGACTGGCCAATACTCCAATTCAATGTAAAAACGCTTTTGTACACAGAGAGTTGGAAGAGCTGTTTATGGAACCCTTACAGGTTTTGATAAGCAACTTGGGGAAATTAGGTATGTTGATTGAAGAAAGCCCTCTATGGTTTGAAGTAATTATCAAGGCATGATATTTCTGGGGCACAATTATCCTGATGCAGTATTTCTGATATTTGTTAATTATCCACACGCAAAAAAAATAAATAAATCAAGGGCGTGGTTTGGGAGATTTGTAAAAGCTTTGACCAGTTTTGGGTAAAACCAGATCGAAGGGATCGTATTCTCTTTATCAAGCACTTGGATTCTTAATGGTATTCTTTTTTATAGATCATATTAGAGAAACTGGAAATTACAAGAAGGAAAGGGAGTCTCTGAAGCATCAATTGGCATATAAGGTTGAGATCAAAGATACGAGGAAACTCGAGTATATCTTTGGATTAGAGTAGCTTATTTGAAAGCAAGGAATTCTCCTAGTGCTGTGGATACAACCTGGCTGAGAAAAAAGTTCTCAACAATGTAGTTGATTTTGTGACCTCTTATAAAACCATTGCCTCTAGTTAGTTCATACTTGCTGCAAAAAGTCCATTCTCACAGATTGTGATTACTTTCATTTTTACCTTTTATTATGCTTGCAATTCTCTACACAAGATTTATTGTGTCTTTACAGTGAGATCACTGTATCTTGCTTACATGAAACGTTTGCATGCTAAATTGTTAATTTTGGAGATCGTAGATAGTTTGCATGCTGAATTGCTAAGTTTGGAGCACTGCCACAGTTGAACTATATAATATTTGTGAAAATATCCAGCAGATCTTACTTTTCATCCAGAGCTGATGTTCACTTTATAACCTCAGGTTAATACTCAAGCCCCATCTGACATTGTTGATTGTAGCAATCCCAACAACTCAAAGTATTATGTTGTTGTTGTTCAGGTACCTTCTTCTTTCTATAGTAACCATCAGTTCATGATTCGACCAGCATTTATCATGCCTAAAATATCTTATACATGTCTTGCAGTATACTGCTCGGTTGAATGCAGAAGCTATAAAAAATTATTTGTATTCACTTAACAATGGGAAGGTTCCAAAAAAGAAGTTTAACAGTAAGTAGTTTTCCTTGATGATGTAATATTCATACTCATAAGTTTTTGTCCATCTTATTGTAGTATAGCATACCAGATATTCTACATAGAAATTTTAAGAATAATTGTAAATTGATTTGTAGGAAATGCATGCTATATGGAATGTTTTATTAGGCAGAACACCCCATTAAGCTGTCTCCAGATTCTAAGAGAAGAAGCTGATATCCTGATTTTTACCTTTCCCTTTTTCTGCTTATAGAAGGCACTATGAAGTTCTAGTACTTCTGATTGGAAGGGGATAGAAATTCAACTTCTGAATTTTGTTGGATGTATCATTCAATATTAATTAGCTTCTCGTTTGTCTATTCCCCTTTAGATGTAAATTTTTTTCTGGATAACTTAATATAGTTTGTGTATTTAAGAGCTCTTCTTTGCATCAATTAGTTTCTACTGAAATTGTGCCACCCAAGTTCAGTACCAAGAGTTACTTATTGTAAAAATTATTGTATTATCATTATTTGTAGAGAGATTCTATGGTCCTATCCATTATTTTGACGGGATCGATTCTATCATTTTTCTCATCATTCATTTACATATTTTAAAATCTAAACTATTGAATTTAAAATTTGATCAATGATTTAGATTTAAAAGAGTATATATCACGAGCGAGATGGATGGCGGTACGGTCCCATAAAAAATAAGGACGGACCATAAAAAAATCCTTATTTGTAATAGGTTGCATATGGATTACATTCGAACAAGGTGAGATAAGGCATATTGTAGATGGAAGGTTGAGTTTTTAATCTTCCAAAATGCCATTCGGATGGATTGTATTCCAATTTGCTCCACTTTGGAGCCATAGGAACAGATTTTAAATGTGTAAATAATCAATATGGTATTGCCGTTTCACTAGATATAGGAAGGAAATGAATTGTTTATGTCATAGAATTGAAGCTAGGTGATCAGACCCGTTTTAAATTTATTATTCTTAGTTTCAAGTCCCACTTCTGGGTATTATTTACTGTATTTAGTACAGGATAAACCAGATATTGACTTTGCTAGTATCCAATCTTGACCGCACAACAATTGGCACTACAAGTACCTGTATGATACTATCATTTCTCCTTTTAGAATAATAACAAGCTCATCTCAGTTGTAGGATAAATTATCTACTTTGATCTGTAAGAAATTCAACCACTCATGTTGAATTCTAAAGTGAATCAGACCAAAAGTATTTTTCCTGGAATTCACTCTTGAAGATTTGGCAACGAACTATAGACTTTTCACTGTAAATCCAGAAGGAGCAATCACTTGTTTTAAACTGCAAATGACCTCAACTTAATGTCATCAATTGAAATGGTATCTTACTTCCATGCAAATGGACACAGCAAATGCTGCTTGGTCTTCTCATTCCGCATGCTAGTTGCTTCAAGCTTCTATAAAATAGTTTTTCTCAAAGGAGTTTTCCTGAAACTGAGGACCATCTTACTTTAAATTTTGGAATTTGGTAGGTTGCAGCATTCATTTTTTCATTTATAAAGGGGCATCCTCATTTAAGAGGTCTCTTTAATTTGATGTTGATTTTTCGTTGCTATTCTTGCACAAGTGTGGTTAAATTATTCTGAACCTTATCTTGTTAAGCAGATACCCAAAGAGCAGGAAATGTTTACCGAGTCATCCCTTAGATAGCTAGAAAGAAGGTGGTTTTAAGGCCTGATTATGACATAATGACCTGAAAACTTAGTAGAAGTTACAGATGCCATGGATAACTGTCGAATGTTGATTATTTCCCTCGCTATGAGTTGTGAATTATCATCTACAATCTTACTAAATCCTGGAGGACGTCTCCTTTCACTTTGCAGTCCTTTTGAGATGATTAATGGATAACTGAGAGATTAAAGAACATTATAGACATTAATTTCAAAATAGTGTGAACTGTGGCTGGCTGGATACCCATAGAACAGTCCCATATTCTGTATGTGGTAAATTAATATCACACTGCCAAACATTTTCATTGATTTTTGTCTTTTATTGGCTACCCTGGCTGTCACCAATGTGTATTGCAATTTAATTATGATGAATGAATCTTAAGTTGGTTGATGAGAGAAGAAGAGAACATGATGGCTGCTGCCTAAAAGTTAGCTTTCTCAACACTCTACATGACAGAGTTTTTCAACATCAATTAGAACTGATAAATCTTTCAGGTTTCACTTGTGAGGGAATTTGCTTGATTGTTGATTTTGTAGTGAGGCTTGCTCCTGAGGAAACATCCCTGATGTTGACTGGATTTGAGCACAATGCTGTGACATGCATTGGAATGAAAACAGAGATTCCGGTATACTACCATCTTCTGTTATGCTTATCTAAGATGCTCTGTGTCAATTGTCTTGTTCCTGTTTTTATTTTGTTAGTTATTAGGCTTTTGTAGTTCCATGTTAATACCTCTTATACATGATATTCTCACTGCTTATACAATGTTGCTCTTCTGAATTATATCATCATATCTGATGCTTTGGGCTTTGCTGCTTGCATGTCTGCTTGATAATGATCTCAATGCTTATGCTGCTCTGTATATGATAAAGACTATATCCATCCCAAGTATTGGCCAATGAAGATTAATGAGCTTTTGCCCAAGACAGTTGCTCAATTGAACTTTGGTATACATGCACATGACATGTTTAGACACTGTCATTTTATTGTCTGGTGCCACTTAGTAAAGCCGTCTCATATAGGCCCTCACTGTTTGTCTATGCTTGTATTGATTGTTTTGAACCATGGAGATGAATATATGGTACATGTTTGTTTAGTTTTTGTCCTATGAACACTTTTTATGTTTTCTCCCTGTTGGAAAGAGAGATCTATATGACTCCTAAGCCATTCTTCTTCCTAACTTGTGTTTCATCAACTTGTCTGCCAGCTGTTAAGTGGTCCATAACATTTTGATATATGTTAAACCTGTGAAAAATAGAAAGCATATTTAGAAATCCTAAAGAATGCAGATAAAGTTTCTCAATCACAAAATACAGGTTTAGGTGCTATTCTTGTCCTCTTTTTCCTATTCTCAAAATTTTCTTCATAGTTGGAATTTACTCTTATTCCTTGTCAGAACTAAATTTGGTTTCCGTGAGGTCCCCATTGGCAATTAAATGTGGTTTACTCTGGTAAAATATTATGTTCTGCTAGATGCTGAAATTGTGAAATGTTGAAAGTTTGAATTTGGTTTCTTGTCCTTTTGTCGTTAGATAGCCTTATATGTGCAAAAAATTTTGGATCAGGTGATTCTAGATGAAGCTATAGTAAAGCTCGCTCCTGATTTCTTCTGGCTGGGTGGTGGAGATGTTGATCTGAAGCTAGGATTTAGGACCTCAGAGTTCATCAACTCCATTAAACCATTTATTGTGAGCTGCAGTGGTTAGTAGATAGTTAGACAGGTTATAAGTTGCATGCCACCGTCCCAGGTAAGAGCATGGAAGACAACAGAGGTCCTGTAGTCTTGTTGAAGCTTGTGATTCTGAGGAATGGACTCGTTCACAGGTAGTGCATTTTAACTTGAGAGTGGCAACGATGTGATTCATTGGCTAGCTATGGCAGTACTTGAGATAATTCATTTGGTATTTAGGCAGCGGCTCCCCATAGGGTAAGCAAGTTAATGACTATCAGAGTTGTTATATTTGAACAGAACAGGTTTGATTTGGTTGACACTTAGACAGCATGTTTTGTATGGTCAAGTAGCTTTCCGGACCACATTCTTTTAGTGTCATATATTGGAGGAAGCAATTTTATTTAGTTCCATTATTAACGTCATAGGTTTAGACAACTTGCGGTGGTCCCTGTTTTTATGTAAGTTGGCAGATTGTTCTGCTTGATTTGTTAAAAGCCATCTTATGCAGACCGACTTATTAGAAGGGCTCTTTGTTTCTTTGTGTTGGTGCATTTGGGAACTATTTTCAACCAGGATGTGTCTAATTCAGAAGCAAATTAGATAAAAATATAAAATCGTATGTAAAAAACAAATAACTGAAAAAATATATTATATTCCTTGAGCCCATTGCTATAAGTAAATAGATCAATTGGACTCAATTTCTCCTTTCCATAAAATAGAACATATAGTTGGCTGAAGAAAGATATACATGATGCTGATATCTAATCCGGCCAAAATTAAGATAGTTCTAAGTAAGTGTGTTACCATAATAACAACAACAACAATAACAATATTAATAACATAATTATGATTATTATTATTATTATTATTATCTTAGTATTGTCACAATAGTAAGTGGAGAAACTAGAGAGGTGTCATGTTCATATAATAAGTACGGAGGAAGTAGAAGCGCAAAAGGTAGAATTATCATATAACCCCATTGAACTACATGATGTGCATGGTGGACTTAGTGTTCTTCATTGTGAATGGGTGGTTTACGATGAGGTTGAGCATAATCCATGACAACAGTGTCTTCATCAACATAGTTTTCCTTGGAAGTCATGGTCTGTTCTACTTCCTTCCTTGATGAATGTTCCAGCATTGACCTAGGTTGCATCTGGAAACCCTACAAAGAGAAACTTTGCGAGGTTAAAACCTTAATCATTGAAGATTGGGAGCGGGTTTTTGACCCAGATCAAGGTTAGAAGTTAAGAGATCGAAGGAATGAACCAAAACTAAATCTAAGTTTATATAGAAAGTATCAGCTTTGGTTTGATTAGATTTTACTTTTTTTTTTTTTTTCCAGTTTTCGGGTTCAATCGGTTGTTTCATTGATGTGGCACCGAGTCAATATAGGGACCCTTTCCAGCTTCCCAAGTTACCTCGGTCTGCCCAGTCTGTTCGATCTGGTCTGGACAACACTACTATAACATGAAATCGAGGGAAACTAAAAATTGCTTTACGCTTGATAGAATATACAGTACCAATAAATTATTGGTTTAGTGAACATACATACTTATGCAGCCAAACAACTGAAAGAAATACCTTCACTCGGCAGAATGACAATTCAAATGATTACTCGGCCAATTAAAGGTATGAGAAGAAGTTAATGGAGTCATTGAATTACAATGTAAATCACCATTGTGGAGATTATCAATGCTTTATATAGGCATCACAATTGTTTTGTACTATAATCTTAGGATCCCTGACCAAAAATAAATAAATAAATAAAGGAAAAAGAAAAAGAAAACAAGGCTACTTGGCCCTTGATGGTTAAGGACTCATTTATCAAACAAAGTTTGGTTAGTTGTGGATGTGCAACATAAGAATGATAAGTTTGTGGAATAAGAGTCTTTTTTTTTTTTTTTTCCCTCTCTCAGCTTTATATTTGGGAAAGGGAAGGAGTAAATCAAATTTATTTCATTTAAATGGAAAAGCTATACTCATGCCATTCAAGTTATAAGACCTTTTCAGATATGATACCTTTAGGTAAAAAAAGTTTACTATGAAAATGATTGCATCAAACCCTTAAAAGGATCCAATACCCTCGAATACTGAGGTTTATTTATCAACGTATCTAGTTCATCCACAAGTAACTTCACTTCAATTCCAAGCACCTAAACTCTTTTTTTTTTAAAAAAAAAAAAAAAAAAGAAATGAAATGAAATTATCAAATAACAACATTTTTCAAGTCAAAAGGACACATACATAAGTTTTCAGAAGACTTATTTACATTAAACGCTGTCAGTGAACTTATATTGAATCCAACTTTTGCATGCTAGTACTATCACAATAAATGGGGGTGATTCATGAATGCATGCAATGCGGGGAAAGGGTCATCTTCCTTGCCTTCTTTATTGAGGACAAGGAGGGCCATGAGCCTTTGGTCTCCATTGATCCCGCATATAACTAACACCAACCGCAGATAAATCCGAGGGAAAATGCATCCAAATGCGGGTGCTAAAAAATATATAACATAATATAATAAATAATATGATAACCTTCTTTTCACTTATTGTCCATATAACAATATTTCAAATGCAACTTCTCTATTACGTTACTACAACAACAATATATGATTCAATTGTAACTTTCATCTTTTCTCCCTAATTTATTATGATATATAAAATATCATATAATACACGTATCTTTATTATTATTTTTTAATGAATGCTCCAGTATCCTATTACCTTGCTTAACCTTACTTGATAAAAAGTAGTTATACAATTTATGAAAAAACACGTGGATTATAATTTGGTAACTCCTCTTTTTGGAATTAAAAATCACTGAAGATGTGTCGGATATCCTCGGTAGTTATATATATAAATTTTTCAGAAGTAATATTATATGTACCTCAGGTTCTTGTTGATATCTCAAAGGGGTGGATGATCGGCTTTTCTTCCCTGCACATGTCACAAGTTTTCAATATCAGCTATTAGTCAATTATTGTAAATGGAAATTCAACACAATAATGTTGCTATCTGTGTCGTGGCTTAGTTCGCTTCTCATAACGAGAAGAACGTAGGGAAAGAGAGAGAGAGAGAAGAAAAGAAAAGAAAAAAGGTGGCAGAATAGAAGAAAATAAATATAATTAACCGTGGAAATCATATATAGAATTCAGGGGGCCAAAAAGAGCAAAAAAAAAAAAAAAAAAATTATTGGTACAAATATGTTATGTGTTCAGATTAGTAATAAATAAATATTAATAATTTTTATATACATATTAATAATAGTTAGTAGTTACTAAAACTATAATTTATATTTCGTAGTGTTAATATTATCATTATTACTTATTCACCGTTAATTCATTCACGTACGTAAAATATGAACTTTTTTAATGGGAAAAGAAGGAGAGACGATGTATATTTTGCATGATTGCCTTGTTACAAAAAAAAAAAAAAAATGTCGATCACATGTGTAGCCCCAAATTTGACGTCTACAAATGGTTTGCATAAACTACCGAAAGTCACTAAAGTTTGGTAAAAGTAAAAATACCAAATCAACCACTGTACTAAAACTTTGGTCAAAATCGCTACTGAAGTTTCTGTATCCATCCAAATTTGCCACGTTTTCTTTTTGAGCTTTATAATAAATTTACTGATGGATATGGCACTTTCGCAAAATTCAATAATATCGGCCGTGACTTTTGGGGAATAAAAAAAAAAGACAAAAAAAAAAAAAAAATCTCCGTTGGATTTAGTAGCAACATTTAGTGTTTGATTTATTTGGTATATTTGCATAAGTGGATGGTAAAGATTATCATAAAGAAGAATTCCTAGATACTATCTATGCTTTTTATATATCCACATAATTTCTTTTTGATATTCACAGATTCTACGATTTGAACCAAAAGATAATAAACACTATTTTTTTAAAAAAAATTAGGTACAATAAAAGGATATTTGACAAGAGAAAGAACTTAATTAATAAATGTTATTATTGAAACTAATGAATGCCAAAAGTAAATAGTATAACATAATGTACCTGAAATGAAATTTCCAATAATATCCACAGGAATAATCTTCAGATACATAAACATGACAGTTTTTGCACCACCCTGATTCTGATAGGGTTTTTTACCGGAGTTATCATGCTTTATCTCTCGGCCATCATCCTTCTCTTCCACAACAGGCGTTACCAACACCGATGATGCGTCCGAAGTTCCTATTTTTTCTTCCCCCTGCTCCAGAAATAAGATGATATTTAAAACAATAATAATACGGAGTTAATTAATAAATTTTTTCTTCTGAAAAATAAAAAGATATTCGCAAGCAGAATATTCGTGAGAGCTCAAGGAATGAGAATAGATTAAATAATAGAGGGAAAAAAAAAAAAGAATAAGAAGAAGAAGATGAAGAAGATCGGTAGCTAGCGAATTTGTATCAATATTATTGCACTAAGGGAGCTAGTAATTTCATTTAGTATTTCTTTCTTTGGGCTTATCACAAAAGAACATGAATTAACATTATTTAATGGTTACTTATAGATGAAAGAATTAAGATTGCTATGATAATATCTAATGATTATATAGATTTTTAATTATAATACATATAAAAAAAAAAAAAGTCAAAAAAAAAAATTTGTGCATAACAAACACACCCTAAAGGACTAAATTCTAAAAAGAACGGGAACAATATATATGGTTTATTAGAAGCTTTGATTTCATGATAGAAAACATATTAAATGAATAATATGCATAAATTTGAAGCTTACTTCTTACTAGCTAGTGCAATACACATAAAAATACTTTAATTAAACAATATATAATATGTAATCACCGACCATCTCAAAATGACCAAGATCACCATTAGTACTCATGATATTGCCATTGGCAACCTTATTTTCCTCGAAGAGGTGGCTAAGACGACGAGCATGGCAAAATACAAGAAGATTCACGGAAAGGCATAGAAGAAGAAAGGCAATGAGATTATTATAGGACATTATGTTTTATGATAATTTTAGAGGCTTGAAATATTTGCAAATGTTGGAAATGTATGAAGATGCTTAATTGTTATAGGTCACATGAAAGGATTATCGATGATATATAAGTTGTAGAGGGTGAAGGAAAGTCGTTGGATGCATTAAATGTGGGCGTTTGTACGCCATGACAGTTGATGTTGAGGAGAACATGGAGGTGTTTGGGTTATGTACCTGGTCTAAACCAAATTCAAGATATTGATGGGGGCCACCTTGCTCCCTTTTAATTTATTTTGAAGTGGGGTCATTAGAAAAATATTATAGCCATGCCCTAAGGCTCTAGGTTTTTCATCATTCACGTATATTTATCAATATGTGATGAATATATATGAATTCAAATACATGGAGATTAATATTAGAGAGAGAGAGAGAGAGTTGGCAAATTATGGGTAATTAGCTAAAATCCAGTTAATTATGAATTTAAGAGGCTTCTTTTTTTTTTTTTTAATTATATGATTCTGATTGGTTTTGGTTGTAGTTTTGCACTTCTATCAATATTTGTGTTTTGTTTAAAGTAACATTTTAAAATGGCATTGAAGGTAAAAGAAAAAAATTGCACCGAAAGTCTTTAAAAAAAAAAAGCTTTTAATGATGTAAGTTTTTAAAACTTTTACATTTAGCAATCAAGTTCTAAAATATAATTTTAAAAAAGGCACAAAATCCAGTTTTGAATGCCCATGATTTACTAAGTTGAAACATTATGTTAGTGTTCCTTTTTTCTTTTCTTTTTTTTAATTATGGCACACTACATAGTGCCTACGTGGAATGCCACATGGAAAAACCAATTTAGCACATTAAAAAAGTTCAAAAATAATTTCAATAAATAGAAAAGAAAAACAAAGACAAAAAAACCAAATAAAGAAAAAAGGTTGCAAATTAAACTATATATTATGAAGACCACTCCAACACTAATAGCTTATTCAATTCACTCAATGAAATAAAACTATAATATGATAACTAATACTACTATTGAAGATAACATTATCGTACTAGTTACCTCCTAAGACAAGTGATGCCATTCACATGAAAAGAGGCCATCAACCACTTGTTTATGGTTGCTTAACCCTTATGGTGGTATCCATGACTTTGGGAGGAAAAAGGAAAGAAGAAATTATACATGTCATGTCAATCGAGAAATGAAATCTCTTTTTAACTTAGCAATTAATGGGTTGAGGGGTTAAACTAGGATAAATATACTTATTAAGATATTATTTATTTTGTCATTATAGATAACAAAGTTTATTGAATTACTCAAGAAACATAATAATAAAGCTATATTCTAAATACAATTGAGGTTTTCATTTCAACCAACTTCTATCCTTTTGCAAGGAATGAACCAAGGTTCCTCCCATGTCAAACCTAGCTCTGTGTTTTACTCTTTCTAAATCTTATCATAGTCCAATTTATAACCCTAAATTGATTTCAAATCATCTTAAACCTACTGTATTATCTATAAACTTAACCAAAAATAATATAAGATGAACATTCCAAAATTACTAAAGTGATTAATTTGTGAATTTATGGAAAACATAGAAGGAGAAAAAGATGATGTTAACTAAGGACAAACAAATGCTGATGGATGGTTATTCTACCTTGAATAGTTGGATCTCTATGTTAGGATTAGTAAATATGTTAACTAGATCTAGTGATTGCTATATGGATTACATTGAGGTTGGTAACCATCATGAATAGGCGGGTCGTAGATTAGGTGTTCAACATCGCCTATTGAGGGAGGAATGCTTACAATGAAGTGGCTTGTATTTAAGCACTAATTCCACTTTCTTCTAAGAATATACAGGTCATTGATACGGTGGAATCGAGGCTAATATGAGTCAAGAATCCATATGAATGCTTGACATATTATTAATCCTCTTGAAAGAAAGGTGTATCTTCAAGATTGCATATAGGTGATACATAATTGTTGTCAGCTTATACTATAACGGGTTGGTTCAAGTCTCGAAATGAGTGCAACCCTTGTGTTTAGCTGCAAATGCTAAGTTTGGAATCCTATGAGACACTAGTATTTTCGGTAGGGAACTAGGCTACCACTAGCCAATACAAATAATGAATCTAGTATGAGATAATTTTATGTGTTTAATGTGGGTATTATCGAATATCCCATTGATGAGATATGGGATCATTATATCCATTTTAGCATTGTGCCCAAGACATTGGGTTTACTTTTATTTACTATGCCCCAACTTAAATAACCTAATAATTAGAAACAGATTAATTTTGGTGATACTTTTAGTAAAATGCAAGTCTCATGCAATTTGAAATGAATGTGCATGCGGTAGAGTAATTAGTCATTGGGTTTCAGTGCTCACATTTGGGTCTTATTTTAAGAAATTTTTAGTAGTTACGAGCACAGTGTTTAGAATTCCTTGTCTTGCGTGTCCTTATAAGACACTATGGAGACACAAGAGACCGTCTTGCCTTGCAAGTTAGGTTGTGCTAGGGAGAGTGGTCATCGTGGCATATAGGCTATGATGCTTTGGCATTAAATTTGTTGATAATTGTAACTTAATACTCCAAAAACATTAAAATTGAAACGCATATAGTAATGACTTTACTTTTGTATTTCGATTTTTATTCTTTCTTAAAATGGTAAAACTAGTCCGATTCTACAGGGTAGCTCAAGGAATTCTAAATTATTATATGTGTGAATAAAAGGATAAAACAAAGAGTCATGTCCAAGCTAGTCTCATGGGTTAACAATAAGGTAGCCAGCATATGATGATTTATGTCTTTATATGTTTTTATAAGTTGACATATCTGTCCAGCTTGTCCGCCCGCCAAGTTGAGAAGCAAGTTGCTTCATGTTCATAAAAACGAAAAACGTAAGAATTAAAAAAAAGAAAAGAAAAGAAAAGAAAAATGTAATAAACACACACACAAAACGGAACAATAGTATTATTGAATCTGTAGGTTTACTGGAAGAGTCTCCGTAGAGCTTACTAGAGTACGCTCAACCTTTCTATTATATATAATAAAATTATACGATCTTTAATGTACGTATTTTTTATAAAGTAAATAAAAAATATATATATTGTACCTTTTTATATATTTTTTCATAAAATATGTAACTAACCTTAAATTATATAAAAAAAGTTCTCCTTTTCTTTTCCATGAGTACGTATGGAATAGCCGTTAAAGAAATTTCAGTGTGGATGTCGAACAGATCCATAGTCCATCTCTACATATATTTTATCATCGCATTTATGTTGGGGGAGATATGGAAGATCATACGTACGTCAATGCGGATAAAAATTAAAAAGAAAGAAAGAAAACGAGATGTTTTTAGATAAACTATATTGGACCTTTGAAATATCAATGCAAGGAAAAGAGAAGATCATTGGAAATGAAGAGAATAAAGGCAGTATTTTGCTTGGATCAATTATTGTTATACTTTGTTACACCGAAAAAAGAAAGAAAGAAAGAAAAAATAAAAAAAATAAAAAAAAACTATTGTTATACTTTGGTAATATTGATTGCACAGTCTATATATATATATATATATATATATACACACTTTGATGAATTCAGATGTTATTATAACAATTAGCTTCTGAATATTTCATTTTTTCAAATTATCGTTTAAATATTAGGGTATTCAGTTTGACCTTAGGACAAACATCTTTTCGTTAATTCAATAAATGAGGGTGATTGATATTGGTTGATTTAACTCTAGAACTCCTTCCATTCCAATTACCATAATAAGTAAGAAACTAGATTTCACAC
The DNA here is from genome assembly GCA_024138015.1 of Lumnitzera littorea. NCBI lineage: Eukaryota > Viridiplantae > Streptophyta > Magnoliopsida > Myrtales > Combretaceae > Lumnitzera > Lumnitzera littorea. Next base: position 20,698,507 of record JAMXBB010000008.1, read on the forward strand.
ATTGGAAAATGAGACCACATTTAGACTCATTCTTCCTAAATATCGTAATAGAAATGATAGGAGTTGCGAGAGGGACCATCCAACCTTTTTCTGTATATATATTATTATAACGGTATTTTACCAAATTATAATTAATTTTTAGTGTGACTCTACTACGTATTTATGCAATTCGTGTCTTGAAAATTTTATCATAAAATACGTTGTTTCGGATGATATAACGATTGTATATTTAGGTAGGATAAATGTATATATATACTCCCACCAACCACTCGTAAATATGTATTCGATAAGTAATACAACAAACATATTAAATGTATTAGCTATTAACCTAAAAGCTATTACAGCGGTATAATCATTTCAGTTTCATCATATTTAAAGAAAATTGATATCAGAATATTTAGAAAGCAATCATATTTATAAAAGAATAGGATTAAAAAATGCTTTTGTTGTTAAAATCTTAAAAATATGTATATTTTATTATCTTGATATTCCATATCATGGTCATGGACTCATGATGATATAAAACTCTCGAAATATCTCTTAAATACTCTGTCTAGTGAAGAAAAATTAAATAAATAACCATCATATGGAAAATGCAACATGTGACATATGGGCCCTAAGAAAGAGTGGAGAAGGAGACAAAGCTGCATGGCCAAACCGTCAAACCGCTAATACAACACTACTCCGAGACAAGAAAAGGTGTTTTCACCCACGGAAACGCCGGGCCCAGTAGCTTTCGTGCCACGTGGCACGTAGTCCATGTGATATCAACCAATTGTAGACTGACATGTCAGCATCCAGTTCTCGTAATTCCTGGGGACCCTCTGTTCCAAACCTTGTGTCTATGGTACATGGTGGAAAGTTATTTTGAGGAAATTGTGGATAATCTTTTTTAATTTTTATTTATGTATAGATTTATTTTTTAATTTTCAAATATTGCAAATCAATCTCAAAATTTTAATAAATCAATAACATAAACAACATTTGTTTTTAAGCAAAAAATAAATAAATTAAAATCAATATTTAGCGAATCTTAAAATACACTTTGATAATTTTCTTTTTTTAACACTTTAATTAGCTTAAGCGAGTGCTTCCATATTATAATCAAAATTTAAAAATAATTATTTGTTATATTCCAAACTTAAAGGGATATATCTAAGATTAAAGTTTAAGAAGATATTTGTATTTCCATCCTCCCCTTTTTTCAATTTCTACGGCCTACAAGACGAATAAATATGGTTGTCTCTTTATGACTGCGAAGTCTATTAAACTTTATCTATATAGTTTATATAAACCAAGTCTATCTATGAAAAAGCCGGTTTTGTTCTCATTTTACAAGTCTCTTGTATTTTCCGATGTCATTAATGGCAAATACCGAAAACGATTATTGTTACGAAATATTCAGTCCGAGCCAGGGCTAAGAGTCTAAGACAATTCGCAGAGGCCAGGTGTATTACAACATAAATTTGTCCATAAAAAATCGCTTTGGTTGAAAAACATAGAATGCGTTTTTTGGGTTTATGTATCAATGCTCTTGCAATATAAATTTTTCCATTTCATCGTCTCACCTCCATCTACACAAATAGTGAAAACATGAATAAATTCCATTGTGGCGAAGCAATTTAAATAACATTTAACTTTTAAAAGCCATCTTAATCCTTGAGGAGCTCCGTAAAATCCTTACAGTATCACATCAATGATTTGATAATCTATTTTCGTTAAAAACCTTCGTATCTTATCTATATGAATCTAAAATAGAGTTTTTTTAACATTTTTAAATGTTTTTTTTAAGTCCCACATCGTTATTGTCACTTTGACACACTAATACAAGTTGAAGTACACAAGTACTTTTACCAAATATAAATCCTTAATTAAGAAACATACCTTATTTAAGGATCCAATTTTATCCCATAAATACATTTACTGGAAGGTCCTTAGCGTATTTTCTTGTGCTAATGACGTAGGATAAAGAGGGCCTAATTGAACATATAAGTTAAAAGGATAAGAGAGCGTTTGCGTTCAATTGGACTGAAGCTAAATAAAAAAAAAAAAAGAGGAAATAGAAGGGAAATAAGCAATTTGAACAAACCGATATTCGTTAGTACGATTGTCAGAATAAGTTCAGGGAGAAATAAGTAATAAGTTGACCTCCATTTTTAGTATGGTTCACCATGTTGAATAAGCTCATAATATAATAGCCATTTAGTTTTCATAGTTATTTAATGGATAAATTACAACCATATTTTTGAAAAATTTCTAAAATGTTATACGTAAACCCTTCTAAAATATGTTCAAAATAGAAAATTTATTCATAAAATATGATACCATATCAATCTTTTACATGTATGGTTGATCCACTGTAGAATTAAGAAGGGAGTGTAATTAATTGCTATTTAAGAATTTAAACTTTTCGAAAGACCTCCTTCTGTACTTTGAGATATGTGACGTAATTATTAATTGTTGCACATAAAATATATATATAATTCAACAAAAATAAAGAGATAAGGGATCAGAAAATCAAAAAATAATATATTATAAATCCTCCTTACGTCAATCAACTTTTTTAATTAGAGACACAATTGAGTTAAGTCAATACAGTATTGAGCTTGAGGTCAAACTCGATTTATAAACTCAACTCTCTAGTTCAATCGACCTCCAAATTTTGAGCTCTGACTCAACTTAAAGATATATTTGGCAAGTTTAAGCATGACTCGATTAGGTTAATCAAACTCGAACTTCTTATAAATTTTCCCTAATCAATTTGAGACTCATTTATGTTAAAAAAAAAATTAAAAAAGATTTACAAATTATACCAAGCTCGATATTCCAAAGTTTAAGCTTGGTTTGATTTACTATTTAAGTAGCTCGAGCTTCAACTCAATTTGATTATCATCAAATTAAATTCAAGTAAAACTCGAACTAAGCTCTAGTAAGTTGCGAACAGCTTAATTCTTGTATACCCTTGTTTTTAAATCCACTATTGAGAATGTGATCATCCACATTAGATCGTTCCATTATATCAAAAATCAAATTAGGAGTAGAATATGACCTATACGGTATAGTCATTGTACTACTCTATCTCACTACTTTTACCCTTAGTAAAGGCCTTACAAAACTATAATAAACTCTCAACAACTACCATAAAGGAATCAAGAAGAAACATGAGGAATACAAAGTAAAATCCTCAAGAAAATTTATTATAAATGGTTGATCACATGCAAGATGCATACTAATCAACCTAAAGAAGTCTCGCATTGATGATACATGGAGAGATGTCATCAAAGAGAGGTATGGGAGGGGGAATAAGCAAATTCAATTTCTTAAGAGTGCACATATAACAATAGATTTGGTTGAGCTTTCTTGCTTATTCTTCGTCTATACATGATGAATTTGTTATTTTAATCGTTCTTGAGTTGAATTCAATAAAGTACATATGTTTCCCAAAAACTTGAAAATGATAAGAATGATCCAATGAAGAGGAAGGGACCTTTATTTATAGATAGAATTTGAATCATTGGTTGATTCTGAATATGGATGGATGAGATAACCCATTGATGATGTCTATTGGATCACCATCAACAAATGATATGAGGCCTCTTTAATTCTCTAGTAACTTCTATGGACCCTTATTAGTACATAGGCTCAATTTAGACTTAGGGAATAGGCCTAATTAGTTGGAAATTGTTAGGTTATGCTCTAAAATAGATGGAATTGTAACCAGTCTGACTATGCTTGATTCTAAGCAAGTTCTAAGGTTTGTAAATGGGCAATATTTATGTAAATATATCATATTTATATTTTCTTTTTCTTTTTTTTTTCGATTTAACAAGTTTAAATCATTATTCAAATAGGTTAGGCTAGTTTAAACAAGTCATTGAGGTTAACCCACCTAGACTTATATGAACTTATGGTTATAAGACTAATTTAAGCTCGGCTTCTATAAGCCAGTTATAAGCCATTGAATTGCCAGGCTAGTTCTAAGTAAATTTACAGGTCTAAACCCACTGTTCCTTAAGTCTAACCTAGCTAAACTTAAAATCTTATAAGAAGCTAGATGAATTATAAAGAACCCTTAGAGGGCTTTGTTAAATAAAAAGGCCTCTTTAAAGGCTTTCATCAGGTGCAAGATAACCAAGAAAGAGCAAAAGCAAACAAACTAACCTAGCAATACCTATTTATGGAAGGGGTTAAAAGAGCAATAAGGTGGTAAGGTTAAAAGGAGAAAACCAGTGTTGGGATTTGGGGATCGCGATGAACCAATGAGATGCTAATATTAAAACTTAAACCTTAGAATGTAAAAGTAAAGTTTAAAAGTAACATAAAACACTAATTATATGACTTACCATGTTTATGCTCTCTATAGTTTATAACATTGTCTCAAAATCCTAAAAATTTTGAATAATTTTCTCTAAACTTGTGTTAAATTCCATAAGAAAATACCACATCAAATAAATATTAGTTTGATCAAGTCAAAAATTAGGCTCTATATGAGCCAAATACTCGTAAACCTCAATATTTACTCCAACTCAGTTTAACAATAGTCAAATTGAGCTTGAAGTTGAGCTACTTGAATAGCTTATAAAATCAATTTTGAACTTTATAGTGTTTAGCCCTATTAGATTACAAGCCTAATTAATTATGTCAAGCTAAAATTTTAGTGATATTTGAATGGAGATTAGGTTCAAATACTATTTTAATTGAAAAAAATCTCAATTTTCATATAAATCAAGTTTAAAGAGTTTAATGGAGTCAAATTTAACCTTATTGAGTGTCACTTGGAATCTAGTTTAAATTCAATTTTAGCATTATATCATGTTGATCCAACTTATTTGCAACTGTAATAAGAAATCTTATATAATCTCATCCATTTACACCCTTATCCTACAATCTAGATTGAGGTAAGACTCTAGTTTGATGATCAACCTTATATCGTAAATACCAAAATTCATATCCTACGCTATAGGCTGGGATAAAACATAATGTATGATCTACCATATATCCTAAGTTCCAAAATCCCTACCTCACAATCTAGGCTAAGATAAAACTTTAGTTTATGATCCACCATGATAGGGATCAAGGATCGATTATGCGCTCCCGAGCCCCAGGGTCGTCTCAAATGGTTCGTCAAGCTGTCCGAGATGAGTTAAGCACCAAGGAGCAATGTTTAGCCCAATCCAATCTGCTAAGCTACTTTACTCTCTACTCCACTCAGGAAGCTGCAGGGGTGATCAACCAAGATATAGAGCCAACCCATCTGTAACACCCAGTCCAAGCACCAATTTACGAAAACAACCATCTCTACAGTACCAAGCCGAGCTAACAATTGTTAGGAGCTGACCACTCGAGGTCGACCCAAATGTGAGCTATCCCTAATCCAAACCTTATCCAACCCCAGCAATCAAAGTTGACGAACTGCCGGCGCTGACTAGACCTAATCAAGACTTACCATGCTCGGCTCATAATGCTATTGGGACCAAAAATTAAGTAAAACACATGTGCGCTATCATTTCTGATAGAGGATATTCTTTTTCACGAATACTTGCTTTCCCTATAAATTATTCTCCTTTTGTTTTGTAAGTAGGAATCCATTTCTATAATTTTCTATAGTTTAAGACTTACCCTAACTACATATTATAAATTCTCACATAATATAATAGCTGGATCATCATACAAAGAAAACAAGAAACTTTTACTTCCTCTTAAGCTAAGTATCCTTCTATTTACTCTTGAGTTACTCTTATCTAATTCATTGAGCATAAACTAGTGGTAAGTGACCTTCAACCATACCAATGCATCATATCAAGTGTGACCTGAACTCGTGTAAGGCATTGGTACATCATATCCATCGTCAGTGCATAGAAACCCTTGCTTATCCTTTAACTACCATTTATCTTTCGGACCTTCTCGTAGTTTAGACCTACCCCCTTTGGTTATGTGTGATATTGAGTTCATACATTCATCCACAAGTTTGTATCATCCTAGTATCAGAGCCTAGTTACGTTCGAAGGTGGATTCTGCTATTGTATTCTTTAAGTGATTTGTTACTGCTCTCATGTGAAAATGGTTCTATTGTTAACCTTAGAGTTTAGTAGTGGAGAAGTATTCTATGCTCTATTTTCCCTCATTTCTAATATGCAAAACAAAGTATGGTTAACTATTCATTTGTTGTGTAATTGTCGTAGTGATTAGAGTATCAATTATTAATCTCCAAGTGATATTATTATATGTCAATTTTTGTGAAGTAACCACTAATGTCAAACTCAAGTATTCAAGGAACTTTAGGAAACTAAGAAAGTAGTACTCGACATGACTAAGGGCAAGAACGAAGCTTCATACGTCAATCAGTAAGTGACCGCTTGGATAAGCTTACCGACTTGGTAGCTAGTTTGGTAACTGTTATCTAAGAAGACAAGCAGCGAACTAAGAGTAGCACTACTAGAGAGTGTAAGTAGTAAGGTCGAGGCAATGGTCAGTTTAGTCAAGTTAACACCCCAGCTCGACCACCTCAAGCTGAAGGAATTGGTAAGGATACGAGAGAAGGTTAACACTTAAAGAGATTGAGGAAGAAGCGAAAGGAGATAAAGAAGCAGAGGAGTACTGCAAGCTTGAAGAAAGAAACGTACGAGCCCCTAGAGTCAAAGGATTGAGGATGTGTATCCCAAGTTTTTCTAGAAGCAGTGATATTAAGGACTACCTAGATTAAGTAGATGGGATTGAAAAGCAATTTGAATACCACGACGTACTCGACAATACAAAGGTTAGACTTGCTATATTAGAGTTCACTAGTTATGCCGCCTTGTGGTGAAGAACTTGTAAGCTACCTGAAGAAAGAAAGGAGAGCAAGAGATTAAGAGTTAGGATAAAATGAAGAGGGTTATGCAAAGAAGATTTGTGCTGAGCTATTATTTATAGGATGCCTTTAAAAGACTACAAGAACATAGATAAGGAGGGTCAAGTGTAAACACTTATGTTAAGGAATTACAAATGTTAATGATTTGATGTGAAGTCGTAGAGCCAAAGGATAAAACTGTATCTCAATTCATCAGTAGATTGAAGTATGAGATTGGGGATGTCTTACAAACCCTAGATATTGGAACACTTGATGATGTAATCTAAGCCGTCTAAAGGATAAAAAGGCACCAAACAGGAAGGTTCTAACCACTCGTTGACCAACTTGACAGTAACTGATCTGTTCTAAGCAGACCTATGTGAACGAAACCAAATAAGATCACTGAGACCTGACTTGCTCAAACTACCTAAGTAAAAGAGAAGGAACCCCCAAGAAAGTTTAAGAAAGGTTAGAGTTCAGGGAGGAAGAGGAGTGAGGTCAAGTGTTTCAAATGTTAAGGATTTCGATATATAGCCGCTCAATGTCTGAATAGGCGAACAATGGTGATCCAAGGTAAGGTGCCAACTGATGAGGTTGACAATACTGATGAGGAAGTAGAGGAGCTGGAAGAAGACGGCCAGACCGAACTGCCTAAGGAGAAAGTTATCTATGGTGAGGAAGGCAACTTTATGCCAGCCACTCTAGTGTTGACGAGGACAATGAATGTCAGTCCTGTACTCGAAGATGAACAAAGGGATAATCTCTTTCATATTAGATATAAGGTGAATGAATCACTGTAAGTGTTAATCGTTGATAGTAGAAGCTACACCAATCCAACTTTTACATTTATGGTCCAGTAATTGAAATTGCTAACCATGCCTCACCCGAAGCCTTATAAGTGTCATTGGCTTAGTGATAAGGGAGCCCTATAGGTGAACAAATAGGTGTTTGTGCTAATCTACGTTGGCAAATATCAAGATGAAGTACTTTGTGATGTGCTACCCATGAGTACGTCCCACATTCTACTTAGATAACCGTAAACGTTTGATCGAGCAGTTATATATGATAGAAGGAGGAATATATGTTTTATGGGGCATGAAGGCAGGAGGATGAAACTGAGTCATATAACTACCACATAGGTAAAGATCATGTAGTCCCAACTTAGCCGAACCTTAAAGAAGGAGGCTTCGATGATGACTCAAGCTGAACTAAAAAGAGAAATGGAGCTTAAAGGACCAACCTGATGAGCTAGGGAAGGTTTGCCTCCTATCTAAGGCATTGAACATGCAATTGACTTATAGCCAGGAGCTGCACTACCAAACAAGCCTACATATAAGTTGAATCTTAAACAAGTCGCTGAGTTATAGAAGCAAGTAGATGAGCTAATGAAAAAGGGGTATATGCGTAAATCCCTTAGCCCTTATGCCGTTCTAGCCTTGTTAATGACAAAAAAAAAGATAGTTCTTGGAGGATGTATATAGATAGCCAAGTGATCAATCAAATCATCATTAAGTATAAGTATCCTATACCCAAGCTTGATGACATACTAGACGAATTAAGTGAATCAAGAGTGTTCTACAAGATCGATCTTAAATCTGGATAACATCAGATTTGAATGTGCGAGGGTGATGAGTAGAAGACCGCATTCAAGATACGACATGGTTTATATGAGGCTTGTAATGCCATTTGAACTATCTAATACGTCGAGCACATTTATATGCTTGATGAATCATGCACTCCGAGAATTAATAGGAAGGTTTGTCATAGTTTATTTTGATGACATTTTAATGTACAACCCCAACCTAAAGATTCACCAAAAGCATCTCCGAAGAGTCTTCGCAAAACTTGAGCTAAACAGCTCTACACCAATCTAAAGAAGTGAAACTTTTGCTAATCCAAGGTAATCTTATTAAGGTTTATTGTGAGTAGAGGTAACATCCGAGTCGATGATGAGAAAATAAGAGCTATCATAAAATGGCCTAAGCCAAACTATTCTATAGACATGAGAAGTTTCCACGGCCTATCATCATTTTATCGTAGATTTATAAAGAATTTTAGTATAATTGCAGCCCCACTTACCGAACTATAAAAAAAGAGCGTTGAATTCAAATGGGGAGAGAAAGAGAAGAGGAGTTTTGAGGAGGTGAAAGACAAACTAACTACAACCCCCATCTCCCCATCTTAGCTTTACCAAGCTTTAACAAAGTGTTCAAAGTGGAGTATGATGCATCCGAACTAGGCATAGGTGCTATGCTGATGCAAGAAAGTCAACCTATTACTTACTTCAGCGATAAACTTTGAGGAGCTACACTTAACTATTATATCTATGACAAGGAGTTATACTCCTTAATCCAAGCCTTAACGATATGGTAATACTATCTGGTATCTAAGGAATTTGTGATCTACACTAATCATGAATCTTTGAAGTATCTAAAGAGCTAACCCAAGTTGTCTCGGAGGTCAGCCAAATGGGTCGAGTTCATGGAGGGTTTTTCTTATGTCATAAAATATAAGAATGGAAGGAGCAATGTAGTAGCCGACACCTTATTAAGATGACATACCATCCTGATCAAGCTGCAAATAAAGCTATTTGATTTTTCAACCATAAAGAATTTGTGTGCTGAGGATCCATACTTAGGTCCTATCTATGCCCAATGTGAAGGACGGACATTGAACGACTATCATAGGGAAAAAGGATACTTATTCAGGAAGATAAGACTATGTATCCCGACCTGTTCCATGAGAAAACTGCTAGTATACGGGACACATGGAAGAGGAATGGCAAGACACTTTAACTAACACCGAACCCATGAAGTACTATCTGCAAGATTCTTTTGGCCGAGAATAATAAGAGATATGCAGTCCATATTGGAAAAGTGTACAACCTGCCTAAAGGCAAAGAGCCAAGCTAAGCAAGGATATTATCTACCCTTGCCAATCCCAACCAAACCGTGGTTCGAGCTAAGTATAGATTTCATGTTAGGATTATCGAAGATGTCTTGAAGGAAGAACTCCATCATGGTGGTTATAGATCAATTTAGCAAGATGGCACATTTCGTGCCTTATTCTAAAACTAATGATGCTTCAGTTATTTATTTTCTTTTCTTGTAGGAAGTAATCAAACTTCACGAAGTTCTCAGAACCATTGTTTCGAATTGAGACCCAAAATTCATGAGCTACTTTTGGAGGACGTATGGAGGCGAATGGGGACCAAGCTATTGTACAGCACGTTCTACCATCCATAAATCGAGGTTATCAACCGAACTATGGGAACTTTGCTACGAGTTGTTGTCAGACGAAATACGATTAATTGGGATATATGCCTACCAATCATTGAGTTCACTTACAATAGGACTACCTACAACGTAACAAGCATGTCTCCATTCAAGGTCGCCTATGGTTTTAACCCCAAGCTCTCAATGGACTAAGCACCCTAACTAAAGCTTGATGATGATCGGCCAACCATTGAAAGAGTTAAGGCCATCAAAGCTATGCACTAGAAGGTTGTTAAGTAATTGAGTTAAGCTAATTCTAAGCTTGAGAAGCAAAGCCAAAGATAGAGGAAGAGATAATTTTAACCAAGTGATTTGGTCTAAATACATCTTAGCAAGAAATGATTCCTAAACTTAAGGAAGAGTAAGTTGTTCCCTAAAGCCGACGAACCTTTCAAAGTGCTTGAAAAGATCAATCCTAATGCCTATAAGATTAAATTATCTAAAGGATATGGAGTCTTAGACTCCTTCAACATTGTCAATCTCTAGCCTTACACTCCCGAGGACGAGCAACCTGAGGCCATACCAGATTTAATCCTAAATCTCAAATAACCCAAAGAGGATGATAGGGATTAAGGACCGATCACATACTAACGAGCCCGAAGGTTAGCTTAAATGGTTCTCTGAGCTGTCCAAGGTGAGTTAAGTACTAAAGATCAATATGTACCCTAATCTGATCTGTTGAGCTACTTTACTCTCCACTCCATCTAGGAAGCTGCTGAGGTGATCAGCCAATATGTAGAGCCAACCCTTTCACAACACCTCAATCCAAACACCAATTTAAGAAAATAACCATCTCTATAGCGTCAAGGCCAAGCTAACAATTATCAAGAGCTAACCACCCGAGGCCAACCTAAATATGAGCCATCCCTAATCCAAACCTTGTCCAACCCCAACAATCAAAGTTGTCGAACTGCCAACATTGACCAGACTTAATCAAAGCTTACCCCTGCTCGACTCACAATGCTATTGGGACCATAAACTGAGAAAAATGCATGTACGCTGTCTTTTTTAACATCCATGCTGTCCTTTCTGGCAAGGGATATTCTTTTACACAAATACTTGCTTTCCCTATAAATTATTCTCCTTTTGTTTAGCAAGTAGAGATCCATTTCTATAATTTTCTATAGTTTAGGATTACCCTAACTAGATACTATAAATGCTTGCATAATGTAACAGTTGAATCGTCATATAGAGAATACATAGAACTTTTACTCTCTCTTAAGCTAAGTATCATTCTAATTACTCTTGAACTACTCTTATCTAACCTATTGAGTGTAAACTAATGATAATTGACCTCCAGCTATAAGTGTGTGTCGTATCAAGTATAACCCAAGCTCGTATGAATCGTTGATGCGTCATATCCATCGTTGATGCATAGGAATCCCTACTCATCCTTTAACTGCCATTTATCTTTTAGACCTTCTTGCGATCTGGACTCACCCCCTTTAGTTATGCATAATATTGAGTTCGTATGTTCATTCATGAATTCGTATCACACCATATATTAGACATTCCAAAATCCCTAACACTAATAAACATAAGATTAGTTTTATCCTATCCAAACATTTATCTTGACCACCAAACGTAGCCTAAAAGTTTAGGATTTCCAATAATTGTTTCACTTTTTTCTAAGAGGAAAGAAAGACAACTAAAATTTTAATGCATTATGAAGGTAATTTCCATGCTTAAAATAACATTCTTTTTCTCATTTTTTTTTTATTCCATTAAGCACTACAAACAACCAATTCTATCATCTATTGCTAAATGTTATAAATAACCACCACTTCTCTTAATTATTGTAGTATAAATTGAGTATCATAATGCAACATAACAACAAAATTACTTTTTATTTTTAACTGAATATATCACAATAAAATTATTTATATAATCTAATAATATGAATATTGGTTTTAATAGATTAGGTTAGATTTGAATTCTCTTTTTTCAAAAGTTTTCCTCGATATGGGAGAAAAAAAAAAGTTGGAAAAGCAATTGTGGAAAACCGCACCCTATGTATCTAATTATTCTTTCATTGAACAGTGTTTTCATGTTTTGATTCAGTTTGTTACAAAAGCAGCCCAAAGTGGCTCATTGGACGAGTCGTCGACTGGTTTCAGAATTGCTGTCCATGAGCCCATTGCCCATGAGGAACGCTCTCCTTAGGCCTACGAGGCCTTAACCGACTTATTGTCCTTTTTTTTTCGTTTTTTTCTTCTTTATGTTACCAATCTCCTGGTTATTGATTTGAAATATTCATATAGCTTAACCGTAGTTTCAGCATTATATACAAAATTCCGTGGTATGGTGACCTAACTTTTTATTAAATTCTTTTAATATTTTTCTTTTGTACTTTTAGATAGATTTACAAATAGAGATAGCTACACTCTTATTTTCTTGCAGGTTACAATATATCGATTTTAACATAAATCAAGTTCTACATTTATATATAGATGAGTGACCTTAGAATAATAATCCTGCGTGAGCACTTTGAAATTATATTCTTTTCACTAAATGGAAAATATAATGATGAATGAACCAACCTTGCTAACCTGAATTATTCAAAATCAAGCCTGAGTCTCCAAATACGTAAATCCATAGATGTATATATATATATATATATATATATATTCAATGAGTATAAGGGAGTTTTATATTATTAACAACATTAGTAATAACTAATAGCATAATAATGGATTCATTACATTAACCATTTAATATAACATTTATTTTCTATTTTAATAGTTTCATCATCTCTTTGAATTTGACTCTAAATATTCATCATTTGATAAATAACCTTTCATATCTTTATACTATGTTTCTCTTTTTCATTCTATTTGTAATTTATATATTTAGATATTTATCGTGATCTATTTTTATTAATAACAAAATTTATACAAGTTTTATATATTAATTCCACTTGGAATAGTTAAACTTCAATTGCTATGTATATACACTAACATAATCATTTTGTAAAAAAAAAAAAAAAGGTTTATAGTTTCATCTTATTGCACATTAAAAATGTTTAGATACTTTTCTTAACAAAATCCTTTTGTATATATGAAGTATAATTTCAATAATAATTAGATTTTTTTATAAATAATTTCTAATATTTACTTCAATAAGATAAGTTTGTCTCCTTTGATTGTGTGATTTTGAGTTCATCCTTAAGCAGGATAATCGTTTCTTCAATCTAATATGTAGAGTTTGCAAACATTAAAATGAAAACACAAATTACACCATCTTTGGGTGAATCTTTTTTTTTTTTTTTTCCCTAGTTGCAAGGACATTTCCTATTTTTATAATTGTGAACTTATACCTCGTTATTATGGATAATTATAGAATTTGTCGAGTGCTTGGTTAGCTACAAAATTTACTAAAGGTTTGTCTAATGATTATGAAACCTATAAAAAGGGAAGTACATGATTAACCATCAACACTTATGTTCTTATTTGATTGATTAATATTCTTTTAGGATAAATGGATAACTTTGTTGTACCCCTAGCAATCTTTCTTTATTTTATTTTATTTTTTTTTGTTCTTTTACCAAAAAACAAGCATCGTTTCATTGATAGAAAAAGAAGATTATACACCATGTTAGGAAAAAACCTAAAGAGATGGGGTCACAAACCCTAATTCAAATGTCACATCTCTTAAACCATAAGTAGGTATAAAAAGTTCTAGATTAAAAATAGTTTTTCCAAGAGAACAGATAACCGGTAGTCTAACTAAAGAAAATACCCACATAAAGGGTGGAGTATTAAAATTAAAAGGAAAACAAAAAGAAGCAAACACAAGCTTAGAGATGATGAGCATTGTGATGGTAACTGTGGTGGAGCAGTAGCAATATCAATAGTAGCAACTATAGCAATAGTGGTAGCCATAGCAGTAACAGTGACCTCCATTGATGAGTTAGGAAGAGATGGGAATGAAAATGGGGAACTAAGCTTGTTTTATTTGACAACAAGATAGTAAGGGAAAAAAAAAAAAGGAAAGGAGACAGAAAAATAAAAGGTGGTTATATAAAGGGGTAGCCACCCCTAGGGTTTTTAAAATGAGTTTGTTCCTCTAATAGTAGTAGGTTAAAGAGATGACAAAGGAAAGAGGGAAAGGGGGGACATTGTACCATATACCTTATAATACCTCACTCGACCAGTTAGATTTTAGGTGGGTATCAAAGGTTATAGGGCAAGTTTCAAACACAATTTTTTAGAATTTACTCTAAAAGGATGAGTATGGGTGCATTGTCTTTAGACCTTATGTGCACCCTATATTTGTATTCTAGGATGTACGTACAAATACTAAGGTATTATGTACCCATCATTGTGAAAATCATTAAATAGTAATCATAAATATAAAATAATATTGTATTTCAACCTTAGATGTTCTAAGTTTAAAAAAGAAAAAAGAAAAGAAAGAAATGTACATATAAGCTATAAGTCAAGTCTATCATCCATAAGAAACTATAACCTTACCTTAAAATATTTCATATTTTACCTCTTGTCTCAATTGTACATTCTATTTTCTACCTCTTTTGTTATAATTCTTTCTCATTATTGTTACAAATCAAAACTTTAAACCTCATATACTTAATTTTAGTGTAAATTCTTTTGTATTTTATAGGTTCCACAAGGTATTTTTATGCCATATAGATTTTATAGGATACAACATTATGTAGGTTTCAATTCCAAAATTTAGGAACCTTCTACATGGAAGGTACATGTTGCGCCTTATATCCTATCCAATTTACACCTCTTTATTTGTTCTATTTTGCAACTTATATCCTTAATATTTCAAATTGTTTTGTTTGAGTCCTTAGATTAATATAGTAAAAAAAAAAAAAAAAAGAGGTTACCATATGTGAACTTTTGATAAGCCCTTGTTGCCTAGCCTTAAGAGACTGACCTTACCTAAAATATATGCTAGATCATGCGATTCACTCATAGTATTAAGTGGCTACCTATATTTGTTGTTAGCTTGATAAAAGCCACTTAAAATATCCATCTTTCCCTTTTAATAGAAAAAAAAAAAAAAAAGAAGTAGAAAAGATTAAATTTTTTGTCATTGAAATGCATAACTTGATTAGAACCCATGAAAAATAAATTAATTAATAAATAAATAAACAAACAAACTTAATTTTGATTTTCTTTCTCGTTTTTGAGAGTTGTGACTTGTAGCTCATCATGTAACTTTTGGATATGACCAATTATTCACAAGGCTAATAGGTAGTTAGTCCCTAGAGAAAAAAAAAAATCTAAAAGGAAAAAAAAAAAGTTTTGTTAAATTTTTCTAGATTCATATTTCTCTTTTTTATTATATGCTTATCAAAAGTTGACACGTGTGAATTCTTAAAGGATTTTTTGATAAAGTTAATGTAATGACTCAAACAAAAATGTTTCACAATGTCAAAGAGTTAAGGGGGAAAAAATTCCTAATAGATTCAAATAGAAAAGTGGGTTAATATTATGGACTAAGCATTTTGTATTTCTAATGAAATCCAAGTGAATAATATTAGAGGTTTTGAAGGCTTATTAATACACTAAAAAAAGGAACATTATCAACTTAATTTTTAATAGAAATATATCAATAATGTCGAAAGCACTTGTTAAGATTTTATATAATAAAAGTTTCATTTTCCCATACATTTTTTTTTTTCATAAGATTTTGTTAACATGACATTAGAGATGCAACTAATTAAATCGTTATAGAGTAACCGACTCATCTAACTCGATAAAATCCCAATAGGGTTTAACCTTATAAGGTTTAGAGTTAGGCTTCGGGAAATGGAATAAAACCCAATAAGATTTAGGATTGGGTCACAGCAATTAAGAAAAACCCAATAAAAAACTCGATCTAATAAAAAATAATAAAATAATAATTTTTCTAGAAATTAATAACATATATTATATAATACCTATAGTACTAGACATTTTATTTTTAATTCCACATTCATTTCAACTTTCATTCTCTTAATCTTTTATTTTATTTTCATCTTGTAGCAGGTAGGATGGTATTCACTCAACATCTCCAAGGTTTATCACAAAATATGTGTTATTAAATATCTAATATAAATTTCTAGACATGGAAAACATGATTTCTGGAAATAATAAAGTAAAAAGGAATCTACAACATTTAATTAACTTTATTCACAAGTTAGAGCGGGGAGAGTATCAAGTATTATATTTCCTAATGAAGGTGAGTCAAAGGTTAATATTTTAAAAAAAAAATCCTAACAGTTTTTTGTGAGTTTAAGGAGCCCTTATAAGTAACCGAAAAGGTTGGTTTTATAGAACTTGTCCTAAATCGAATCTGATTGCATCTATATATAATATGAGTCTTGTGATTCGCTTTTCACGTTTTTGAAAATGATTATGCAGTTCACTTCTAGGAAAAGGAATTAAATATTGCAAATTGAAAAAAATCCCAAAAATACAGTCGTTTCAAAAATAATCCTAAAACTACAGCATTTGAATTCGGCTTTTCAAAAGCGGAATTCACATCTTGTAAAGAAATTGGCTTATGGGGAGTTGATTTTATTAACTCAATAAAATCCACATTCTAAAAGCCAATTTCCCTTCAAAATGTTAAACTCGGTTTTTGAAAAGTTGAATTTAGCAATATCAGCAGAAACATCCACTAACAATAGACACTTCATCCATGATCCAAATATATTTGTACCATACAATTATCTAATCCACAAATCCGTTCTAACAACCACTAACATATCGCCAACCGCAATTTTTGAACATTTGTACTACACAATATATCTCATCCATAAATCCAAACTTTTTCACCCATAACTCCAAAGCACAATGTTTATTAAATTTTCATAACTCAACCAAAATTCAACCTCAATAAAAAACAAACAATAAATAGAAAATGAAAAAGAGATTAGTCAACCATTTCAATAAGCATCTAAAGTTTCATTAGCTCAACATAATAAATGTGCATATATATATACAATATGTCCAAAATGAAGAATCAAGTAGACATTACCATACCTATCTAAGGATGTCTATACCGGTGGTGCCTATAGATATGTTGTCAAGACCCTAGAAGAAGAACTAGTAGAATTACTTAAAATTTTCATATTACGTGTGCACCTATAATACAAAAACCGCCGTACAAGTCAGAAATTTCAAGACTCTAAATAATTAATCAGTAGAGTTTTCGATTTTTAAATTTATTAACTCATTTTAAAATATAAATAATTATAAATATCCATTATTCCACAGTTTCTCATAACCACAGAAAATCGGTATCTCTTACCAAATGGTAAGATCAGGGAATAAAGATATAAAATTTAAGCTTACTAAAATCATAAAATCTAAGTATAAGAACAATAATTATATGTAATGTTTCAAACCAATTATACAAACTATCTTCAGGTTCTATCTTTTAAGGTATCACAATAATTGCACTCAACGCTCGGCTCTTAACCCATACTCGGTTATTTATCAACCTACAAGAGAAATCTGTTGGGAAGTAAACTATACAAGCTTCGTAAGATATCTCTTATACTATACTAGTAAGAAAATTATCAAATAGTTAATTAACAAACATATAAATGCATGAACAAGCAATATGCCAAACAATATATACAGTTGACCGGTACTGCATATAACATTGAATTTAACACCCTTCGAAATAAGGGTTTTAGATTCACCGACATCAATTACAACCGACTTCGAGCAGCTGTGTTTTAACCATAAATTGAAATTTCGTAATTCACAAAATATATATCCATTTCCATAATATCAATAGTACCCAAATTCCCGAGTCTAGTGATGAGGTAACCTCCGTAGTCTATAGTCATGTCCTACAATGAAGATCTCTACACTCAATCCTTAGTTAGGCGATTGATGTCTCCAACGCTTAATAAACCCACGAGCTAAGGTAAGATCATATTGTAAGAGTGTACTATACTGTACTAAACACTTTAATTCAATAGATATGAACAATCCCTGCATGGCCTCTATTTACCTCTATGTGAGGTGATAGCCGAAATAAATAATGTAATGCATGGTTGATGCATGATCCCTTTAATCTAAGATAAGTCGAATGTAATTAAATCAAATTATTAGGCAATCAACCAATATCAGCAAACCATTCAAATCATGCAATAGTCAATCATATAATCAATTATTCGATTATCATATTTACTAACATTTTGCATAACAATCAAGCAATATTTAATCACAAGCTCATCCTAAACCCTAAGCATCAATTTATTAATATATAAAATTTAAGGGCACTATCTATAAACATAAAATAAGTATAAAGCCATCGAGAGTACTCATTTGATCATAATTACTATGAATTGTAATAATCAACAAGCAACTTATCCTCCTTATTAGTGTTACCTAATGAGTAGAATAACAATAAAAACCTAATGAGTAGTGCCAAACTACTTAATTAACTAATTATCCTACTTAAATTTTTCAATTCCATCTAAATATTAAATCCTGTCTAACTTTTTCATTTTAAATTCAATGTTATGAGAAATATAAGGTATTATCTTTAATATACCAATCAACTCAAAATTTGCAAATATAATGTTAGATAATACTATTCGTCAATATTTAATTGGTATACTATTACATTATAATTAGACCATTTTTTCTTTTCATGTTCTAATGAATGTAGACATCTCGTTTTTGCCATTTTTTATTTTTATTTTAGTTGAGCTAAGTTAGTAAAAATAAAAATAATAATAAATATAACGAAAAATAATAAAAAATTAAAAACCAAAATTAAAAAGAAAAAAAAATAGAAAAAAAAATAAAAAAAAAATCGTGTCGTATCAAATCGAATCATTTCGAGTCAAGTCATAACGTATCGAATTGAATCATGATGAGTTAAGTCAAGTCGTATCAAGTCGAGTCAAATTGTATCAAGTCGAGTCGAATCGTATCGAGTCGAGTCGAGCCGAGCCGTCAAGCCGAGCCGAGCCGAGCCGAGTCGAGTCGAGCCAAGCCGAGTCGAGTCGAGCCTAGTCACGTCGGATCATTTAATATCAAATTGGATAATCGTGTGTGATTAATTTAATAAATCTTTAAGTCATTTGATAGTTAGGTCTTATTAAAATAATTTTGGCCCAGTCCAATTTAAAATAGAATTTTATCTAATTTATATTGAGCTAAAATAGACTTAAAGTTATTAAATAAGTTATTGGGCTATAACAAGATCAGATTGGATTAGATCAGGTCTTGAAAAATGAAAAGCCCGAATTAAGTAGGGTTTTTAGAAATTAGGACAAATCTTCAAAGAATCATTATTGAATCTTCCGTATCTTTAGTACAAAAGATCCAATTGTTAGTTTATAAATAAGGATTTAACGGTAGAGTTAAGGACTTTTTTTTTTATTCCCACATTTAATTCCAACTTTCCACAATACGAAGTCATACAAATTCCAACTTTCCATAATCCCAATCTCCTGATAACCAAATTTCTAATCCTTAACGAAGTCCTGACGTCTACAATTCCAAACTTCCAAAACCCAAATCTCCAAATTCTGAATTTCCAATCCCCTAACAGTCAAATTTCCAATCCACAAATTCCTTGATGTTCCAATCCAATTCCACAATTCCAAGATGAAATCTGAAGACGATCCAAATCCAACGCCAATTCCACATCACAATAATCCGAAGCCTCTTGATGCAATGCCAATTCCACAATCCAAGTCCAGATGAAATTCGAAACCAATCTAAATTCAAGTTGAAGTCCAGATGAAATTCAAACATCCAGCAATCTAACTTCGTAGGTGAAATCTAACATGCGATCAACATGCGCGACTCGATTCATCGATAAAAATCATTTTATTTCATTTTGTTGCTTATTTTATTTTAATTCAATTATTTTTACTAATTAATTTTCGTTTTAGTGCAAGTTTATTATTTTTATTATTGGATATTTTTTAAATAAATTGAGTATTTTAGTGAAATTAGTTAATTGAAAAATTACGTTTTTTTTTTTTACTAATAAAATCGTGTTTTTTTTTTTAATATACTACCTTGCAGTTGAGATGTATATCTCACGATTAGTATTTAAAAAATATACACATCAAGATATGTATCTAGTAGTTAAGATTTAAAAAAGATACGTATCTAGAGTAGATCTTATAGTTAAGATTTAGAAAAAATATTTTTAATACGTAGTGGTTTTAAAAAATAAAAATATCATAGTCGAGTTTTTTAAAAAGATATGGTTAGTTAGGGCTTTCTTTAATTCTTGAAAATTAGATTTCTTAGGTTTTTTTTTAAATAATAAATCGTTAAAAAATGTAAACCTAACTCGGTTTTCAAAATAAAAATAATCCACCTACTAAAAATTTTACAAAAAGAGAACTACGGTTAGTTTGATCCCGACTAATGGGTACATAGACACCTTCGAGGCAACTGCATAAAAAAATAAAAAAAAAATTTCCCTTTTTCTTAGAAATTCGTAATAAAAAATAATTAAAAATTCACTTTAGCTATCTTTTGTATAATTAGGTATATTTTAGTATTTTTAGAAAATTATAAAAATAAAAGCCTATCAATTGTTTTTTTTTAGTTTTTACATGATGACTTAATCTTAATAGATTAGCCCCCGAACCCAATATTTTCTAGTTATTTATTCTAAAAATCGTTTTTCTAGAAAATGCGGATCAATGGTGGAAAATCCTAATTTTATTTTTTACTAGTTAAACTAGTTAGCGACTCTAATTTTTAAATTTTTTAAGAAAATTATTTTTTTAATTTAATATCAAGTAATTTATATTAAGCGGGTTAGGCTTAATGTAAGTTAAATTAAGGAAACCAAAATAGGGCTCGACAACAAAATAATCACGATAATGACAAAATGGATTTCCTCTTTTGAAGGAAAATTTCTTATTCCCTTGTATTTTTATCTTATTTTATGTTACTATTTATTATTATTATTACTAGCTGCCATAACAAGCAAAAACTTGGAGAATACATATTCAATTCAATAAATGAATTTGTAAAATGATGGTTAGGTACATTTATAAATATTAGTATAGAACACTTATATCATATCAAGATTATACACATAAATATATTTATTTTTATTCATTTATCTATTTATTTGGATTTTTTTTTTTTCTAGAGCTATAGTCAAAGTTCACATATTTTCAACTTTTGCTTCATTCACGTAATGGGTGAAGGTAAATTAGAAATTTTATGAGTGAATTTTAAGTTGCATGCTTCAGCTTATTTCCATATTTCCAACAATTATACGTATAAGCATACATACACATATATATATACATATATATATATATTGTTGAGACGCAAGGCTATGAGGACAACATAGATCATGTAATCTATTCACTAATTTCAATTTCAATGAGTATTATAATGTTATGAATATGGCTAAACTTTCGTCGAAATTCGAATTGGAAGCAAAATAATAGGATGTCTTTTACTCCACTAAATATGCATAGGCAATGATGCTTTAGTAATTTCTCTTTATTGAAATATTGCTGCTAAACTCTTACTATTATTCAATGAAATTGTAATTAACTAATCTCATCATTTGAGTAAATTTGACTTAATTATCTCCTTTCATTCTTTTCTATGCACGTTGACACTTGGTATGCTAATTTGTCAACTCTATGTATCATCAAAAGAAATGAAACAAAGGATAACTGCTAGGCAACAACTTACTTGGGTGGTTGATGTATCTTTCATGACTTAACAGCTTCAGAGACGACACGAGCAAGGGACAAGATAATAAAAAGAGAGGGGAAAGGTTAATGTAATCCTAATGGTTTAATCGAAGGCCAGTAGTTCATAACAAAAGGGGTAAAAGGTAACTTAGTTTAAAAGTCCATGGTTGCGGTCCCTTATCGTACTCGTTAAAGTTTGTCATAAAATATCTTTTGTGAAATGGGGAGCGACGAGCAAAGGAAATCAAGATAGAAGGACCAGCTAATAGGGAGAGTATGCACAAACAAATTTGTTGATGGAGTGGAAGCTTACCTAGGACAGTCTTAGCAATTGCAACTTCATTTGGTGAGCTTTACAAGAGCTTCCTTACATTAACTCCAAGCCACCCTATTTTTCTTTCTCAAAACAGGGGCAATTTTAGAGGCTAAGCTCCTATGTAAACGCCAAGGGAGATGGGCGAGAAGGTGTTGGGCATGTTGAGACAAAGTTAAGTGAAGCTTGGATCTTCACAAACGCATGCAAGAGGAGGGAAAGGGGATGGAGGGGTAGGTAGAACATAAAGTTCAACCACAAACCCCATACCAAAACTCCATACATACCCTTGGCCATGAAAGGAAAGGTTGGAATCTAATATTAATTTAAGTTTTATACACATAGGTACGCATAAAAGTAAAGAAAGGACAATGAGAGGGATGGATGAAGCAAAGAAAGGAGAGAGAGGAAGAGAGCTTTGTCTGCATCTTATGTTAAGAACAAGGAATAGGACAAGGTGAGATTAGACTTGGGCATTTTATAAGGAAAAAAAATAAGTAAATAAATAAAAAATTGTGAAAAGTAAAAAGAAGGGGGTGGGTGCTTATGCAAACAAAAGGAGTGATTTAAGAGATATCTTCCTGCTTTTGTCTTATCTAAAAGTGATGGAAAAGGATAAAATAAGATGTAGCAGATGTTAGGGGTTATTATTAGGTTTAGGTTAAGGATATGACTAAATAAATTGAATTATATCAATCAATTATACCTATATCTTATCTAGTAAAAATAGGCTATTGGTTTATGCAATGTATTGTAAATTCTACATACGTAACGAAATTTATATGTATAGTACATCATAAAATAAATTCTACATAGTATATACATATATATATTTATATACACTCACTTGTTTTATTAAAGTCCATAATAAAATTTATGCATAGACCCTTCTAAGAAATGGTTTGCATATAATTGTTTGTATATGTGTATATATATCGATTATGGAAAGAAATTAATTTGCCAAAACATGTTAATTATATATGATAAGGTCAATGATTTAATACTTTAATTGTCTTAAACTAAATTTATTTAATCAATATTATTTAGTATTTTACATGTGTTAGCACACATGATTAAAAATTGTGTTCACACCCATATATGGCATCACTTCAGAACCATAAGTGTAAAATTCTAACTTTATTAAATAGCTCCATAGATTAGTTGAATTTAGCTAAAAAACGTATATGATTGTTTCATATCTAATTTATATGATTTAATATAATCTGGTGTCAATTTATTAATTTAATATTGTGAATCGGTTTAAATTTAAGTCATTGGATATTATACATTAGCAATCCTCATTGATTTTGCATGAGAGTAAGTTTGAAATTTTATTGAATTAGTACTTCAATTAGTGTAGTTTAAATCAAGTGGTATTATGCAATATATCATACATTTGATTGTACACAACCAAGATTATTTATTATGTGAATACACATATTATGCCAATTGTATTCACTTAAAGATAAATTAGTGATTGTATTAATTTGTTACTTTAGTTAACCTTATTTTAAGTTGTCATTATAGTTTGAATACAGTTCTAATAATTCATAATAAATTGGTCAAATTGGGGTTTCCATATACTATAAAGTTTTCAAATTATATTTTAAGGCTTTGAGTTCATTTTCTAGTGTCGTTTAACCATTCTTTCTCTTTTTCTTTTTTTTTTCCTTTTTTTTTTTTTGAGCCCATTAATCCTAGAGAATATCTATCTATTATGAGTTCAATCTATATCTAAAACATAAAATTCATGGGGTTTACACACGTATCTCTGCTTAATCATCCATTTGAGTAGTAAGCTAAGGTTGTACCAATCAATCGCAATCTAGCTAAGTAATCTGTAAACCATCCCAATGTATTCCTAATGAGCTCTACATATAGGGGCATATGCATAAATATTGGAGAGGAATTGTGTGAGCTCTTCACCCATATCTCAAGCCAAATCTGCAGGTCATCTCTTAAAAGGTGCTAGAGGTATTTAAGAAGGATCGTTGGAACTCTCCTCTATGGCAAGTGTCTGATACTGGAATATAGGCTATAGAGAAGATCTGCAGGGAGAGGGGTGCTGGAGGTGAGTAATGCTTCAGCAATTGATCATCTCTAATCTACAACTATGCCTACGCACACCATGTTCTACCATATCCAAGGCTTTGACCACAACCATGTCTTTGCTGACATCCTCCCTAGGGTACATCCTCTTGTAGGGAGTCATCAGCTTCAGCATTGAAGCTTAGTACTAATGCATCATCTGGCTCTTACAAAGTGACACCCCAAAACTGTTGAGCAATACTGCTAACCTTCGACTGCTCAAGTACAATAAAGAGAACATGACCGACTATTTGAGAATATACACAGTGGATCCACAAGAGGATTGTTGTGAATTTCATTGGGGACATCTTCGCCTATTATGTCCTTCACCACTACATATGCTGCATATATAACCATAAGGCCTCTCCCAAATATCCATCTCATTCTAATATCATTTTTCCTCTAGCTTCCCATGCTTTATAACCCTATCAACTGTTTTAACTGGACGACATATAGAAATGTTATGTAGAGGTCATTTAGACTTGTCTGCACAAGGCACGAAGAAATGTGTGTAAACTTGTAACTGATGTTACTACGTATACCAGTGACCAATATGTGCAGCATAATCCATTCACATCTCACTCATTATTATCATCGTGCATAAACATGGAATCTTATAGGTTTTCCATTTATTGCAAGTACATTGATGCATCCTTACTGCAACCATATGGTTGTTTTCATCCTTTTGCCAATGCACGATAGGTTGATGAGTGGTTATCACCTTAAATATTTATTCATTATAATCAAATACCATAACATGTTGGCCACTGGCTATTTTGTGCCACCTATCAAACTTCCTTTCTACAAATTTTGTCAATACTTTACCTATGTCCATTCCTGTAGAAATCTCAATCCTCCTCTTATTGAAGTAATTATGACAATTATAAAATGTCTTGTTGACAAGTGTAGGGACAAGCAAGTTCATAGCATCTCTCAGGACATTGTTGTAACTCTTAATAATATTAGTAGTACCAATACCAAAACAAACCCTGTCATCATATGCTAAGTCCACATCTTCGGGTATAAGCCATTGAAATATGGTCTAGTACGTGGGCTCATCGTATAGGCTTCATCATAATATCCATGAAACTTATAGGGTTGCATTTGAAACACTACCATTTTTATTAAGTCCATACATTTTTTTTGTTCTTAACTCAAATATTAAAGTTGCTTGCCACATAACAAATGCATTAGTGCCATGGCCAACCATTTGGCTACATTGCATTGTTCCCCTCTATAGCATAATTTATGCCAACATTGCAGTTAGCTTTCAAGAATATATGCGTATGATCCTTTGTTACGTACGTCAACATATACTATGAACTACCCCTAATTGTCCTAGCACTCATCATCCACCAATGCAAACCCTAATGGCATGATATGGTTTACACCATTAACCTCGGTCGCAATGAAAAGCTTCTTCTTGAACTTCTCATATGATAATGTTCTATTAAATGTGCTAACAAATCTAAAAGCAAGGAAATAAACTATTAAACAAGCTGCTTAATCACAAAATTATTGGTTATAAGTTATAACTCAAATATATAATTATACCTACAATGGAATAGCACTTCAACACATGGTTCGAAAGCCTAGAACATTCTATTGAAAAACACATGGCCTAAAGTTTTGCTTTCTATCCATTTCCACTCAACCATGTACCCACATTAGCCTCCTACATAGTGTACAATAGGTTAGGGAACACTTCACATGACTCCTCCCATTTTCCATAAACTTGTTCAATTTCCTTGTGCTTAGCCTCTTGAACTTTCTTAATACCTTATATCTAAACTACATACAAATTATTGCTTAGAGATGTTTTATCTTACCACATGGCAATTCATGTACCTCCATAATAATACATCAGGAGAAGGCAGTCAAGTCTAAATGTAGATGGCCTAGCTAATAATAGGGTTAACACACCTGTGTAGACCCTTAAACCTAGTAATCACAAAATACCTAACATTGTTTATAAGGCATGCATAAAGCCTCCATCTACTACTCTTATTGCTATCAGCTTATTTAATGGACCATATCTTCTTCTCTGACTCTACCACTACATAATCATGATGGTTCATGACATGGTGCATTTTCACAACGTGTATTAAGTGCTCTTTTTTAGGAAACCACTTACCCACCTTGAATCCATCACTAAAGCTCCAATCATTCATGCTTTCCTCAAACGAATCATATCCACTACCTATACTAGTAATATAGAATGGCACGGGTTTCGAACTTCCAACCGCATCTACAATTGTCGTGAATCTATGTCACCCTTCATTCTTCGTATTGGACCCATGTAGCTCATTTAAGAACTGAAGCCAATCTTTGCTTCTCCCATTACCATCATCAAAATCAATGTTATCAGAATCCTTAGATATTTTTTCACATGCTAGGTTGTTTTCAATATTCATCTCCCCATTAACTTTATTCGTAAGACTAATATTAGGTTCGGGGAGACCTTGATTCGCACCTACTTCTTTAGTAGTTAGGATAGGTTGGGATTCATGCACTTAAGTTTCAACTTGACATTCAATATTATTCTCCTGCAATACATTGTAGTCAACTACAGCTGGCAAATTAACTTAATGAATTTCAATATACAGCTCAATAGAACCACTAACCTCACCATATCCCTAACATGATGCCAACATTTGCTGAACTTTATAATCATCGTTCATTGATACATCACCAAAGTAATCCCTGTTAGCTCCAACAAGAGGATATCGATAGATCAACTTGTGAGCCCTATAATTTTACATAGTTTTCAAGCAAGTAATTTAGAGCTTTAGTGAAATTAACCTAAATGACTTAAAAATTTACAAGTAGACTCGAAACATTAGTCAAGGATACTCTGTACACTTAGATATTAGAAATATAATAAAATATAAATAATTTAGGTAAAATAGTGTAATTTAAGTATATATGTATTATTTATCGTAAACACGTTGAATAGGCTTCACTAGTTCATAAATATATAGAGATAAGTTATATATGTAATAAAAATATTATATGACATGAAATAATATATAAAATATATGTATATACCTCACGTGTAACTATTAGTTGTAATTATTTACCCATAATTATCTAAAAGAGCCAATTTAATATAAATTAAGCTAAGGAAATTCATTAAATTAATAAAAAATGATAAAAAAAAATACTAAAGGCAACTAGATAAAGTAAAATAGGGCATGTGGAATTTGGGAGATAGGTATTAGAGGATAAAGATAAAGTAAACATGCAAATTAGCATTATTTAAACTTAAATTTTAGAAGAGAGAGAGAATTCATTTAGGTGATTTATAAGTTCTAAAAAATTAGAAACACACTCCACTAATTTGTACATAAAATTTAGGCTCTAGGAAAAATTTGGATGAGTCAAATTAATCAAAGAAAAAAAATCTAGAATAAACACAAAAATCCGATGAAATCTAGGCTTATTGGAGTATGTACAATTAGGGTGATACTGGGTGCAAGCAATCACCACTAAGCAATGGTGGACCCACCATCTAGGCTGACCAATAAGATGGCAACCACCAGTGGTGACCAGAGCTAAGTATTTAGGTGAGATTCCAATTTAGTCTGATTTTATATAATCTAGTAAAAATATAAAAATTACCTAGAAAATTTTAGAAAAAAATTATTCCTAACTATTTTCATATCTAGAGTGTAGGAAAAATATTATTTTATAAAAATTTAATAGCTATAGTATACGTGCTTTAGAAATCGACAAAATTAAGCACTTTTCGATGTTAAAATAAATATGTCTAATGATATAGTTTTGACTCCGAAATTTTTTTATAAAATTTCCTATATTTATACTAAAATGCTATGGAGAGATTTTTAACAAAATTAATTTCTATAATTTTTATGAATTTTTAACCCTAAATTATGATTAAAATGGTATTTTTGGAAACACATAAGCGTATTTATCCTAAAAACTTCAATTAGATTCTAAGCTCTACTGGTTATTGATGTATATTGTAGTGCATGAGTGTTGTTTGAAGGGGTTCTATTGAGAGAAGTAATAAAATCAAATATAAGCCACTCATTTGAATAATTTAGTGATATGGGATTTAGGGAAATTGATGAATAATGATGTGATATACTAGGAATTTGGATGTAATGAAACTAAGAAGTATCGATTGGGGTATTATTCTAGTTAGTTTTGATTGGATTTAGAAGTAAGTGGATCAATGAAGTGACCAATAAAGTAATTATAAGGGAATTAGGTGAAGGCAGATGATCACTTGGAAACTTTTGGAAATGAGTTTTAAACTAGATTGATATTCAGAGAGCGAATCAAAAGCAAAACTTATGAATAAAAGGAAAAACAGGGGAAGCATACAATTAGTTAAAGGATGATTTACTAAAAACTCTATAGATATTAGAGTTAGAGGGTATTTAAGAGGAAATTAGGGGATACATGTTCTACTAGATATTCACTCAGAAGCTAAGTTAGAAGGAGTATTTATAGGAATTTTGAGACTGTAGGTCTTAGAGGAAAGCTCAAAGGGTAAATTTGTTGAAACTAAGAAGTTGATTGAACTCAAATGATATCTTAGAGGAAGTAAAGGTAAATGTTCTATTGGATACTAATTTAGAGGTTCAATTAGAGGCAAAACTCGAAGAGAAGTATAAATAGGGGAGGCTCAAAGGTTGAGTTAGGAATTTGAAGTTGACTAGACTCTGAGGATAGCTTAGAGGATATTCTGCCAAGAGATTTAAAAGTTAAACAAACTACATGGTTGGTTCAAAAGGTGCCTTAGATGATATTTGAAGTAAAATACATGAGTATGAGCACTCAAAAGTTGTTTCAAAAGGCAATTTGTAAGAAATCTTAGGTGGTTATCGAACTTAGAGGATGATTCAAAGGAAAATTCTATAAGACTTTAACTTTGATATGGATTAGATGATAATTCAAAAGCTTTCTAGTTTTAGAACTTCTAACGTGATCTAGCTTAGAAAGTAATTCAAAGGGTATTTATTGAACAATCTTCAATATTTGCTAACCTCTAAGACTAACTTAGAAACCGAATTAGTTGTTAACCTCAATACCCATGTGGTGTAGAAGGTAGCTTAGAGGCTTTTCTAATTGAATATGTCGAAGGTGTCATGACTCAGGATATGGCTCTAAAGGTAATAAAGGTAAAATATACTTATAGCACTATAGTAAACTTTCAATACTTAATGCATAAGACAATAAACTAGTAACTAAATAACTTAATACTCATATAGACACTTAAATTGGTAATATTTCATGTAGAATAAAGGATTAGATCGGTGTAGATATCAAAGGATCACTAACAAAGACAAGTTAATAGGTGTAGTAGTGAGCGAATGAGTTCTAAGTAAGTAGGATCGGTACTTTACTGTACTTTGGAGTATTGTTTAAGAATACTTTGAGACCTTAGCACGTGTCTTGCTTGTGATTGTAAGTTATTAGCCTTATGTATATAGCACATGTGCTTAGATATTATATTGCTAAAATGGAGTGTTGGACTTTATGTATTGAGTTCCTTATTAAATTATATGAAATTGCTTGATCACCCCAAAAGCAATCTAACTCAAACTTGACTGAACTTCTAACTAGACATGTATTACAACTCATTAGGAGAAAACGACTAAGAAGTTTGGGTCAAACTCAAACCCTTTGATGAGGATAACAAAAATAGTCATTTCCCCACCTTAGTCAAACTAAGTAACTGGAGAGGAGGTCGCAGCAAGGTTAGAGACCTTAGTTCAAAGGTAGCCTTAGGCTAAGCGTATTTCTCCATTACACAAGCCCCGATTTAGTAACCGATCCACGAAGTGCACAGCATAAAACTCCTCAAAACCCTTATTAGAGTAGGAATAATTTCTTTGATCTTACAATGACTGGTCAACATCGTGGAAGGGCATTTGCTTGAACAAGCATTTTATTTAATTAACTTCGCTTAAAAACCCTGGTTGCTTAATGATTGATATAAGCCATTGTCGTCATCTCATTTACTAAGCAAGTTGTCACTCATTTCCCCACAGTCATTTTATAGGTTTCCAATAGACTCACTAATATTACTTTAAGTCCTAGGAAGACTAAAGCACGGGGTTAAGAAGTGAGATTCAAGACTAATGGTGTTGTAATCCTTAACCAAGAACAGATAAGGCTGATCGCTGGATGAGTCTAAGCTGGCAGAAAGCTTGAAAAAGGATAAATGGGGAAAGTGCGAAAGGGAAAAAATGACAAATGAAACGGTAAACAAAACCTACAAACAACTCCATAGGATATGATGCATTAATGGAACTTTCGAGAACTCATGGCACAATTCGATATGATGCACAAATTGGTCTAATAAGGTTACTCACCACCTAACCTTGTTTAAGAGAAAAGATAAGAGTAATGCCGAGAGTAAACAAATAGTGTTTACGCAAGGAAGAGAATCCTCAAAAGTTTATATTAACGATTATGTGTCTGCCTACAATTACAAGGGTATTTATACCCTATAAGTTAGGGCAACTTGCCCAAAAGGGAAAAGTCAAAAAAGGTATTTTCTCAAGAGGTAATGTGCAAGATACAAAAGGGCAAAAATGAATATACAAGGAAAGCAATCATTGGTGCAACGAATTCTACACATGATACTGTACATGTGGCGACGCTATATTAGCGAGATTGTTATAAGATGCGAATAAAAAAGTACAAACAATTGGCTTGTCTGAGCATGGATAGCTTAGTTAGTCCGGAGTCTCTATTTCTCGGCTTCTCGGCATGGAAGATACTGAGTAATTGGTTGGCTCAGGCGCGAGTGAATAATCTTCAATTCGGTGCACTATAAAAAGATAGATAGTTGTATAACTTGGCATGAAGGGTGACTCAACAAGGAAGTACTCAACCTCAACAAGGGTCGATTGGAACAAAAGAATTCGTCATGCCAGTCCCTCTAGTCTTCATGCTCAACTACAAGTCAAAGCTTCGTTAGGCTGATTCCCATCATTCCCTCTAGGTTGTTTTGGATTTGGGATCAAATTCGAATGGTCTTCACTCAATTCTCCATCAGGGTGATATGGATTGCGGTCAGCAATGTTGAAGGCATCAAAAACCCCATAGTCCTCAAGAAATTCCAATTTGTAAGCATTATCATTGATCTTCTAAAGGATTATGAAAGGTCCTTCTGCTTTTGCTAATAATTTGTTCTTCCTCTTGTTCGAAAACTATTCCTTACTGAGGTACAGCCACACTAAGTCTCCTGGCTGGAATTACTTAACCGTCCTACCCTTGGTTTTCTTTCGCATTCTTCTAGCAACTTGGTTGATGTACCAAGTAACCTTGTCGTATATGTGCTAAAGAGATTGTGCTTTAGCCATGGCATTAAGGTCTTCTTACACGAGTAATGGTGCATAGGCGTGGTCGAAGGGCAACTCGAGATTGAATCCATAGACCACCTCAAAGGGAGTCTGCTTAGTGGTGTCATGTATTGTTCGGTTGTAGGCAAACTCAACCACTAGTACGCAGACGTCCCAATCAGCCAAGTTCTTACCTACTGCAACTCAGAGCAATGATCCCAAAGTACAATTAACCACCTCTATTTGGCCGTCAGTTTAGGGGTGATATGAGATATTGAAGAGTAATTTAGTCCCCAACTGACCCATAAAGTTCCCAGAAATCAATCAAAAACTTTAAGTCTCTATCGGAGACTACACTTCTTGACATATCATGGATTCGCACAATCTCCTAAAAGAAAAGAGAAGTAATAGCATAAGCATCGTTAGTTTTTAAGCAAGACACAAAGTGTGTTAGCTTACTGAATCTATCCGCAATAACCATTACAGAATCTTTGCCTCTGGCAATTAACGGCAGTCCAAGAAAAAAGTCCATGATCAATTTGGTCTACGACCTCGTTGGACCAGGTAGGGGCATTGCTCTCCCTTGCTTAGCTTGACACTTAGCCTTCTTACACACAACACAGCTTTTGAAAACTCGGTACACATCTATCCTCATTCTCAACCAAAAGAATCGGCTATTCAACAGTTCACTGGTCTTCCTTTCTCCAAAATGTTCGAAGAGTCCTCTACTGTAAGCTTCCCTGATCAACAACTCCCTTAGGGAACAAGTCGATACATACAGTTTCCTACTTTAGAACAAGTAGCCATTCTCCACATAGTACTTAACCACTGTTCTTCCATCAATGCATCATAAAATTATGGGTCGGAAGTGTAAATCCTCATAATACTATTCTTTGATACTTGCAAACCTAAACAGTCTGGTCTGCAGTTTTGATAAAAGCATATATCTTCTCGAAAGAGCATCTGTAACTATGTTGCTCTTTCCCTGCTTGTACTTTATTACAAAATTGAATCCTTCAAGGAATTCAATCCATCTCACCTATCGCTTTAACAACTTGATCTGACTTCGAAGATACCTTAGCGATTCATGGTCAATATATATGACAAATTCTCTCATCAATAATGTTGCCATACTTACAGTACTTGAATTAGTGCTAAAAGCTCTTTGTCATATACGGAGTAATTTGATTGGGGTCTTCAGAGCTTCTCACTATAGAGGGCAATTGGTCAGCCTTCCTGCATTGGGACAGCGTGTCACAACCTGAAGGGAGATAGTCGTGGCAGTCGCCGTATACCGTACAAAGAATTGCAAATTGAATTCCCTTACAATCGACAACCCTTTTATACGATACACAAGGCTACAGCTACTACTAACTACTAAGAGTGCGCAAGCTTAATCAATATCATTTCATGACAAATAATAAAATTATAAAAACATAACATATGGTCTATTTATATAAAAGTTTACAAATACGAAGTCTGAAACATGTCTTTAGTAAAACCAATACATCAATTACATATTCAGATCTATAAACTATCAGAAATACTCTTTAATTACATCCAACTCCTACACTGACCCCTTGTAGAGCACTAACCTCAGGCATGCGACGGCCCAACTCCACAAATAGATTGGTCTGCGAGAGAAGACTACAAGGGTATAAGCTAACTAACTTAGTGAGATAATTTTCCTCAACCATACAACAATCAAGTTATACAAGAGTTAAGTTCAATCAAATGAATGCATGACAATTAGTATGCCAAACAAATACATGCAGGTGACTAGATACTACATGCAACTCAGATTTAACGCCCTCCGAAGTTAGGGTTGGAGATTCATCGGTACAGTCAAATCTGAGTATCATATTGAACTTATTTCATAATGAAACTCCATGTTTCGTATTTAAAATGTAATGATACATCCATTATCAGTTTTATCAAAATGAGTTCTACATATAATTGTAAGTAGGTTCACGCAGCCCTTACTCACCCTTAAACGAAGGCCTCTAGACTCGACCCTTAGTCAAGCGGTTGGTGCCTCTAACGCCTAGTCATCCTGCGGGCTAGAATAAGGTTATATCGCACGTGTGCACCATACGAAATCTATAACAATCAATAATCAACCCACGTATTGCCTCTCGCTACCTCCATGTAATGCGACTGCCGAAATTAGTTATACAGTGCATAATTATGTGTGATCTAAGTTAACTTTTTCTAGTCAAATAAAATTAGGTTTTATTTATTCAATGATCATTCTAAGTCACAAACAATCAATTCTTAGTGAATCTACTATGCAACAATCATTACATCATTAAAATTTAAAGTAAATTCACCATCAATAATAATTATCATGCACAAGCATAACCCAACCCCATACACATTTACTTATAGATCATAACTTATATTTACTAACTATGAACACAAACAAGTATTGAATCATTAAGAAAAACTCACTCAGTCATAGCCAACTCAAGGGTCGCAGTAATCTGGTGGCAGTTCAGAGTCTATATCAAAATCACCTAAGAATAATAAAAATTTGCAAGTTTAGGAATTTAAAGCTAATTAGTATCATAATTTGTAAGGTCTACTTCACTTAGTTACGTGAAATTGTCGATTCGAGTTTTTTATTGAATCGCATGTAACTTTTTCGTTTTAGCTCGGATCGTTATGAACTTATAGTCCATTTTGATTGTTTTCGAGCGTATTTTCTCATAACGAGGTCCGTTTTGGACGTTGTGACTCGCAGTTTGAATTATGATATAAAAATATCACAAAATTTATTATTTTAGTTTAAAAATTAGAAAATATTAATTTTTGCTTTTTCTTAATATATTTATGATTTAATAATTATTTAAACCATATATTTGATATTTTTATTATTTTGAGCATACTTTTCCTATTTTTGAGATTTTAGCCATATTATGATTATTATTTTTATTATTTCTTATTTTTCTCTTTATTCATTATTTACGATTTATACACACACACACACATATATATATAGACTTATAGTATTTTTGATAAATTTTATAATTTTACATTATTGAGAAATTCCTAATTTATGTTATTTTATATATATATACCTACCCCTTACATACTTATAAATTCAATTTAGTTTATAGATATTATTATATTATGTATATATATATTTTTTTCGGTATACTACATATATATACTATATGTTATAAGCCATATGTATGTATATATTTATTTTATGAAAACAAACATACTCTTATGTACATATACATATATTCATGTATTTGTATTTATACATATAAGTATACTCATATAATATAGTTTACATGTATACATAAATATAATTATCGAATACATAGATATATATATATAAATAATATACAAATACTTATACATGTATTATATGATATATTCGGTATACCACAACATATACTCTATATTATATATATATATATATATATATATACATACATACATCCTATATACATTATGTATTTAAGCATATATTACCACTTATAGAAATATACAACTACATATATACTATACGACTACATATTTATATATATATATATATGTATATATACGAAAATAAATTATACATATATACACCAATATATATATAGTTCACGTGTACACACACATATATATATGTATATACCTATAGTTATTTTGTAAAATACTTAATATCAATTATATATAATCTAAAAAAAATACATAATACATACTCTTTCCGTATAATATACATATGTACATACATGTATACATACATACCTTTATACATACATATATAATTCAATTTAAGTATTTATGCATATATATATGTAATAGTAATGTTATATGTATAAAAATACCATACAAATATTACATTTATACATGTACATACTATATATTATACATTTATACTTGAAAAATAATTTACTTACCTATTACTTTTAATTTTTCTTCTTCTTTTTTTTTCTTTCCTTTACGTTTTTAGTTTTCCAGAATTTTTCTCTTTTCCTTCTTCTTTTCGGTTCTTTTGATTTTGTTTTGTTTTGTTTGCAGTTTTTTTTTTTCCTTTTTTATCCCAGACGTAAATAGCAAGCTTAGGATAAGAATAAAATAAAAAAAATCATAGCCTAATCTATACATTAATGAGGATAGGACAAAGTTAATCATTTCCAAATTTTTTCTTTTATTGTAAACTCAACACTTAGCATTTTAATTTGGTCACATGAGCTGCTATATTGCTGAGTTTTTCCTTGTTTTGCAAGATGTGGCAAGCTAAAGGAAAGGAAGAAAAGAAAGAAAAGAGAAAAAGAAAAAAAGAAAAAGGAAGAAAATAAAAATTAATAATAAATATATGTAATTTTTCTAAACATATAAATTATAACAATACTCATTATAAATTAATTTTGAAATTTTTTTGAAAATCTATCAATTTAATTGATACCCGTTACAATTATAATTTTTACAAATTATTGTAGCGATTTCATTAAAATTTCATACAAATAGGCGATTTAGTAAAAAATTATAATCGACTATAATTATATCACTATTGAGTAATATTTAACTATTTTATAGACTTATATTTATAATTTTAAGGTTTCAAACAAATTCAGGTTCAATTTTTTATTAAAGGTGCGTAAATCAGTTTTAGGGTTTCGGTACGCGATTTAGGGTTTCGGTACGCAATTTAGGGTTTCAATCAATTCCTAGAATTTTGTTATCGGTATTATATTTAATTTATTAAATTCCATAATCTTTTATTGTTACTAGCCTTATTGACTTATTGTACAATTTAAGACACTTCGACTTGAATTAGGGTTCAACTATTGATTTCCTAAGGTTTACACAGTGCCTATTCCAATGCTTGACACATCACATTCTAGCTCAAAAATTTTGTTGAAGTCAGGTTGCACTAATACCTAAGCAGATGTCAACCTTTCTTTTATCTCGATAAAACTCTTCTCCTCTCTTTCTCCCCATTAGAAGTTGGTGTTTTTTTTTGTTAACTTTGTAAGTGGTGTGGCAAGGGTGCTGAAATTCTTAATAAACCTTCTATAAAACAAAGCCAGTCTATGAAAACTTTTCATGTCAACACAAGTAGTAAGAGTCGGCTACTCAACAATTGCTCAGATCTTTTCATCATCGACTTGCAAGCTTCCTCTACTGATTACATAACATAAGAATATCACTTCCTCCTAGCAAAAGCAACATTTCTTTATATTGTCAAATAGTCTCTCGGCACGAAGGCTATTCATAATTGCTCTGAGATGTTCATAATAACTTGGCATGTTGGCATTATAGACTAGGATGTCGTCAAAATACACCATGATACACTTCCCTATGAGATGTCTCAGCAAATGGTTCATTAGTCTCATGAAGGTGTCGAGGCATTCGATAAGCCGGAGGGCATAACCATCCATTTATAAAGGCCATGTTAAGTCTTAAACACAGTCTTCCACTCGTCGCCTAGCCTCATGCGGATTTGATGGTAGCCAGATTTAAGATCAATCTTACTAAAAATCTTTGCTCTACTCAGTTCATCTAATATGTCTTCTAGCTTCAAGATTGAATACCTGTATTTAATCGTGATCTTGTTCATAGCTCAGCTATCTACACACATCCGTCGAGTTCCATCCTTCTTTGGCACTAGAAGCACTGGCATAACACAAGGACTAAGACTTTCTCTTACATTGCCTTTCTCCAACAACTCATTAACTTGACATTGGAGCTCAAAAGCCTTCTCAGGATTTATCCGATAAGCTAGCTTATTCGGTAGTGCAGTGTCAGGTATTAAGTTAATACAGTGCTCTATACCTTGAGTTGGGAGTATCCCCTTAAGTAACTGTTTTGGGGATAGGTTGATATATTCATCTAGTAACTCCTTGATTTCCTGGGGTAACTCACCTTACTCCTCCATTTCTAATAGTTGCCTTACCAACATAAGGGTCGACTCGTCTGCTTTGATGACCTATTGGAGTTCGGCTCTACTCATCACTAGAGCCTTCTTCGATTCGCGGTAAGTTTCGTTTGCAACTTGTGAACTTCTCTCAGTAGCATCAGGTTCAATGTAATCTTCTGGTCATCCTTCTCGAGCATGTGTATGTTCCTATACTCGTCATAGATGACTCTCATATCAAACAACCACGGTCTTCCTAATAATACGTAGGAAGCATGCATGGGTAGTACATCATAGAGAACCTGGTCAAAGTAGTTCCCAATAGTAATCAGCAGTAGTGTTTGATGAGTGACATGTAATGCTCCTTTTTCACTCAACCAGTACAACTTGTACGGCCTCGGATATGCAACAGTTGGCAACTTTAATCTTGAAACAAGATCGGTTGATGCCTCATTGGTACAGCTTTTACTATCTATGAGGAGGGCGCACACCTAATCGTTCACTTTACAAGTGTTATAGAACAAATTCTCTCTCTACTCTTCCTCTCGTAAGGGTTCTATATTCATAGTACGTCAGACAACTACAAGTAACTTATCTAATTCTTCAGTAAATATATCCTCCTCAATCAGCTCTTTCTCGATAGGAACCTTCTCCTCCTTGGGTTTCTCATCCGTACTCTCCACTTCTAGCTTTGGAATGTCTCCCTTAATGACCATCGTTCGTCGATTCGGGCACTGAGCAACCATATGTCCGAATCTTTGGCACTTGAAGTACTTAATCTGGCCTATCTTCCTGCTAGAACCTTACCCTTTCTCATAAGTTTGGGCCGACACTTCACCATCAGTTTGGCCTTTTTGCTCAACTCTTACATCAACCTTTTTGCTCTGTTCGATACTCGACAGGGTTCAATGACTTACCTGTTTAGGTTGACTAATTGGCATCCTTACTGGTACTAAGCTCCTCCTTTGCCTCTCTACTCGCTGGGCAATCCTAATAGCTTCATCCATTGTATCAAATTGTTAGAGCTCCACAACATTTCGAATGTCTCCTCTCAACCCAGTAACGAACCTTGAGACTTTTCGAGCTAATGGTTCCTCCACTTCGCAAAGAATCATGAGCATTTGAAACTCTTGAACATACCCATCAATAGTTCGATCTCCTTATCTCAACTCTTGAAGTCAAGTGAAAGTATCTTAGAGATAAGTTTCCAATACGAACCTTTTTTTGAGAACTCTCTTCATCTTAGGCTAAGTGCGAATCTCTCAGTAGCCCTCTCATGTTCTCATGGCTTGAAAATTCTTTCACTACATGGCGACATACCCGGAGAACTTAACAGTAGCAATTCTCACCTTCTTATTATCCTCATACTAATAGTAATCAAACACACGCTCTACTTTCTCTTCCCACTTTAGATACTCATCAGTATTCCTAAATCCATTAAAACTCGAAATTCGAAGCTTCACATGGTCGAATGCTCTAGGGATTCGTACACATTCTTCTTCAAAATATTCCTCTTCATCAAGCTCTCTCAAGTCTATCATTCGCCTTACTCGTCCGCCAACTCCTATACCTTGAACGAGTTGAGCTAGGTTCTAACCTCTAATAGGTTAAGCAGCTTATGGTGTGTTTTGCACAGCCTCAGTAGGTCAACAAGACCGGGTATGAATAATTCGAGTCAAATCTACTAAAAGGTTAACTACCTCATCAAGTCTCTCATCAATGGTTTTAGGAGTTCCCTAAGACTGCCATCCATAGTAGACAACTCCACTGTCATCACCAATACCAACATTCATACTTAGGCCTATCGTTTTTCATTACGAATTCAAAGCTCAAACAAATACTTTAGGATATTAATAGTTAACAACATAGCAGTCAAATGAACATAGTAACTTACTCTATTTCACATATGCAAAACAAAGTATAACAAAACTTCAAGAAGAACCAACTACAATTCACACGAAACCTTTGCTCTAATACCAAGATATTGTGAACCGTAACTAAGAACGGACAAAGCTAGTCACTAGATAGGTCCAAACTTGCAAAAAGCTCGAAAAAGGATTAATGGGGAAAGTACAAAAGGGCAAAAATGATAAATAAAATAGTAAGCAAAACCCACGAACAGCTCCAAAAGATATAACACACCAATGGAACTTCCGAGGACTCACGGTAAAATTCAATATGATGTACGAATTGATACGATGAGGTTACTCACCACCTAACCTTGCTTAAGGGAAAGGATAAGAGTGATACCGAGAATAAACAAACAGTGTTTACACAAGGAAAAGAATACTCAAAAGTGTATATTAATGATTATATGTCTACCTACAATTACAAAGGTATTTATACCCTATAAGTTAGGGTAACTTGCCTAAAAGAGAAAATACAAAAAAGGCATTTCCTTAGGAGGTAACGTACAAGATACAAAAGGGAAAAAATAAATATATAAAAAGAGCAATCAACAGTGCAACAAATTCTACACATGATACTGTACACGCAGTGATGCTATATTGGCGAAGTTGTTAAAAGATACAAACAAAAAAGTACAGACAGTTAGCTTGTCCAAGCAGGGATGACTTAATTAGTCCGGAGTCTCTCTTTTTTGACTTCTTAGCAAAGAAGATGCCAAGTAATTGATTGACTTGAGTGTGAGTGAATAATCTTCTGCTAAATATCTCTCATGATCATGGATTTTGATGATAATAAAAAGAGAAGAACACTAATGAATTAATGAGTGTACAAGTATTCAGAAGGATTCTCAAAAAGTTTAATTTTGCAAAACTAAGTTGTATTCAGAAGGTCTAACTTGACTGAAAAAGGGAATATCTTAAAATACTTTTAGAAAGTATTTCAAAAGCTTTTGTAAGAAGAATTGGTACAACACTTTAGAAGCTTATTCAGAAACTTCAAAAACAAAAAGGCCGATATTTTTCAGAAGGTTATTTAGAAGATAAGTCTATAAGTATGACGTTAAAAATAGCTTTAAATCATATTTGGATTATTCAAAGCCTAGCTCCACTAGATTGAGTGTATTAGGAAAATACATTTAATCCCATTTCACTTAAGATGGAATTAAGATCCATAAGGACTTATTTTAAGAGAAAATATATTTGAATAAATCAAGATATGTATAAGAATGGATAAGGACAAGGTTGATTCAGATTTTATGGAGTTTCAAATTTTTAAACATGAGGCTTATCCAGAAGTTGAGTAGATCTTTTTAAATTCAAATCAGAAACTTATCTGGTGGTTACGAATTTATATATATCTTCTCTAAACAAGATAAGGAGAGTTATTTTTTAATTTGAAATTACTAAGATCTTCTCAAAATATCCAAGGATTTATCTTAAATAACTAATGATTGGATAAAAGATAATCTTCAGATTTTTAGCCATTAGAAAAACTCAATATAAAAGAAAGAAGGATTCAAAACGTCCAATACAACTCTAAAGAAATATTATCGTCGCACAAAAAATTCTTGATCAGTTTTTACCTTCTAAAAAATTTCAAAAATTTCAAAAAGTTCTTCAAATACTTCTTCAAAGAGCTTCACCAAATCAAAGTTTTACAACAAGTGTTATTTCTTTTAAGTACAAAATTATTTGAGACTTGTATTTTTATT
The DNA here is from genome assembly GCA_024138015.1 of Lumnitzera littorea. NCBI lineage: Eukaryota > Viridiplantae > Streptophyta > Magnoliopsida > Myrtales > Combretaceae > Lumnitzera > Lumnitzera littorea. The sequence continues at coordinate 20,739,478 of JAMXBB010000008.1, forward strand.
CTCACTTGTAATATTTATACTTTATTGTAGAGAAAATATAGTTTGTACTCTATAGATCTATATTAGCTTGGATTGTAGAGAGACTAAATAAGCAGAGTAGAATGTTGAAAAGTCATTGTGATGAATGCTTATAATCTATTTGTGATTTAACTTATTGGATCAAGTCGAACAACACTGGTAAAGTAGAACAAGTCCTTAGTAGTGGAGTTAGAAAAGAGTAGTAGGTAGAAGATCGAAGCTCTATAAAATCTCTGCTTGATATTCTCATTTCCTACTCTTTTAATTTATGTTATTTAATTGTGTGTTGAAATACCACTATTCACCAAATTAAGTTATTAAGAAGGATAATTTTATTTTTATATTGAAAAGTTTTCAAAATTTTAAAGCAACCCCCCCCCCCCCCCCCGCTTTGATGTCTTATACAAGATAGGACCAGCAATTAGTATCAAAGCCTTGCTCTAATATCTTCTAGAGTTCAAAGATCATGGGTAAACTAAGTGGTAGTTTAACAATTCAGCTTGGCAAGGCACTATTTTTTTTATGAAACTAACTTTCCTTGTTAGAAGTTTAGGATAAAGACTTATGTAAAGGCATCAAATTATCAAGCATGGCAAATAATTTCTACATGAGATCTTAAAGTTTCAATTATTATCATAACAAATGATGATATCACCAAAGCCGAACTCAATTCAAAGGCTAAGAATTTTTGTTGACTACTATTGCACGTTCAGAATTTTATCTAATTGCTTCTTGTACTACAGCTAAAAATATTTGGGACACTTTGGTGCAAACCTACGAAGGGATAAAGACAATCAAGGATATAAGAATTAACTCGCTAGTTCAATAATATAAAACATTTCAAATTCTCCTTAATGAAGAAATCAAATATTCTTTTAGTAGATTTACTACAATAACTAATGAATTGTCTTTTCTCAGAAAAATTATTAGTGATGCAGATATAGTACGCAAGATGTTAAGGATTCTTCCCAAAATTTAGAATGCAAAGAAAACTGCCATAGAAAAAGCTTATGATCTAAAGACTTAAACTTTGAGTCAATTGTGTAGTAAGCTCATAGCATATGAAATTGATTTTCTCAAATCAAAAAGTACTTTAGAGGATACAAAAAAGAAGGCTACAACATTTAAGACCAAAGAAGTAGAAGTTGGTTCGAACAATGATGATTCATTTAATAATGATGAAGAGGTTATACAGTTGGTAAGACATTTGAACAAATTGCTTAAGAAAAGAGGTAAAAAATCATATAGCTCTAACAATTTTAAGTCTAACAAGAATCGAAATGATGTAAGAAATGGTATTAAGGAAAAGAAGGAAGTTATTTGTTATGAATACAAAAAGACTAGGCACATTAAATATGAGTGTCTACTGCTTTTGAAAAAGCTTCGTAAATATAAGAAGAAATGAAAAGGCTTACTAGCAACATGGAGTGATTTGGCCGAGTCAAAGTTTGAGAAAGAAGGCTTAGATGATAAAGTTGATGAAGCAAATTTATGTTTGATGGCACATTTTTAAGTTTTGAATTTGAATCTGATAAAGATTATAGACCTGATGATATTTGTGCTGAAATCAATAAATTATTAAAAGTACTTTGAAAATCCAATGATAAAATTTCAAAAGTTAAAAATGAAAATAAGGCTTTGAAGAATGAAAAACAAACTCTCATTCAAACAAATAAGCTTTTGGCTACAAAAATGATTTTTTGAAAAATGATTTTAAAGGTTTACATGATGCAAGAGAAGCTTTGGTTAAAGAAAATCTTATGTTGAAAGAAGAGATCAAAAGTTTGAAAAATCATGTTGAAGATTTATCAACATTTATTAAAAATACTTTTCAAGAGTTTAACGAAAGTGATAAAAAAACTTCAAATGCTTATTTCCAGTCAACGAGTAGATAATTCTAAATTTGGATTGGGTTTTGAAAGTGGACAATCATCTAAAACAAAGAGAGAAATAGTGTTTGTCAAATCAAAAAGTGAAAATCAAGAAACTTTCAAAGAAATGAATAAAGGCAAAACACTTAAACCTATCAGAAGGTATAACAGACATTATTCTCAAAACAAAGATAAGTATTCTTTTAGAAGGTATAACAGAAGGTTGCACAGAGGATATGTTAAAGACTACCCAAACTAAAACCAAAGGCTTATAGTAAATAATAGGCATGATTATTCTTCTCCCTATGCATGTTTATTTTGTAACAAGTTAGGTCATATTGAAAAGTATTGCTTTTATAAAAATTACAAACTAAAAAAAAAAAACCAAGTAAATGCAAATAATATCAGAAGCTTGAATTTTAAAGGACCTAAGCTTGTCTAGGTTCCTAAGAATGTCTAATCGTTCTTTTAATGATTGCAAGTCATGAGGCAAAATTTAATTGGAGGTAATTCTTAATCAATAATGTCTCATTGGAAATGAAAGTATGGAATGAAAGGTAATCTTATTCTTTCTTTCTTTTTTCTCTCTTCATATTCTATTTCATTATTGATCATAATAAATAATTGATACCATTTGAAAGGGAAGCTCTTTATCTAAAATAAGTTTTTATAAGGAGAAATAGAAAGATGTTGAATTTTTTTTTTTTTAAGAAAAACATGGCATTGATCTATTTTATTAAGGGGGAAAAGTCTTATCATTTATTTTTCTTCTATAAAAATTGGTTATCTTCTCACAAGAAAAAGGAGAAGAAAAGTTCTTCAATTTTTTGTTATAAAAATATATGGTTGTTTTCTAATGATAACAAAAAGGGGAAGAAAGGCCAAAAACAATTAAGTACTTAACATAAGCAAGCAAATGTAACAGCATAACAGTTTGAATAGTATATCATTATTGTTAAATAATGTTTCTTTCTTATCATTTATATTGAACGTTGAAATGTTATATGTTTTTGGATATACGTATGTTTTGTTATCATCAAAAAGGGAGAGAATGTTAGATATCTCTCATGGTCATGGATTTTGATGATAATAAAAAGAGAATAACACTAATGAATTAACAAATATGTAGGTATTCAGAAAGATTCTCATAAAGTTTAATTTTGCAAAACTAAATTGTATTCGGAAGGTCTAACTTGGCTGAAAAAGGGAATATCCTGAAATTCTTTCAGAAAGTATTTCAGAAACTTTTATAAGAAGAATTGGCATAACACTTCAGAAACTTCAGAAACAAAAAGACCAATATTCTTCAAAAGGTTGTTCAGAAGGTAAGTGTGGAAGTATGACGTTAAAAGCAACTTTAAATCATATTCGGATTATTCAAGGCCTAGCTCCAATAGATTGAGTGTATTAGGAAAATACATTTAATCCCGTTTCACTCAAGATGGAATTAAGATCCATGGAGATTTATTTTAAGAAAAAATATATTTGGATAAATCAAGATATGCACAAGAATGGATAAGGATAAGGTTGATTCGAATTTTGCAAAGTTTCAAATTTTTTAACATTAAGCTTATCCAGAAGTTGAGTAAATCTTTCTAAATTCAAATCAGAAGCTTATCTGGTGGTTACGAATTGATATATATCTCATCTAAACAAGATAAGGAGAGTTATTTTTAAATCTCAAATTGCTAAGATCTTCCCAAAAATATCCAAGGATTTATCTTAAATAACTAACGGTTGGATAAAAGATAATCTTCAGATTTTTAACCATAAAAAAAAAACTTAATATAAAAGGAAGAAGGATTCAAAACGTCAGATGCAACTCTAAAAAAATATTATTGTTGCACAAAAAATTCTTAATCAGTTTTTACCTTTTAAAAAATTTCAGAAAGTTCTTCAAATACTTCTTCAAAGAGCTTCATCGAATCAAAGTTTTACAATAAGTGTTATTTCTTTCAAGTGCAAAATTATTTGAGACTTGTATTTTTATTCTCACTTGTAATATCTATACCTTATTGTAGAGAAAATATAATTTATACTTTGTAGATCTGTATTAGCCTAGATTGTAAAAAGACTAGATAGGTAGAGCAGAATGTTGAAAAGTCATTGTAACAAATGCTTATAATCTGTTTGTGATTTAATTTATTGGATCAAGTGGAATGGCTCTAGTAAAGTAAACCGAATCCTTAGTAGTAGCGTTAGAAGAGAGCAGTAAGTAGAAGGTCGAAGCTCTATAAAATCTCTACTTGATAGTCTCCTTCCCTACTCTTTTAATTTGTGTTATTTAATTGTTGTTTAATTGTGTGTTGAAATAACACTGTTCACCAAATTAAGTTATTAAGAAGGGTAATCTTATTTTTATATCGAAAAGTTTTCAAAAGTTAAAGATATCGATTCAGCCCATTTTTGATATTTTATACAGGACTAACATCTTCAATTCAACACACTATAGAAAGATGGATAGTCATACGACTCAGCATAAAGGGTGACTCGTCAAAGAAGTATTCTACCTCGGTAGGAGTCAGTTGGAACAAAAGGATTTGTTGTGCTAGTCTCTCTAATCTTCGAGCTCAGCTATGGATCAGAGGTCCGGAAGCTTGATTCCCATCAAATAGACTGTGTTCTTAATTACTTTTCGGATTTATTAACTTATACAGAAACTAATAAGGTCTTTATTAGTAACACTCTAATTTTCAATTTTAGATATTGTTACTATGCTCTATTAACCTATGATCTTTAATAAACCCTTTTACTAACCACTCAATTTTCTCAAATCAATTTACTTTTAGAACCTTTTATTGAAATTAAGATGATATACTCTAAAAGGTTTGTAAATCTTAATTTTCTCAATCATTTAAGCCACAAGTTCATTTTTCAAAGCTATTTTGAAGTGCTATATCACATGTTGATATCTATTAAACTCATAATTGAATGGCTCGAAGCGGGAAAGCGATAAATGCCTTGTATAGGCTATATCTACATTAATGGCTAAGTGGCTAGCTTCTAATTTAGATTAATTTACACAACAGGGCTGTTACAAACTCTCTAATTTGTAGCGTGACACAACTCAACTCGATGGGTTATCAAATCAATTCAAATATGACTGTAAATAATGCTCACCAACTATTCATAACTTACCTCATACGAAACCCCAACTACAGCCATCGGTCACATACGATAATACAACCTATTCACCCATTCCATGATGTGTCTATTTATATAGCAAATCACCTGTACTTCACCCATTTTCTAATTTATCTACATTTAGCAACTATTTGTAAATAAGTCCACATAAGTATCACACTAACATTAGAGACAACTTTCATATAACAATCTAGCCACTATTTAATTTCTCCATATTTTCCTTGTATGATAATGATGTCCAAATTATTGTTGAATTCACTAAGTGAAAAAATTTGTAATCTTTATACAATGATTTGTTGGAAGGTTTTACTTTTATAAATATTTTCCTTCTATAAAACTAAGCACTTGTATGCAAAGGTATGGAAGCGGGCTTTGGTTCGCGGGCTAGCCCATTTAACCCACTTTTTCAATGGTTTGGGTCAAAGTTCTCAACTCGTTTAACTTCCTAGCTAAAGTAAGCCGGTTTAGGTCGAATCATTTAATATATTTATGCCTTTAGACCGCGGGCCGACTGGTTTAATCTGCTTTTCAAACTAAATAAGTTAAGGCTAAAGTTTTTTTGCCCATTTAAAAGTGGGCTAAATAAGCTTAGCTTATTTAACCCGCAAGTCAAAATAGATCGAGCTAAGTTAGCCCGTTTAACCCGTTTGTACACCTCTACTTATATGTAATCTAATAAGTTTATGTATCATGACATAGGTATGAAGTCTAATTTTTCTAAATTTAAATTTTTGCATGCCAACTCTATATGAATAAGTTGATGAATCAATGTGAAATTCCCAATGCAAAATGAAAATTTTATTATTCAATGGAACATTCTATCATTCAATGGAACATTCTATCATTCAATGTGAAACTCTAGAATATTTATGTCAATATCATGTTAAATTATAATGATGCAGGTATGATATATATAAACAACGTACACAAAAAATCACAATGTCTTACAATAATAATGCAAGATATTACAACATTGAATAACTTAGAGGAAATTACATGTACATGCATACAATAATTAGAGAGAGAGAAAGTGCTCCACCCACAAGATTTTTCTTAGAAAATTGTGAAATTTATTAAGAAATGGTGTGTGCGAGTGATGTTAATCGCGATTGCACCTTTAATTTTGAAAAATAAAAAATAGCAAATTGGAGAGAGGGTTTCGTCTTAGGGCACAATGCAAAGAGAGAGAGAGAAAGAGCTTTGTCGAATGGAAAAAAAGACGGTAGAATTTGGGATATAGCTTGATGAAAAGCCGATTTCGTTAAGAATGAAATCAAGAAATCGGCTTTCAAAAGCTAAACTCCTTAATATACAAATAGTTGACTCTTTGAATTTTGCTTTTCAAAGTTAAATTTAGTTTAAAACAAATTTGGTTTTTTAAAAGCCAAATTCCAATACTGTATTTCTATATTTATCTTTCGCACGACTGTATTTTTGGAATTTATTTTAAAAATTGGAATATTTATTTCCTTTTCCCTTTTACTTCCCGAACAGAATAGCGCCTTGGAATATATAAAATATTTTCCTTTCAACCTTTAATTAGTCCTTCCAGGCTATGATAAATTTTGAAATATATGAAAACTTTCCATTTGAAACTCGTCAAACGAATGCAAAAAATGTATGGGCCTATTGATCGAGAGAAACCAAATGCAAATAAAATATAAGCACCCAATGAGGGCTAAGTTCTTGCAGAGGAGGTCAGGTCAAAATACCATTGGTTCGCTGCGTGGAGGACACGACAGACAGCAAGAAAGAGGGAGGGTGAGGCAGAGATGAAACATATATAAATCTCTCTTAACATCGTCCGGATCTGAAAGCAAAAGCAAGAAATGGGTTTGATTAGAAGCACGTTTTCGTTTATACTGGGTACAGCGGTTGGAGTGTACGTTGCTCAAAACTACAACGTACCCAATATGAAGAAGCTTGCTAACACTGGGCTTGTGATTGCCAAACACTTCGAGGAGAACTATCGTAAACCCAAGAATAAGGTCGACGATGATTATGATTAAATATCATCTTTCCGCTACCGAAAACAACCAACCAAAAGCCAGGTTTTGTTCTATAGATTATTGGGAAAGATTAGTAATTTAGGGGTTTTATACTTTCCTTTTTTTCTTTTTTCTTTTTTTTATATGATGGGTTTGGTTGTAATTCAGTGATTGCGACTTCTATGTAGACAAAAGTGATGATTATTAATGGAATGATTGATTTTTTTTGTGGCCTTTTTTCTTGTAGATTTTGTTTGTGCAGTTTATTTACGTGAAACTGTGATTGTGCAGTTTACGGGATAGATAATTGCAGCAACATATTATTTCGCAGGTGTTTAGAACAAAGGCTTACCTTGTTTAATGATGGCACCTGTTTTTAGCATCATCAATTGAAAATTAGAATTTTCGATGCACTGAATATCTGACGAGTTACGCAAGTGTATTCGAAGAGAAATATCAATGGATGCTCCATCTACATTTGTCAGGAACTCCAAAAAAAAAAAAGAGTAAATTGTTGTATCTTTCCATGCGCTAGTTTGTAATTAGTCTCTGTTTTTTAAGACTTGTTAACTAATATTTGAGTGCACCATGAGACAGTAATTTACTTATTAATTATGCCAGACAAGTGTGGTAGGGCACTTGTTAGTAAAATCATGTTGGGGTATACACTTGGTAAGAATTTTCAGTTTCCCTATTGAGCAAGGCATAAGGGGACTGGATGTTTGGGAAATTACTTACAGTTTGTGAATTTCAATAGATAAAATTGGATTTTTGAATGAAGTAGGAAGTGCAAGAAGAATGTGGGAATCAGATTTGGAGTTCTGTTCGTGGAAGAGAATAGGATTACTAAAGTTACATCCACACCTTCCACGAGTCTTATAAACACACAACTAATGTTGTTGGAGTGCTGAGCGTTGCGTTTGAAAAGTCAGAAACCGCGTATTTAGGAAACATTTTGATGAATGTGATTATTGAACTAGCGTAGGTGATGTTGGTCAAATTTGAATGGATGCTATTTCCAATTCATACAACAAGATTAGCCCCTTCCTCCTTCTTTAAAGAGTGTCAAAGTTGGGTACAGAAGGGTCCACTTAACTATCCAAATGCCACGTTAAGTATTCTGTTCCCGACCACGCATTTGGATCATATTCGGATCGGATGTCATCAACGGGGCAGGGGCTGTCATCCAAGTCACTATCACCTAAATCATTCAACTTTCATCATGAAGATCCTGTCTTAGCTAGAGGATGTGTGTGTTATGATCCCGGGCAAAGAAGTACATTATGTTGTGTTGCACAAGATAATCAGATCGGTTTGGACTAAGAACACAGTATAGTTTGTTTCTTCACTCGGGATAAACTTGCTAGGTTAGGTTAAGAACTCAAAGACGAGTATCTGCCATGATTGCTCGAAAGTGCTTGATTCTTCTATAAACATACTTGATGGAGAGTTCCTCTGCGTATGATTTTTGCAACAAATCACGAGCAGAATTCAATGGCAAATTATTGAATGCAGGCAAGGTAAAAGGGAAAATGAAAGATGGAACCTTGAAATGATTGCTTCGAATTATGATGCTGTTTCTGCCATGACTGTACGCGTAGAGGACGTGGCCTGGACTTTTGTTCGTGTTCCTTCCCATCGTAGAAAACCAAGCGCATGGTCCTTGAAATTTCCGGGATTGACTGCAATGTAATTGCAGTCTGATGTCTGTATGTGAAAAAGCCGTTGGCTTTGTAACATCTGGCAGGCAAACGGGCTCTTATGTCTTGCTCCTGATGCTATGTCGTGCAGACGCATTCTTCCAATAGCCTTTTAGATCATATCACAAGCTATACTGGATCACTGAAATGCTCAGTGCTTCCCTTGGCCCTCACACAAGTTCACTATTACTTTATATTGTTTGTGCATTCAGTTTCCGCGGAAGATGTTCAATCAATTTCTCTCTGTTAATTTCAGACACCGGTCGACCCAGATTCTTCAATGAAGGACAAGCTGTGTAGAGAAAATAAAACTAATAAAAAAGAAAACAGAAAAGGTACTCTTATCCTTAGCTAAGGGTATGGAAAGAAGCGACCATCTGATCCGATTGGTTAAATGGTTTAACTCAATTCGATCAATCCAACTACAAAACCAATCGAGATGGTGTTTTTGACCGATATTATCATTGCCCAAGAAGATCTAGTTCCCCTAACCAATTCAACTCAACTCGATTCAACCAATTCGTATGGGACATAGTCGAGTTTTCGAAGTTAGGATATAAGACTTTTTTTTTTTTTTCCTTGATAGAGAATATATCAATTTACTCAAGACTTGATTTTAAAATTCTAATAAATTAAATAATTTTATTACTTTATAAATTATATTTTAGTATTTTTACTGGGTTTGATTGGATCCTTGGATCCTTGTTCAATCCTCTCAACCTATATAACCCCGCTTGATAATTCGGTGGAAAAGAACTGTTAGCATTTGGAAAATAGAAAAACTTCGCCATAGATATATTACATACAACTGAAAATGTAACTGTTAGTTACTTTTCAATTTTCCTGTAGCTCACAATAAAACACCACCACACATACTCCAGCAATGATCTTGCGTTTTACTAATCTTCCCACTACTAGCTACCACAAACTCAAATTATTTGGATATGGCTATAAATAGATATTTAGTTGGTAACGCCAGGTTGTTTTTATGAGTTTAAGCTGATCAAATCCAATGCCAACTTATCAACAAGTTTTGACCTGATGATTTTTCAATTTGTTCGACGATACTAATCTAGGAATAGTAGAAAAGGGAAGATACTAATGATCCTTCTTAATTTAGAACTTCTGTTCCTGACGAAAACACTGAAAACTCTACAAAACCTTGGAACAAAAGAGAAGGCAAAACCCTGAACTTCTTAACATTTGTTTATCATTACTGGTCGTTGTAAATTCAACACTAACTAGTACCATCAGAAGCAACCAACCTGAGGCAGCTGAAGCTTCTACTCAACCTGAACTTGGAAAACATCTTTCCTTTAATCCTCCATAACCTTAGGAACCACCAACTTCAGCATCCCATTCTTCATCTCAGCTTTTATCTGATCAACCTTGTATTGATTCCATGGCAAGTCAATACGGCTGGAGTACCTCCACCCGCTTTCTTCATTGCCCTCTTCTTTTCCAACTTCTCCTCTGATGACTAGGGTGTTCTGATCTACCGAAACTTTAACATCCTCTTTGCCGAGTCCAGGCATGTCGATGCGGAGGTACAGCGCATCATCTTCCCCCCTCACATCCCAGCTTCTCCTTGATCCTGCCCCAAACCGTCTTGAAGCCAGGAAGGGGTCCTCCATTAGCTTGTCCATAAGATTCAGGACTTGAATCAGGCTCCTCGTAGGAGAAAATGGATCAAACACATCTACCACAACATTAAGCGATTAAAAAAAACAGCCAAATAATTGCATGAAACAGTAAGACAGCATATATAATGAAATCTCTCAGCAGTGAGATGTGAAAATGATGACATCTAGCAGAATTAAGTACCATTACATATCTGTTCCTATATTTGAGGTTAAACATGAAAGAGTATTAGGAATGAAGCAGGATCTTAAGCTCATTAGTATGAACATCAGCCGATGCTTGGTATACTAATAAACAAGTTTTCAATTTTTGAATGTGGGAATTTTTTTTTTTTTTTTCCCTTTTTTCTGCTGTTCGATTCCTTCTTCCGGAATCCCCGTCATTGTAACAGCAATTTATTCAATTTCTGGCACTTGCTAGTCATTCATTTATTTTCCAATCACACATTTCCATTAAGATCGTCTCCAATCATGGAGCTCGATGGTCCATTCCTTCGTTCCTCAAGAGCTTTATATTGGATTCTATGTCTCATTGCTCTGTTTAGCATGGTCACATGTAATACGTCAGTTAAATCAGTTATCCACTTCTAATATTATGTTGAATTGCTTCTAAAATTATCATGTCAATGCCTCTTGAAACTTTTAGCTGTTACCATATCGAAAGAGCCATTACATATTGCATTTTGAGTGTTCAAGCATCAAAATCATAATCGTCAAAATCACGACTCTACGGTTATTTTAAACAAATAGAATTTGTATGATCATAGAAAATTATATAAAACTGATAAAATCGTAAGCTTATAAACCAGATGTTCATCAAAATCCTAAAATCTTTTACATATTTTCTGAGTTGAAGCAAAATCTATCAGATGTACTATATTAGCTTTAAATATTTTGCAAATGCAATTTCTCAAATAATTGGCATCAACTAAAGAAAAAGGTTTAGGAATGTACAAACGCCACAAATTTCTAGAATAGCATCTTATACCCTTTAAAAAATTGTTAACACTGTAATTTCGTCATCTGATACAATGCCAAGACAGTCTTCTGATATCAGTATACACTAACCATTACTTTTCAAATTAATTCATTGTCTCACTTCGGAGTTTTCTTAACTCATCTAATACGTCTAACAGTGGATACAAGCCATGTGATCAATTGCATTAAGAAAGAAATTTATCCTATCACCACTCAAGGTCGTAAGGGCGTTATTTTAGAAGCTCGAGACATCTCTATAATTTATAGAAGCCACCAAACATATAGCTTCTATTTTGTACATGCAGCAAAAGAAACATTTTTACAACATAAGCTACACGACTCATTAGATGCAACACTCAGTATAATAATTCAAAATCCATCACATGTCAAACTGTTTGGAAACGGAATATATAACTTGTAACCCTAACCTGAGAAGAAACCAGGAAAGCGGTCACGCCAACGCGAAACCAAGCGCCCGGGACTGCGTCGGACATCAACATCGTCGTCGCTGTCGCTGCTGCTGCTGCTGCTAGTGCTGCCGCCGCGGTTGTCATCACCGTAACTCGTAACCTCGGTGGTAGTATTGAAGAAGCGACTAAAGGAAGCTAAGATGGTTGGAGATAGTTTGAGGTTAGAGAATATAGTGCAAATTGAGGGCGTTGTTCTCCTAAGTGCAATTTTTGATGCCATCGTGGACACAAAAAGGTTAGATCTGTTATGGATCCTTGGTTCGGTCGGTTTTTAAGGAAAACATAGATGATGCAATGCATGTGCTGGTGTTTAAGTTTTACGTGGAGACTAGATACGTGGAAGAAAGAAAGATTGAGGTGGAGGGAAGTAAGGAGTGGAGAAAATTCTAGAGGAGGTAAGAATCAAGATAGTGGGAAAAATCAGTTGCTAAACAAATTAACATAACAAATAGGTATTTCGGCTTATTGGGTTCCCGCTATTCGTACTTCATCGCGCATGGCTATTAATGATTCTCGCTTGAATGGCACAAAAAGTAAAATGTCTATTTATTTACCAATCGAAGCCAATCATTATCCTTTTTCTTTTTAGTATTTGTGCGTTTGAATATAGCTAGAATGACTAGAAAAACGACACCAGCTTGACGAATTATATGACAAGTAAAGCATGAATTAGGACATACTAATTCAAAATTATGAACGAAAATTTCCTTTAATGTTCCTAAGCTAACTAAAAAGATGACAAAAATAGGAAATATCGTTCAAATTTAGCGTAGCCGCCGGCTACCCCTTTTACATCCTCCTTAAGAGCAATCCACGTGAAACTCGTACATCGCGCTATAACCAGTATCGAAATTACAGCCCTGGGTGCTTAATAAATCTTGATTTTATTATCTTTCACCTTTGGATTTTCATCTCAACTTTATTTATAATCCTCAACGGATCTAATCACATAATTATAATTGTTGCTCCGTTTATAAGATGCAAAAGGATTTTCTTTCAACTCCTACAAAAGAAAAATGCTTCAGGCCTTCTGCCCCTTCGTATCATGCGTATCCAGCCAAAATATCGGGAATGGGGCGGGGGCAAAAACATAATGGTCAATAAAATCCACGTGTACGAGAAAGAAGCCTACTTAGTCCATTATCACGAAAAGTTGATACCAATGCCAATATCATCCAAGCGATGATAAGCCATATTTACCGGTTAATTAAAAAAGGGTCAATTGTTTGCCATCCTATGAAGGACCACAGAAGAAGTTTGAATTTATTAACAGTAACTACATTTAAAAATAAAAATAAAAAATAAAAAAATCCAAACTCTTAGAAAGTCCCGAACCAAAATGTAGATCAAGAGTTATCCTTCTTAAGTTACAAAAAAGAATGCGAGTTAATGAAGAAGTCACTAAAAATCCACAGATCAGACGGTTACACATTCGAGACCTCCGCGTCAACATATCTGGCTACTATTACTGTAAAATCACCAAACCCCTGTTCACAAATCTCTTTCCTTTCACCACAATTTCCCGATGATCAGAACATTCGAAACCTGACGAATAACCAACCAAGCAGTCACACTCCCCTTTGCCCCCTTAAGTCCTCTTCATGAGATAACCCAAAAATATCCCAAGCAAGCCAACTAAGACAACAAACATGAATGACACACCCCCTCGGCTCCTGCTGCCTTCACGCCTCAATAGCTCCTACAAAAGTAAGCAAACAGGAGGTTTAGAAGCATGACAAATGGCCCAGAAAGGCACCCAAGTCAAACAATAATCAATCTTTCTCTGTTTTTTCATGCAGAAAATTCCATGAGGAAAGATGCAGCAACAAAGGGCTCTTATGATGATCATTTTCCACCTTGCCATTAGCCAATATCATTTGAATATATGATAATCAAGTGACCTTTCCCTTTGCAAGGAGAAGTAATGGCTGATCAGTGAAGCAGACACCTTAACCATAAAAATATAAATAAAGTGCAACAGAAAAAATTGATCCACTGTCTATTAAAGAAGTCAGCAATGTATAAAGACAATAAGGGGGAAAAAAAGGAATTTAGCCTAAAATCTGGGACACTTGGGATGGAGATCGATATTACAGGGAAAACAGATAAAAGCAGACCCCAGAAAATCCCATTCTCAGGCTAAATTATTTTGAGCCTATTGGAGTTGTAAACTGTGAGGAATGATTATGTTTATCCATTTACACTTGGGCTCCAATTTAATATTCAGCCATTTCCAGCTATATGCAGCTTCTATGAACTCAAGGATACAGAGGTATGAGCCTATAGAGCAGATCCTATTCAAGTAAGGCCGTGATTATGTGCAACTTCTAGTCAAAAAAGAAAGATTAAAGAGGGCAAGGAACCTTATTGGATCTCATAGGAGAAGGGATGTGGAAAACCACCCAAACAACGAGGTTTCCAATTATTCCCTCACCCAGAATAAATATCAGATGGCTATTGACTAGATGACCAGGAAATAATTCCAATCAAAAGCATATACAGAAAAGTCTAGACCATATTTCGAGAAAAAAACTTAAAATCTAATCTCCTACCAGCTCTTGACAGAGCTTGTTATTTTGTTGAATTGCACTTTTCTTTTCCTCGGTCAACTTTGAAATAAGGGCTCTCACCTGCAGCAGCTCAAGAAAAAGTATATAAGTGAATTACCAATATGTAACAAACTCAGCCAGCAAGAAAACTGGTATTATCTGCCATCAGTCTGTCCAAAGACCAGATAACCAACATATGGGAAAAGGGGAGAAGAGAAGGGAAGAGGAAAATAAGACAGATGCAGAACAAGATTTGCATGCATAACCATTAAACAAAGCACAATAATCCCAATATAGGATATTTAATGAACTATTATGTCTTGTCCCACTGCCAGATCTGTGTTCTATTCATCTTCCAACTCAAAATATCTTTTGATTCAGCAGCAAGAAGAACAAGGAACATACTGTGAGCACTTGGCAAAGCTAACTCTCATATCCAGCATTCTGAACTTTTCTATTCTATAGGTAAAGGATTGGATTGGGCTTGCTCCAGTCTCCACTCTCTTCACAGTCATTTACTTATCAGAAGGGCAATGTTTGCTAAAATGAAAGTAGATAACCAAAAAATAAAAAAAATAATAATAATTTGCAACTGACATGTCTTCAATGAAATGATTAAATTCAACATGTATTTGATGCATTCATCTTTACTTGATTGGTAATTCATTTTTCCAATGCATCTGGCTGCAGTGTCTGGTGTTAGTGCTCTTTCAATGAATCTATACTCTTATCACATTTACTTATCACCATGTGAATCGTTACTCTTATCACCAACTTCTTCTCTATATATCATATGCATTCCAAGAAAATGCTTATTAACAGCTTGAAGCAATAGACCTCACCAACAAGGTCCTTTCTAAAGTCAAGTAAAACCTTCCATTGCCCAAAAGTGAGCAACACAAAAATGAATTAACATCTCTTAAAGTAGTACATAAAGTTTTTGCATTCACAGGGCATGCATCAGTAACTATAGAGAGAGTGACCTCACTAATTCAACATAAATTACTGTTTCTGACATACCAGAGCAAAATACCAAATCCTAACTCTTAGAATTATTCACTGAATAAAGAAGCTAAAGAGAAACAAAATATCTCCTCTACTCCCTTTATAGCAAATCCGTCTCTGACATTCTTGAAATAATGCACTTCTAGGATCAACAAAAATGAATACTTCTGTGTTATATCAGACAAAGGCTCATGCATCTGGCTCCATTACACAGACATGCCATTTCCACCCATCATACCATGTCAACACAACATGACATGGGTATAGGTATTGTATCCAAATCCAAAGTCTAAAAATGAAAAAGGACACTTCACTAGAGGACAATCTAATTTAGGCCGGTCATGCAGGCAGGTTATGTTTGAGTAGCTTAAGTTTTCTGTTCTGGGAACCAATTTTCAGTCAGGAGTGGTCATGGAGGTGGTAGGATTTTTGCATGCCTTGGTCATGGAAATAGTAGCAGTAGCTAGGTAATAAGGAGGGAGGAATGGTGACATGCAGCTTATACATTGAATTTAGGGTTTTGTTTAGGTTTTAAGCTTTATCTATGCTGCTAGGTTTTACAATTCGTAATTGATTAGTTCTTTGGATGATTTAAGTCATCAATAACCAAGTTAGAGGACTGAGTTGTGCTTTTTTGACTTCAATAATTTCAGAATGTTGTCCATAGCCATACCCCAAAGCCTATGTCTAATTTTTTGACCCTCTTCCATGACGTTCTCATCAAATCCAATAATTGGATCCCTATCTGTACTATATCCCCATACCAGAATCAAAGTAAGAAAGGTGTCTCGTAAGCATGTGACAACAAATTTCTTTAAAAGCCTCTGTATTTTAATTTAAAAAGAAAAGAAAAATATCCACCAAGGTTCTTATGCATTATTACAGTATTTAACATCTTAAATAATGAGATCTATTGAATAGGAATCGAGCACTCTCTTGAAAATGCGATGCATTTAAACATTTTGAACAAAAGACAAATTAAAACTAATGGAAGGACTATAATAATTTGCAATGGAATAATATGAGCCATCACAGATTCAAGGGAAAAAACCAGCATAAAAGTTCTGGAGAAAGCAGCAGTATGCCTATATCAAGAAAATAATGGCCAATAAAGAAAAAACAAAAAGGGGACAGGATATTTTTGAACATTTGCAATGGCATTTAGTCACGTGAACCACATTGCCTTGCCATGCCCACTGACAAATGAAGATGGTACTATTATTTATGAAAAGATGTTCATAACTGATATGCAAGTGACAGCTGTGCCATTGAGTTTTGTCTAGAACAGGAGTCATTCAACTGCAAACAAACTATAGGATCTTGTAAAACGCACATGCATAAAAGAAAGAAAGTGGTTACCTCTGAGGATTTCTCTTGAGGCTCAAGAAGTGATCTTGTAACCTGGTAAAGATAAGAGAATTTCGTCAATATTTCAGAAGTTATTAACTTTTTTATCTTAAATGTCGACAGTAGAATCCACCAGACAAATGAACATGATTTTTGTAAATACATACAGAGGCTAGGTCAGAACCATTGACATTCCCATTCTCTGATACAGAAGCCCTAGGAGAAGAACCTTCTTCTGATCCTTCAGGAACAGGAGAAGGTGGTTGTGGTGGAGATACATAGACCACCCTCAATTTGCATTCCTCAACCACATGCCCTGCCTCCTTATTGAACTGGACCAACATGCACCATTAACGCTAAAAGCATTAACCAAAATATAGAAACCCACGACCCAAAATCATTATCTAATTACCATTTCTGCATTAATGTCCTTTGCCATGGCACCCTCAATTGTTTTGACACTCTGCAAAAGAAACTTGTCTTTACATTGCATATCCAGAGGCACATCCTTCTGTGCTTGCATAGTCACTGCAAATCAACTCATCCCAAAAGAAGCATGATTAAATGATATATAAACAATAATGTGCCAACTAATCATGAAACAAAACCAAGCAGCTAGCCAAAAATTTCAGTATGAACTAACAGTTAGTTAAAATACCTATAATATCAGATGTTGATCGAGGCAATACAATTCCCGTGTTGGGACGAACACAATATTTTTTCGGGTTTGTTGTTTTCACCTGAATCACAACAACATTTCCAATGTTTCAGCACCAAATCTTCCCTAGACACAATTCTTCTTACAATCCAGGCAATAAAAACTACAAAATTTTGGATTTAACCCTACTTTCAAATAAACAACAATACAACATAGCAAAAGAATAAAAAAGAGAAATGATTCAATCCTATAGGATCATAAATCACGTGACATTTCTAAATTTAATCATAATATGATGAAATTCGATTAAACTTTACATGCAAGGGAAATGAAAGACATGACTCTCATGTTCGGATGGACACGTCTTCTTGGTTTCATTGTTTTAACCTGAAACCAAATTTTCTTTCTCTACATTGTTCTCACAATCCGAACCAACAAAACTACAAAATCTAAAGCTTTACTCTCTTTCCGCAATCAAAAACAATATACCATGATTTACCTCAAAAGACAATAGATCATGAAAACATAGCTCCAAACACTAGAGAATGATGAATCACTTAACATTTCTAACTTTAATGACACTATGACGAAACTAAATCGAAATTTACACGAACAAAGCCGCAAACTTTACACTATTTTCGAACGAAAAGCGCACTAATACAATATCAAAGCACGACTTTAAAACCTAAATAATCATAAATCACACGACATTTCAAATTTAAATCACAATACGATGAAATCAGCTTAAATTTTACACAAAATAGAAATGAATTTACCTTAAAAGCGACATAACTGTCGGTTTTATTGGATAATTGAAGAGAACAAGAGATCTGCTTCCTCAGCTCAACTAATTGAGGCAGAATCATATAAAAAAAAAAAAAAGTCAAAACAGAAACCCTAACTAAGCAAGATAGATCCGAAATAGAAGGTTAGAGGAAGAGACTGCTTACATGGAAACTTGAGCTCCAGAGGTTCGATATTGAGCAACTCTCCAGTGCTCATTTTCCTCTTTTTTACCAAGGAATAACAACGAAAAAGGATTAGGAAAAACAGAAAGTTGTTATTGAATCGAAAGGTTTCAAAATTGACGGTTTTCTTAGGGTTTGGGGGAGGGAGAGAGAGAGAGAGAGAGGGAGGGGGATGATTTAACGGAGAGATCAAGATTTGTCGGGAGAGAAGGAGAGAGAGAGTGGAAAAAGTAGTAATTGTGGCTTTTAATTTTGTCAAACAGTTCGGCCAAAAAAAAAAATATTGTCACGGTTGGGGGTGTGTTTGTTATTAAGTATTTTTTAACTCAATGGTGCGAGAGATATCTTTTTCTTTATTTCAACTGTTAATTAACAGCATGATCCAGCATGTTCACTTGTTCACTTTGGATTTTCCCTCATGCAATTGAAATTCGACCAAAATGCTCATCCTGCTCAATCGCCGAGTTGCCATTTTGAAATATAAGCCATGAATCGTGAATCCCCACCGAAAACATCAGGCCTTTCCAAATTTACCCACTAACAAATGCGAAAAAGACGACACCTGCCCTTAAACAAAAATTTAAACCCCATCTAACATTAGAAGCAAAAATCAACTTGCCCAACCGCATCTTGTCCTCCATCACGTTTAACTTGCCACATCCCAAACCCACGAAACCAAAGGGATAAAAAAAGACCTAAACTTGGCTTCATCACTCTCCCTCCTCTCTATCCCTTTCACTACCTTAACGTCTTATGACACATCCTCTCACTGCATAGGGTTTGGGAGTTCGATTAGAGAGCTCATTCGGGGAGGATAAATTTGATCTTAAGTTTGTGTGTTTCCTCCTAGGGTTAGTGCGGTCGTGCTCATGGATGGATGTTCTTACATTTCTGGTTGGTAAAATCGTGATTGTTACGTCTGTCCACATAATAAAATCATGGGCAAGCTTATTTATTTGTAGGTGATGAAAGGTAAACTCGCACTTGCTTATAGCAATTGTTTGCTTGTCAAGTTCTTAGCAAAAAGTAATATTCCCTTTCTGTATATAAGTATGTCATTTTGTCCAAAATTGAGTGCTTGTTGTTGTGTTGTTGATTTTTGTCATGTTTTTTACTTGGTTATAGAAACGCAATGGGCTTTCTCCGTTGATGTCCAGCTGCTAATGTGCTGGAATTGACCTATTGTGCCGTAGGAATTTTTTATTTATTTATTTTTATTTCATTTTGCTAGAGCAATGTTTGAGTAAAAAAATTTTCAAATCAATATGATGAAGCTTGGATATGTAAGATTGGTTGAAGTCATATCTAAAGTTTAGTTTTCTCCATGAAATATGATGTGCTATCGGTTATAGTGAGGGGTTTGCTGTATTGCAACTACGTTTACAAGAAATTACATCACTTTGGTTTCATGAATATGTTTCCAAATGAGCGCTATAATCTACTCTAATTACATGGTGTTAGTGTAATTATAATGTCTCGACATAATTGTCGTCTCTCCTATAATCTCATATTTATTCCATATATCAACTAAAACAATCTACCTATTATACCGTTACATTTTATATTATATCAACTATATTGTAAATCTAAATGACAAGATATGTTTGTATATATCTATTATATTAAAGGGAAATAATTTCTGTAACTACCTATTAACTATCATATCTATCTTATAGTTTTAATCATGATAATTATTAAAAAAAATGCAAATTTAAAACTTTTTAAATACTATTTTTTACTCACAAATTTTTTTCAATTATATGGTTATCATTTTGTATCATACTTATTTTTATAATTATTTTAATTATAACACATGTTATACTTATATATATCTTTTTTACATATGCAACGCAGATACGTCATTTGCTAATAAGGCTATAATGTCAATAGTCTTTATTGTGAAATAAATGTTGTAGTATATATTACCATGTTTCCTTTGTCACTTATTAAAAAAAGAGTTTAGAGTATTGCCAATTATGGCATTGTGTTAAGCTTGTTTTCAATAATTGATGTGTAAGCATGTTTCCATATATTATGGTTGTTTAAAATGACATTTGATGAGAGTGAGTTGAGAAGAAAAAAGGAAATTACATGCTTCGTGTTGGCTTTATGGTTAGACTACTATAGTGTTGCATATCGATTATTGTTTCAATTATTTGCTTATGCCTTGCGTTTATACAATCTATAAGTTCATTCATATGAGTTGAATTTCTATCAACATTAGTTATATATTAGGAAGCTAGTTAATAGTGATTATGTAACATGTATTCAACAATTATGATTACATAAGCATGCTTTTTACAAATTATGCTAGATTTTAAAGGGTATAAGAGAGTTAAAGGTCTCTAGGGGAAGCAATGTTTAGATACGTTTTTTACCTTCTCTAATTCATTCTTTAATTTCATCACTTCCCAATTATTGTTTGAGCTTCACAATTAGTTTTCGTTAGTTACTTTTCGCATTTTTAATTTAGTTGCACTCATCAAGATTTTCTAGTTAGATAATAAAATTAAGGTTAGTACTAGTACTCTCAATCCCTAAGAGATTGACTTAAACTCAAATTCACTATCTAAAATTTGATAGGTATACCTACCTCATATCAAAATACAAAACCATGATTTACAAGATGAAAATTTCATTACAAAACATTTGATAAATACATGGCTATAAATACAAATTCCCCCCTTTATAATCAAGTAGTTACAAATCTTTCTTCCTACTTTCCTGATAAGCATAACTATCGTAGTAACACCACACTAGACATTAAGATTTGAATTTGTAATTGTTGTTCCTACTATAGACAATACACCACATAACCATTACCATGATAACCAACAACATAAGGTATGTTGCCCGTTGGAGTTACCTTTCTCTTTTCTATGACACTTACAATTCATGCTCTAATTTAATGATCCTTTCCCTATGCTTTACGTTACTTGCAGTTATTTCATATTCCAACTTAACACCTTTCTTCCAAACTCAAATCCATAATGATACGTTGGAGGCTTTACCCATTGAAATAAATTGCATCCCTCTCCCATCTGCATGTTACAAAAACATAGGAGTAGTGCAAGTGCAAAACAAATCTATATGATAAGTTTGATTAGGAATAGTCCCATACCAAAAACGTCAGACATCCGTGAAGTCTTCTTCCTAATGATCTTGGCTTCTATGTTGATACAAGTACAAATTATTCTCTACAGCTACATAATATGTTTTTCTCTTTTAAATTTAGCGAAGTGATTGAATTCGAACAACTTAACATGATAACTTACTACAAAATAATCAATGAGCAATACATGGCTATCATTCGTCACATAGGCCTAATAATACACAACAATTTTTGTTGTTCACAACCTAATTGCAAGTTAATAAAACCTTTCAAGGGATATTTTATCCTATGTATCAAGAAGGGAAAAAAAAAAAGGATAACCCCACTTCTCTCTCTTTCACTAATAGGATACCTTAGTTATCTCACATGTACTGGTAGTCTATATAAATAAAATAAGATAGATCTATTGTAAACCCTATAAATTCTAAGTAACAATCTAAGTAGTCAAAAACAACCTTTGAATATTTCCAAAAATCAACCAAACTAAGAATCAAGCTTGATATAAAAGTTGTAGTTGTAATAGTTAACTTCACAATTATAAACCAACTTAAGAACTCTAAAGGCTAATATCGAACCTAGGATTACCCAAAACCCAAAACCCTTAAGAATAGTAGAATACTTCCGAACTTTTGAAAACCTTAAGACAAAGGGACCAAGATACTAACTCGAACATTTTAAAACTCTAAACTTAATAACAAACTCTAACTTACTAAAAACCTAAACCTTAAAATGTAATGAAAATTTCCAAGCTTATTAAAACCTTAAATGAAGGATAAAAAAACTTAAGTACTAAGTCAAACACTTAAAAAACCTACATCGAAAACCTAAACCTAACCAAGCTTAAACTAATCTTAAGATACTTATAACCTATCTTAAAAACCAATTTAAATAAAGGAAAAATTTAAAAAATAAACCTTAACTTAGCCACTTAAATAAAATAATCAAGACATTCAAGAGTGGAAATTAGAGAGACTTACGTATGAAGCTAGATACGACCATCTCTCATCCAATTTCCCTCATAAATCTAAGTTCAAACAAACTAAAGTTAAGGGTGTAAACTTAGTTAACTTATAAACATAACAAGTTCCCATAAATTAGATAGGAAAATCTCCAATTCTCTATACAAGTTATACCATTTATGGAAAAAGTTAACTTAATCATTTTTGGATTAAGCCAAAAATAGAGTTGACAAGACAATTACCCATACCCTAAACACTATACCGCTAGTTAGAGAAGAGTTATGTCATGCCATCTTTTCATCCTTTTTCTCACTTGTAATATCATAATTAATAGCCACTCAAAATGCTTATATAAACAATCACATCCCCTATATTTACTTCACTTTAACACATTAAGTTGACAAGATATTGTAGAAGAAACCCTAACCTTAAAACCGGCCATGAAAACCCCTCAAACCCTACTTGCTCTTCCATTTCTTTTCTAGACATTCAACCCTTAAACCAAATAAGGAGAAGCTCTCCCAAAACACCATCTTCACCGCCCTTAAACAACCACTAACCGTACACTAACCACCTCATTCTAGCATTCCATTTCAGCCTTGAAGAAGACATCCTTAAGCCTTACCCTACACTTAACCATTTAGAAGGATCTTAAAGCACCAACCAACACCAAGATCATAGGATTTAAGGAGCACAAGGATTTCCAAGGGAAACTGAAGAAAGCTAAGAGCCAAAGGAGCTTTAAGTGGGCTGCCAATCACCAACCACCTTCCACCAATCTAGTAAAGTATACTCCACCTTAAAGTGACTTTAGAACAACATGAGTAGAGTTTCCTTTCTTATTCTTGTAACTATATCATGTATTTTAGAAGTCCTCTTAACTAGGATAAGTGATAATTTTCTTGAAGTTTCCTTACAAGTGATAGAACATAAGTAGCTTAAGCTTATTTTCCTTCTAGCATGCATGTATGTAATTTGTAGTAAAGCCTTGTAACTTGAAGAAAACTCGAAAACAAGCTTATGTAACCTCTTGTAAGTGATGGATGTGAGGTTTAAGAAGGTTTTTATAGTGTTATCTTCACTTATATTAAGTTTCTTATGCACCAAATTAACCTTAGGTGATCGAGATACTACTATATGAAACTTTAGTGAAGAAATCATCACTTAAAGGTTTAACTTAAAGCATTTGTACTTAGAGTAATGCATGTCCCATGTTATTCCACTCAATATTATGATAGAATAACCCATTTACAAAGAGCAAAACAAGTATGAGCTAAAGTACAAGTAGTGTAAAGCCATGGTTAAGCACTTAGACTAAAGAAACAAGGAGTTAAGTTTGAAAAATGAGTTTAAAAACTAAGGGACCAAACTGATAAAATCTGCTACTAATATTTAATCCACTTAAACACTCTTAAAAATGTAGTAAACAAAGTGAAGAGCCCAATCAAGACTAATAAGATAAGTGTTAAGAGTCTAAAACTTAAAATCAAGCCCAAAACTCATAAGACAAATCCAAAAATCTTAATCGGGCCTTGTGAAACTTTCTAACTAGCAAGTTGAGGCTAAGAAAAAAGTGTCATAAAGCCAATAGAAAACCAACATTAAGTTTTTCAAGCCCACCAAAGTGATAAGTATTAGTAATGTAAGAATCAAGCACATTTTTTATCATAAAAGCTATTTGAAAATTTAAGAAGTGCAAGATAGTGGTAAGACCAAAAATATTAAATGCAAAACTGATCTTAAGTAAGTAATTAATCCTAAATAAAAGATCTAAGCCTAAGCCCTAATAATTTCACTAAATAGTAAAAAGCCTAATAATAAATTCAAGCCCAAAAAAAAACCATACATATAGAGATGCCACTCTTCTGGCCGTATAAAAAATTGTGGCCCCCATCTCTCAAATTTAACTAGACTACATGAAATTACATGCAAAAATGGTGGAAATCGATTATAAGATTGCAAGAATCAGATTTCAAAAAAGAAAGTTATACATGATTGAAAATTTAGTGCAATTAGGAAAAATATAAGCCTAAGTCAAGAGTATAACTTTAATAGAATCTTAAAGTGATATTATAATATATCAAATTCTTATGTTATTATGTTTACTTGTTCAAGGGACATTGATCTGGGGGACGACCTATCTTATGGTGATATTATAATATATCAAATCCTTATATTACTATGTTTACTTTGTTCAGGGAACACTAATCTCGGGGACGACCATCCTCCAGATTATTACGATTAGTAGCTATGGTCATGCCTTCTTTTGCATATAGTTTAGTTGCACTAAAGTAATATCATGATTAAATTTGTTGTATAAGGGGCATGGGGAATGCATTTTTGTGGATTCATGACTATTTGCATGACTTAATGAATATATATGAACTAGAAGTACTTGCATGATTAATTTGTATATTGTCAATATGGTATGAAATTGCTTGATCACCTAAATAACCGGATGTAAGTAAATATTTGGCTATGAATTAAAATAAGTCATGTATGGCATGTCATTACATTATAATTATATTGATTGTCACCTCATGCAGAAAGTAGGAAGGGGCTTACAGGAGTAGGGGCTCGTAAAAGGATTAGTTAAGCATATTTATGTCATGTTATTGAGTTCTTGTCCTAGCCTATGGACTTACTAAGCACTAAGGGATGCTAAGCATTTAGCTAAGGGCCGTATTATGTAACTTTTACTTAGGGTGTGTGATGTCAATTGCAAGGGCCACCACATTGTTAGACTTGGAAATTTTTAAATGTTGAAAAGATCATGTTCTTCGTTAAAGTATAGTATCTTTATATATATATGAGTATATGCATATAAGTTGATTTGAGCACATATATGCAAATTTCAGATAAAAACCTAGGTACTAAAACCAAGTTATTAGTTTGTATCGGTTAATAATCTCTAACCTTAACTATGAAAGGCGAAATTCTGAGTTATATGTAGTTCCTAAGCCACTGCATGTATTGTTTGGCATACTGTTTGTTACATGTATTCATATGATTGTTAATATATTATTTGTAAGGTGTGTTGAGGAGATTAATTCACTAAGCATAAACTTGTACTCTCTTGGATTCCTTTTGTTACGGGGCCATCTTTTTGTTGAGCTTGGTTATGGAATGCTTGAGGTTAGTGTCAACCTAGCTTGAGACTATAAGATACTTGGAGTAAAGGAGGGAACTACTTAGTATTGGCTACGACTTTATGAATTTCTTTATATTGTGTTGCTAGATCTTCAATAACCATTTAGACTACTTATCGTTGTTACTATTATTTTGGGAACATCATGTTCCGTACTTTTGATTTGGTAACTTATCTAATTAATTAGTAAAAATAGTTATTTTTCTATGATACTATTTGTTATATGACCGATGGTAGTTAAGAGTGGACATAGCCTTGTACATCATATAGAAGAGAGATGATCGACGATCGACAATCAAAAGGGTTAATTGTCAGCTTTTGTACAGCGTACGGTGATCTACTATAATAAAGGTACTATTCAAGTCGTGATATCTATAGGATGGTAAGCCTTTTTATAATGAAGGGTTTGTAGTGGAAAAGTTTTAGCACAATTCATTATCTCAAATAGCTAGACAAACTTTAGATTTATCAAATTATGACTTACAATCTATTCAATTCTCAAGTAATTGTAATTCCATTTCTCTTTCATTCCATTCAACGAACTAAATGGGCTGTAATTGTTTTGTTTACAAGTACTCCATCTACTCCTACAGTAAAGTTTAGTATGAATATGATAAGCGAGTACATGGTAGTTGGGTATGAAATTCTATCTGTACACCATCTTATGGGTATACATTCCTAAATCGTTAAATTGGAACATTTCTTGTAACTCCATGGAATCACCTTAAATCCTGTATCTTATAAAAGTTATAGGATAAAGGGTAATCCTTGAAACTTGTAAAATTTTTCTATCTTCCCACAATTTTAAAATCACACATTCCTTTAGTGAAAATTTTGTTATATTTTTGCTTTTCCATACCAAAAAATTGCTTTTTAAACATTACATGTGATAGGAATCCAACTTTAAACCCCATTACGAAGGTCAAGTTACATAAACTTCAAAATATTGTGTAGAGAATCCTAAGCAATCAATTGACCAAGGATGAGAAAGTTTTCGTCGAAACCTTCAAGTTCCATCATATACCAAACTATGAAGCCTCCTTACATTCACTTGAGTTAAGAAAGACCTTGGTCATCGAGCTCATGCATCATCTAAATGAAAGAATAAACAGCTTAGATCAACTTGATGATATAAACTTCGACCTGCTTCTTGGATCCTAGCCAACCTAAATGTGGACATATCTACTTAGCCTTTGATTTAGCCTTGTATTTAGCCCAACAAACGTAGTTTTGTTCTTTTCTACCAAAGACACCATTAATACTACGATGATACATGTTTCAACATTTGACAAGGGCTTATACATCCAAAATTATCTTTTGCATTTGTCTTTACATTTTTTACCCTTTAAGGATAGTATTAGAATATGTAATTTTTTCTTTTTGGTTTAATCTATTTCATCTTTTCCTATTTTATCCTTAACCTTAATGACTTATATCATTGGTCTTATACAACTATGTTATTATATCACTTTGAATAGAGAACATTCTTTTTGTCTTTTTTAAGTATTTTGCTCTCAAGTTATTTCTCTTACCAATCCCTTTAGTAAAAATTGTAGCAAGAAATCTAATCTTTACTTTGTACATCATATCAAAGTAGTGATTAGGTTATATTTTGTTTTAGTGGTGCATTATATCCATTTAAACAACTTAGGTCTTAGCTAAAATCCGACATATATCCATCATCATTTTCTTTAATACTTAGAAGGACCTACCCACATTCGATTCGCATATTGACGTCTTAGTGATTCCTACCTCTTAGGCACATCATTTAAATCTCAAAACCTCAAGATATAGAGAAGGATGTGTTTGTTTGTGAAGTTGTACTTGCCATGGTTGTTGAGGTGTTTGAAGAGTTAAGTGCTCGAGTTGCTTTTGGTGGTTGTCGTTGTGTATTCATAAGTGATACTGTTTTAGTTAGGAGTTGTAGGAGTTTATGGAGTTGTGTTTGCATGTCGCTCTTGAAGTTTGTTAGTATTTTTGGTACTTGTGAAGTTCATTGTAGTATTGAAGGATGTTGAATCCAAGTGCTAAAGGAGGAGTTGAAGATTATGGAAGTGATGCTCTAAGGCATAGAAGAAATGCTAACCAAAATCCTAGGTTTACAAATGAACATATTCAAGATTTAACTACCGAGCTTATGTTTAGCCTCTTGAGCCTTCTGTAATAGAATGGAAGTCTTGTTAAGTAGATGATCATTTCTAGTTAGCATGACATTATGCCTAACCCTAACTTGACCTACCTCTCATCTTTTGTCTAGATGTCAAAAAGCTCCATAACAATTGAGCTCGTTTGAAACAAAAGCAATAAAAAGGATTAGCAAAATTGAAAGCTAAGTACAAATTATAAATTTTGAAGGAAATGGCACTTATATGGTAGAGTTTAGCGTAGATGATCTCTTCTAACCTCTTAAAGGTTAGCTTCTTAGCATTTCGCTCCAAAGTGTATTTGTCCCTAAAGTAGAATTAAGCTCCTCATAAGCTTGCTATATGTCACGCCTCGAACAAGAAAAGTCACAACAGTCCCACCGTGTAAACTATTCTATAATAGAAGCTAACTTCACAGCTGCTATCGTAGATGCAGTTCACACAAGGCACATAACTCAACCAGCTTGAAACGTCTATTCTGATACCTGTTAATAACCAAATCTGTGGTAGAGCTTTTACAAGATACTTATTCTATACAACCTGCTGTTTAGTATTACAACAGTATTTAAACAAACGTTTCACATCTAAAAGTAAAGTTTACAATCAAAGTTTATTAAAAACTATAGGTTTTGCGGTCCATATACAATAAGTTAGAAAACTAGTGGGCTCCTAGGGAATTGCTAATTAGTTTTCCTTAAAACTTAAAGACAAAGTCAAGAGCTCAGGTTCAGTTAATTCCTCGATCCTCACTTTCCCACACAGCAGCACACTAACCTAGGAATGATAGTACCTGAACATCTTGTCTTTACTCAACACCTACAAAAGAGTGAGCACGACTAGCTCAGTAAGTGGGACGGAGTCAAAAGAGTACTGCACAATCACAAATAAGGTTAAATAATTATAATGAAATGCAATACAATCACTTAAATGAAACATCGCACAGTGTTAACCAGTCCACTGTGAGGTTAGAGAAATTATATCCGCTTCAACCCAAATTGAGGCCAACCCGGATTGAGGAGTTTCATCACGACTCAAGTCAGACCAAACTTGAGCTTGTGCAATGGAGAACACCCTCCTCCCATGACCGCTTTCGAACTACGGCCCCCAACCTTGCCACGACCTCCTCACCTGTCACTTAGTTTGACTAAGGATGGGAAAAGGACCATTTCAGCTATCCTCATTAAAGGAAGTCGGTATTTGGCCTGACAGTTTTAATCGTTTCCCTTAACGAGTGATTATACATATTCAATTACATTTTAGTTGAATAACCGTTAGTGTTAATCAGGGGTGACTAACAAGTTCACACAATACAGAATCCATGCAAATATGCAGAACAGCACACCAAGAAATTGAACTACTGTTACAACCGAGTATCATTCACACACATAGCATGTGCATAACCATCTAACCACAAACACAATCAGAAGTACTCTTGGATCCCCGGATACTTTAAATAGTACCCTAACAAGCGGTGAAGTCACAATCCCAACTTACTTGTTTAGACGTTTGCTATTGCTGACTTGAATTATCAACTGTTTTTGTATTGGAAGATCCTAATTACACAAAAGACCCAAATTCAGTTTTCGTAATAATTACGAAAACATTAGGGTTTAATCTAAAATGGTTATATTTATATATATATATATATATATATATATATCTATATTATTTACATAATATACAGTTATGTTATCACTATATATTGAATTAAATTATTAATTATTGATACTGTACATCATATATACTATTACATATTATATATCGTTTTGATCGTATCGAAACGTACTTTTTATTTATTAATTCACGTTTTAATTTCGGTAAAGTTACCGAAATATGTATATTCTTGAATATGATATAGTCATAGACTAAATTACTTAAGGTTGTCTGATTTTAACAAAATTAGTGTCATTGGGTTTGTATAGACCTAACGACACATTTTACGAATCATGTTTCTAGAGATAGCTTTTAACGGGTAGTTTGAGTTTTTAATACAATTATACATAATTATATAAAAATGATCGTATTATACGTAATTTACATTATTAAATTATATTTTATCTAATTTGTCCTTACATTGTAACAATATAAGTATTATTCAATTCTAATACACCTAAAGTATATCCTGATTAGAAAATATTAATAAATATAATAAAAATCTCCATCTAATCCAATCTGATCAGCAATCCTATATATAGTTTTTATTTAACTATTTAATTCATTTTAGCCTATTAATATTACAAATACACCCCGACTTGTAATTTAAGCTATTTTACTTAATAAATTCGTAATAAATAGTTTGGGTTACCAAATAATTCTCCGAAAATTTCTATAGACTTTTAAAAATATAGGGAATTCAGTTATCACTTGGTTTGAAGTTTCCAACCTATTACCTATATTTTCGTATTGACGATTTTACTCCTAAATTATGATAAATTATCCAATTATAATTCTTTAGCACCAAATTAATTTCAATCTGACTCAATATTGTTACTATTTATTATAGATCAGTACATGTCCATTTCATCAATTAATTTCATAATTTCCTATTAAATTCATAATTTCAACCTATTTTTGAGCTAATTTCAAGCCTAAAAATGCAATAAATATTAAAATTATTCAAATCAAAATTCGGGCTACATAGCAATTACCTATATATCATATACATCCTACACAAAAATTTTCAGTTATAAACAACATTATTTAGTACACTTATTTTACAATTATACATTCGGGTGAACAATAGAATTCTTAATAAAGTATATTAAATATTACGAATTTTTCAAAAATAAAAATATCACATGAAATCATGCTTAAAATAACCTAAGTACAATTTTTTTCATAATTTTCTGAGTGGATTTACTAATTTTTAAAAATTCTTGAAAAACAGGGCAAGAATTTGACCTTACTGTTCTTAGTATCTCCGACAGTCGTGGGGTGGTAGACGTGTGTCGGAACACCCAGACGCTGGGGGTACTCCTTGGTGGTAGAGTGGCGTAATAGTAAATCAAAGGAAACCTTAGGAACTAACTTAGTTCGGTAATTGCTCTGTTTTTTTCTTTCTTTCTTTTTTTTTTTTATTTTCTACAATTTTTTTCTAATTTTTCTTTCTATTGTTTCTGGTTCCAAAAGATGTAAAGTGATTTGTTCAACAGATTTATAATGGTTTAGGTCGATTCCTTTTTTTATTATTTATTTATTTTTCTTGCTTTTTCCTTCATTAATTACAAATAGGAGGTGGCATTTGCTTGTAGATTCACTTTTTGATTCAGCAATTGTCCAGTTTTGATGTTTTCCAACAATTTCCAGGCGTGAATCAGCAATTGGAAGGCTTTTGAATAATATTTTGCAATTTTTTTAGGTATTTTGAGTATATTTTATTAATACTTAATTATTTACTTAATATACGAGTATATATTCCTTATGAATATCACGCGTAATATATAACTATACTCATATAATTAAGTTTCTAGCATATCTTTCATTTTTAGGATATGTTCTAAAGTTAATTTCATGAATTCAACACAATAAATATATAATTACATAATTTAGGGTTAATTTACGGGTATAATTATTATTTATACTGGGTATACTTGTAAAATTATGTGTATTTTTATATAGTAAATTATACTATATTATCTCATTTTATAGCTCAATTAACTTATCTCTAAGTTCTCGTTGTAATCTAAGTTCGATTTTAAGAGTTTTGAATATTTTAGTGCTATATTAAATATTCCAACTTCTAAGGGCAAAATTGAGATTTTGGGTCATTGTTACTAAAATCTAACTTTACTGTAATATCTCGACTAACTTTTTTATTTTAGTCATAAAGTTTGGGCTCAATTAGATAAGTTTCCCTAAAAGTCTTAAACTTAAGCTCGGTTGTCCTAAACTCAATTTTGGGAGCTTACACTATACACCTTGCCTTTACTGGGGCTCTTATCCCCAGAGCATAAGTCCCATTTAGAGATAAACTTTTGACTTCATGCTTTAGGGATAGTAGAACCAGAGTGCTGATAAGATGTTTCTAAAGTAGTAGGGTCTGTCGACCTATTATCCTTAAGCTCAATAAACTTGAGCTCATTTTTCTTACGACCACCAATTGGCTAAAGTCTTCTAATCATGGCGACTCAACATTCGATATATACACGATACCTTCCATTCGAACCATCTTAGAACTTTGCTCATTAGCATGCTCCTTACGACATTTTTTGAACTTCTTAGGCTCTATATTCATTTCCTGCTTCAACTTTTAACTTTACGTAAGATCATTAGTAGACCGGCTTAGCTAAGCAACCTTTACCTTAGCAATGATTATTGGTTTCTCCTTGGGATAAGGTGGAGCCTTCTTCTTAATAAGAGCATTTTTGCTCATTTTTGTGGCATTTTCCTTACGAGCTGCTTTAAGAGCGACAAGATCAAATTTCTTAAGCTTCATATTTGCAAGACATAAACCAAGTCACAAGACTATAGGACATATGAACAAATAAGGCAACCAAGGCATCATATCGAGTATGATCCCTCAAGGGACCTCTTTTCCCCAACAATAGCAAATAAATAGCTCCCCAGTGACTAGTGCACCTCGGCACGATGAAAGATGAGGATTATACCTTCCTCTACTTCCNTATTCAAATCAAAATTCGGGCTACATAGCAATTACCTATATATCATATACATCCTACACAAAAATTTTCAGTTATAAACAACATTATTTAGTACACTTATTTTACAATTATACATTCGGGTGAACAATAGAATTCTTAATAAAGTATATTAAATATTACGAATTTTTCAAAAATAAAAATATCACATGAAATCATGCTTAAAATAACCTAAGTACAATTTTTTTCATAATTTTCTGAGTGGATTTACTAATTTTTAAAAATTCTTGAAAAACAGGGCAAGAATTTGACCTTACTGTTCTTAGTATCTCCGACAGTCGTGGGGTGGTAGACGTGTGTCGGAACACCCAGACGCTGGGGGTACTCCTTGGTGGTAGAGTGGCGTAATAGTAAATCAAAGGAAACCTTAGGAACTAACTTAGTTCGGTAATTGCTCTGTTTTTTTCTTTCTTTCTTTTTTTTTTTTATTTTCTACAATTTTTTTCTAATTTTTCTTTCTATTGTTTCTGGTTCCAAAAGATGTAAAGTGATTTGTTCAACAGATTTATAATGGTTTAGGTCGATTCCTTTTTTTATTATTTATTTATTTTTCTTGCTTTTTCCTTCATTAATTACAAATAGGAGGTGGCATTTGCTTGTAGATTCACTTTTTGATTCAGCAATTGTCCAGTTTTGATGTTTTCCAACAATTTCCAGGCGTGAATCAGCAATTGGAAGGCTTTTGAATAATATTTTGCAATTTTTTTAGGTATTTTGAGTATATTTTATTAATACTTAATTATTTACTTAATATACGAGTATATATTCCTTATGAATATCACGCGTAATATATAACTATACTCATATAATTAAGTTTCTAGCATATCTTTCATTTTTAGGATATGTTCTAAAGTTAATTTCATGAATTCAACACAATAAATATATAATTACATAATTTAGGGTTAATTTACGGGTATAATTATTATTTATACTGGGTATACTTGTAAAATTATGTGTATTTTTATATAGTAAATTATACTATATTATCTCATTTTATAGCTCAATTAACTTATCTCTAAGTTCTCGTTGTAATCTAAGTTCGATTTTAAGAGTTTTGAATATTTTAGTGCTATATTAAATATTCCAACTTCTAAGGGCAAAATTGAGATTTTGGGTCATTGTTACTAAAATCTAACTTTACTGTAATATCTCGACTAACTTTTTTATTTTAGTCATAAAGTTTGGGCTCAATTAGATAAGTTTCCCTAAAAGTCTTAAACTTAAGCTCGGTTGTCCTAAACTCAATTTTGGGAGCTTACACTATACACCTTGCCTTTACTGGGGCTCTTATCCCCAGAGCATAAGTCCCATTTAGAGATAAACTTTTGACTTCATGCTTTAGGGATAGTAGAACCAGAGTGCTGATAAGATGTTTCTAAAGTAGTAGGGTCTGTCGACCTATTATCCTTAAGCTCAATAAACTTGAGCTCATTTTTCTTACGACCACCAATTGGCTAAAGTCTTCTAATCATGGCGACTCAACATTCGATATATACACGATACCTTCCATTCGAACCATCTTAGAACTTTGCTCATTAGCA
Organism: Lumnitzera littorea; assembly: GCA_024138015.1. NCBI lineage: Eukaryota > Viridiplantae > Streptophyta > Magnoliopsida > Myrtales > Combretaceae > Lumnitzera > Lumnitzera littorea. The sequence continues at coordinate 20,773,376 of JAMXBB010000008.1, forward strand.
TGCTCCTTACGACATTTTTTGAACTTCTTAGGCTCTATATTCATTTCCTGCTTCAACTTTTAACTTTACGTAAGATCATTAGTAGACCGGCTTAGCTAAGCAACCTTTACCTTAGCAATGATTATTGGTTTCTCCTTGGGATAAGGTGGAGCCTTCTTCTTAATAAGAGCATTTTTGCTCATTTTTGTGGCATTTTCCTTACGAGCTGCTTTAAGAGCGACAAGATCAAATTTCTTAAGCTTCATATTTGCAAGACATAAACCAAGTCACAAGACTATAGGACATATGAACAAATAAGGCAACCAAGGCATCATATCGAGTATGATCCCTCAAGGGACCTCTTTTCCCCAACAATAGCAAATAAATAGCTCCCCAGTGACTAGTGCACCTCGGCACGATGAAAGATGAGGATTATACCTTCCTCTACTTCCTCTTCTTTAAGAATCTCTTCAATACTAAACATTTATACAATTTCCACTTTCCCTCATTTAGGGCTCCCTAATTTCACACCTCTTTTTTAAGATGCATAGCCATAAAGGTATCATTTGGTTGAAGTTTAGTAGAGGTCATCCTGATTGGCTTGACCTAGCTCATCTAAAAGTTTAGGTCATGTCTAACCTGATTGCCACAAATTTATCCTTCCAATAATGTATGGTTGAAGTGAGCCCATCGAATAACTTACTATTAGGTTGGTTCTTTACTTGGTACCGATGCTTTGCCAAGCCATTGCACCTTATGATACAAATGTATCTTCACAACTATGGGGTTACCCTCAACTTAAGCTTATTATAGACCTACTCAATTACAACTATTGTATAATAAGCATTAAGGATGAGCTAGCTTGGATTTATGCTATGGTATGGAAATCTAAGAAGGGAAGTTAAAGCCCAATCTCAAAAAATATATATAATATAAGTAGAACCATTGCCCTCCTATCAAAGAAAGCACATCCTTTTTATTAGGTTTTTCTATGCATCAACCCTCTAGTAGAAGATTGTAGCATTGGCTCATGGTCTTAATATTTGAGTCTATTAATTGGCTTGTAACACCATTGATGTACTACCATGAATTTCTTCCATTATAAGGGTACGATCAACTTTCAATCCTCTCTATCATCCAATTAGGTATCCTCATCTACCATCAATTGCTAGAACAAACCACTTGCGTCTCTATTTGATGTTACTATGCCTTAGGATTATTATAAAGGCTAGTTCTTACCGCCACCTATGAGAGAGGGTAAAAGTAAACTTGTAGGCATATATTGCCTCATTGATAAGACTATGAGATGAAGAAGAAGAGGTTGTTCCATACCTTAAATTAAGATTATTTTATTGAAAAGATGAAGCTTTGATGTTGAAGCTTTAAGGAGAAATGAGCATAGTGTTCACAAAAGAGAAAAGAGCAAGTTAAATTACCCGAGAAATAAAAAAAATTTCTTTGGTCATGATTTGCCTATTTATAGCCGAACACAAGAATTGAAGCAACAGTTATCAAGAAAGTAAGTAAGATTACATGGTAATTCCATTACCTCACACATGCCTTCATATACCAACTTAATAGAGACCTTATACGATCTTACCCACTTCACAATCATTTAAGCATAGGTATGCCCCTATAAATCCACAAACTTTTAAGGCCAAATAAAGTATTCTTTAGGGGTTAAAAAGGAGAGGATTCAAATTAAGCAAATGGTTGGTACCTTCTTATTGCTAGATAATTGTGTTTATTCTTATAACTAATTGAAAAGAATTAAATTATAATCTTCGAGTATATATTTAATTATTAAAATATAATGCTAGAATTAGTATAGATTCCTATTATAATATAATTCCTTAAGGTGGTGGAAAGATCAAACAAATATTAGCTTACTTCTTATTTTTATCAAATTAATTAGGAAGGATTCTAAAATATACTATTAAATTACTTCTTAGATATTAGAAATTATAAGAACCAATGAGAAAACATCTCTCTCTTCTTATCCTTCATTATCATGATAAGAATGTAAGAGGATGTCATCAATTTCTTTTGTCTTCTTAGTCATTAAGAAATCCATTTCTCAGTCTTTTACTAACTTTATTAAGAAAATAAAGAAGCCTATGGGATAAGTAGACCATTAGTGGTATTAACTTCATTATTAAGTAATATTGATTATAAATCCATATCTCTTACTTAACTTAACTCTTTTTTGCTTCCCTACCTATAAAGCTTCTAAGAAAGGAAAATACAAAATCAAGTGGTCCCTTTTCCTTCTTCTAATGTGATGCCAATCATGCTCCACACATCCACCTCATCAAAATTTATATTATTGAGTTTTCTTCTACATCATTAACCTAGCTATGTGTATTTCTTGCATAAATTGAGACTCAACGATCAATCCAAGTCTATGCTCTAGATTGTGAGTTGAAAGTGGTTGTCAAAATGAAATAGGTAATATCTCAATTTCACACTTCTTGGTATTTTATTTCAAGAATTTTCAAAGAATCGTGTTATCTTTGATTAGAGTTAGTATTAGAATTACTCTAATAGTGTTTAAGACTAATCAAACTTGTAAATTTTCTCTCACCAATTCTCTTATGTTGCGCTATGTATAAGGAAAATAGGGAACTGTCATTTTCTTTCAATCCAATTACAATTAATAAATCAAAGTAACAATACTAGTTGAAATAACTTCATTTTTCTTAGAAAAGTGATGACTATAACTTGGAAGTCGTCAAAGCTTACAATTATGTATGATGATGAATCAAGATGGAAAAAAAAAAAAAGGAATTGGTTGATAGATGCTGACTTTGAAAGCTTTAGAGTATCTCTAATTCATAGAGGATTTAGATTTACTTAACTTATAAAATGAAGATTTGGAGTAAAATTGCTAGGAATTATAGTAATTAAAGGAAAACACTTACTAATTAAGAGATAGGAGTATGAAGATCATAAAATTGAGTAAGATCAATAAGTGCAGGAATATATGAATCCCTAAACATAAATATTACACACGTTACACTTATGGAAGATTCAAATGTATCTTAAGTAATAGCTCTTTAAGGCCTAACTTACTTTGAGTAGGAAGAAGTAGTATACAAATAGACATAGTAATCTATATACTTATGTTATGATTGATTATGTTTTTGTAGGTGATCAAGGTGATATAATCGATTATCCTGAGTATAGTTGTCAAAATCGTGATTCTACTATTTATTTGAATACATTGAATTGATAAAATCGTAAGCTTTTAAAATCGTATATTAAAGTACATAATTTTATAAAAAATTTGTACACAAATAATTTTACATTCATTTTAATTAAGAAAAATATCATAAAATCATAAACTCGTAGAATCATATTGTTGACTCATGATTTTAATAACTATGATCCCGAGGATCATTTTGATTAGCTACTATGGGTGGGCGAGTATTTACAACAACTATCATCTTATTAAATGGTTGTAATGTAGTAGCATCTAAATTATATGATGAAATGATTATGTATAGGGTTCGAAAACTTGTATGTGCTTGATTGGTTGATTTGGCTACCAATTTACTTAATTGAAAGTGGAATGTAAACTTGATTGCTACATATAGATGTAACTCTATTATTGACTGTTTGTAGGAATTTGTTAGCCACTTAAAAGAACTGGTTATAAGTATATTGAAACTAAAATAAACCATGTCATACATTGCATTCTTGCATTGTTACTTTATTTACCACCGTAGTTATACAAATAGTGCAAGAATTTGCTAGGTTTGAGTTCTCTCTTTCAGTTGTAAACTAAATGACTTTGAGGATGATCATGTGATTGTTTGAGTCGATGTCATTATTTTATTGAGGGGTTGTATGCATTTGAAAGTGTTAATAGGTAGGAGAATTGAATCATCTTTCCCTAGAGTGTCATTATATGTATGTGTGTGTGTGTGTGTGTGTATAATAGCCAAGGATGTATGCTAAGTGAATACAGTATTTGGATTAGCCTAGACAATGATGGAACTACTTAAATCCTCAACAAGGAATACCGTATCTAGATTAGCCTAGGCAATGATGGAATTACTTAAATCCGTAACCCTAGGTCAAAGGAGGGTGTAAACCCTAGACTTCATGTAGTTATTTATCAATGGCATGTAACGTTGCCTTCTTATGGCTAAATCGTGCATTCATATGTTTAATAACTTGCTTATATTTGCTTGTACATGATATAAATGGATTACTCACAAAGCTAATTATAGCTTATACCCTTATTGTATTTTGCAAGGCCTGTACTAGGTACCTTTCGGCAGATCCATGCCATGGGTAAGCTAGGAGCAGATAATAACTAGGTCGGGTTCATGAGTAAGAAAGGAAAATCAATCATCATGATGATAGATATGTTATAATTTGATATGGTTGTACGATAATGAGATGTAGCTTATGAAGCCCTTTTGTTGTTGAATGTAGACTTATATGATGTCCTGGAAGGACTATGTTGCTATACGTAATGGACTGAGAAAACAAGCTAAATATATCTATTGGTTAGGTTATATTTAGAATAGGTCCTTTGCTTATATCATTAAGCACCTCATAAACCCTTATGGTAACTTAAGTAAGAGATGTCTTATGTGTTATTGAGAAGTTTTTGAGCAATAGTAGTTTTACTCTTTAGCTTCTTAATAATGCATGGCAGGCTACCTTATAAGGGCGTGACATCCCCAACTCGAATTACCCACCTACTTATCCACTCCACTCTAATCAACACTATACATCAAGAACAAGGTCAATGACATAATAGAACAACTAGCCCTTCAATCTAAGTTCATTTATGAGGTGCAATAGATGGACCTTAAATCTTCGAAAACCTATTAGAACTTACTCTCCTTGCTAACCAATCACCAATGAAAGTGTGAGGCAAGTGTTGATAAACTATTTTAGACATGAGCTTTTAAGCCTAGGTTGACCTCTTCAGAGCTTAAGCCAAGATTAAGCTAACCTCATTAGAGTCAATGCCAAAATCAATAGAGTTTGGCTAACCTTGTCAAAGTCCATGCTAAGTTCTTAGCTCCAACGTCAATCTAACCAAACAAAGGTCATTAAATTCCTTATTACTTAGGGCTTTAAGCTTTGGTTAATCAAACGAGTTTGAATGAAGCTTAAGTGAGTAGCTTAGTTAGATAAAGCAAGTCAATGACCTGTCCCGAAGATCCTATCCGCAAAATTAGGAGTTAAATAGAGGATTTTGGGACATTTATTATTTTCCTAAAATATCTTGGTTAACTCTCTATAAATACAAGATAAGGCCTCCTAGTAAAGGATCCAAAAACTTTAAACATTATATACTCTCTCTCTCTCACTCTCCTCTTACTGATTTAGGCACTAGAATTGCTACGTCAAAACCAACTCTAGCATCCCCATGGCGTAATCCATTCCTTTTGCAAGTTTTTCACAGTCTTACAAGGATTACGCATTAAAACTTTTGATGCACAATGATACTTAGTTAGCTATGATGAGACATTGTTTTGATTTAAAAAGGCTTTTGAATGGCAAGAGAAGCTTATAAAAACATATAATGGTAGCTGGTCAATTAAGATGGAAAATGATTTTGATTTTTAAAAAGACGAAATCATTTTTTCTCTTATCAGCATTACACCCTAAGAAAGGTAAAATATAATTACAAGAACACCTTCCTTTATGAGATTATATGTTGAACCACCAGAGACAATATGCTATATGAAACTAAAAAGAGTTAAAAAGACGTATAAAGAAAGGAGAAACTTATAATGAGGATTGTAAATAGATTAATTTTACACTTGTTAGACTGAAATAGATTGATCATTCACCATAAAAGTTGCTATTCCTTGTATAATGTATCATTTATTTCAAATGTATCCTTGATTGGGTAGAGGAATCATTGTTCTTTTCCAACCTTATTTCATTCTAGTAAATCAAATGTAATGTAAGTAAAAGGTGAAGCTTATAAAATTTAATGGATAAAAGTACAAGTGTAAATGAGTCAAATTACTTATAAGCTATTTAAGTTTAACTTAATTATCACTTAAGTTTGACTCAAGTAAGGTTGAGTTTAGCTAGACCTTGAGCTATTAGAGTAGTTGATTGAGTTGAGTTCGACATTTATAATATTTAGCTCTATTAGATCATGAGCCTAATCGATCTTAAGTCGAATATAAATATTAATTCAGTTTGAATCGAGTTTTTATATCATTGTTATTATAATTAAAAGAAAATAGATTTTTAGATAAATTAAATTCAAACAAGTTTAATCATATCCAAGAATTTCACATTTGACTTTAAAACATGATTGCCTTGTGGGTTCCTCTTGGTATGGGGGATTCTAACAAGGCGCAAGTCAAGCTCTACTTGTTGAATACCACTTTGAATTGGGCTTAAGCTGAAAATTCTAAACTTGATTGACCTTAGATTCAATTCAAGTTCAACACAATATCGTCTCAACCTGACTTGTTTACAATCCTAGGTAAAGTTGGGCCATTTTCCAGAGCTAGAAATGTTTTATATATACTATCTCCATTCACTAGCAATATACACAAAGTTAAATGTCTAGTGAAATTCATAAAGGAATTTAAGGAAGAAAAGCACATGAAAATGGTATCCACAATCCATCTTCACATCCTTATGCATTCTATCTCCCGGGAAAGTTGTTGAATGATCTGAAGAAAGGGATGAAAGAGTTGAAGAGTTGTATATTATATATTGGACATCAAGATAACCATGTGAGTGGACAAAAACTACTCTATTTACCATCTTTAAACTATCGAGTGTTGCTTCCAATGCCTGAATTTTCTGCAAAATAAAAAATGTTAATTCGAGGGCTTGTATTTTTGCGAATTTACGTACAAAATGCCTTGAAAACAAATGGTTTTGAAACTAAGATTTTTCATGGTATTATAGTTGGGATGTCATTAACTTGTACCTTTACACCGATGTTTAACTCATTATTAAATCATTTGTCCACTTATGTTTCAATAGAAAGGTCTTAAAAGGCAAGTAAGAGCATGTCAGCTTTTAGACTGGCTGGTCAAAATCTAAAATTTTCTTTTATTTTAAGCGAATGGTCCTCACATCTCTCGGATAAGGAATGTATATTGGATAGAGTCTTAAATAATTACCCTAATAATATTTTAATTATTTTTATTTATTTAATTTTTTAAATAATATTTTGATTATTGATAAATAATTTTTTAATAAACTTGATTATAAATATAAGACAATTTACAAATTTTAAGAAAATATAACCTCCCCTCTCTTTCTCTTCCAATATTCCTTTCTTGTTAACCCTCATCTCTCTCTCTATATCATCTATTAATATCTTCTATTAATATAATAATATATTTAATTACTATACAACTTTATTTATTTTATACATATATAACCTAGTGTATCATTTACCAGTATATATATATATATATATATATATATATATATATATATATAGCCAGCTAAATAAAGAAGTTATTAACCGATAAATATAAAAGCATATTAAAGTTAATAAGCTTAAATTTTATATCAAATAGAATGATAAATTTAGCACCGCATATATTTAATCAAAAAATTTTAACTTTTAAATCAATTCATTGTTAAAGTAAATTCATCATGAAATGAGAGCAGATAAATCTTATAAATTGCTGTGCACTCATTTTATTTCTCTTCAATTAAATGGTCGAACTTGATAAGCCCACAAATAAATACTTATACTAACTAATAAATATAAAACGATAAGCATAATAGTTTCATTGTTTATGAATCTAAGATTTACCAATCAATCTCAAAAGCCGAGATAAACACAACAACATACAACATGATCCCTAACCACAATAGCAGAAAATGCAGGCAAAACAAATTACTCACACTCTTTGCGTCTCTGAGGGAATTTTGTAGAGCTTGGACCTTTTGCGGGGTAAATTTCTCTCCCTGCAGAAAATAATTAATATTTAAATAGACCCACCGATGACGTGGAATACTTAACTATCAACGAGACATACATCTTCTTCACATTTGGAAATACATTCTATTTGCTATTCTGTTAACATCTCTGCTAACAATAATAACATTGGCATGCATCACTGAGGATACACACACACATACAAGTATATATATATATATATATATAAAACGAATACACTTCCGGATCCTTTAGTTATGTATAAATTTTCGAAACATTACTCCACCTTTATACATGTTTTAAAAATATACGATGTAGCTATTGCTAAAAGGATGATAAATAGTGATGGTCTTACACATTTAGCAACGATTTGAAATATGTTTATAGGATGGTAAAAGTATACTATAAAAATTTCGAAAACACCTATCCGAATGAATGATTTTGGGATTGTAAGTGCAAATTTCTAAAAAAGGAAAAATAGCTTACAATATTATCGATCGAGTTATCTTCTGAAATTACACCAAGGTTCCCTTCATCGCCATTATTATCTTCTCTTGCGGAATTTGCCTGGACGTTAGCAGCATAATACCAATTACCATGTAATTATGCAAACATTTTTCGCATTGAACTGGTGGGTATTATTTGGAACAAATCAGGAATTGACCTGAAGCATTGCCGAAATTTCGGGATCATTCCATGGCCCTTTATCGCTCAATAAGCAACCTCCATAATCAGGGCAGGTGCAGTTTCCACCCAGAAAACTTGGCAAGTTACTGCATAATGGCAGGATAATGACAGCATTTCCTTTTGAACAAATCCATAAATGCACTATCCAAACAATGTCATTCTAAACGTAATTGTCTATTTGTTTCACAAAGAGGAATATACTAGGAAATCACCTGGGGTCAATTACTTCGCGAAGCTCGCTCTGATAATTGTTTCCTAGTACCTGGAAATTTTAAGGAAGCATAGATAAAACAAAATTTCCAGGAATAAGAGTTTGTCAATGATTTGAGGGAATCATCAGCATGTATTGCTGTAGATGTTGGATGACGAAGCACTCACTTGAACCTTTGCTAGTGTGCGTGCATCAAGGAAAGCCTTGATCGCTTTCCAGAGCATCCTGAAGCCCGATCCAGCATTGATGATGAACAGACGATGAAGGGTCTGAGAGTATGCAAATCGATTGTTTATATTGGGTATAACGAAGCAGAAATTCTTAAAAGACATGTGCAAATGCTACAAAAGCAATCACAAACTTAAATCCTCGAAAACACGAGCCTAGTCATGATGCTACTGCTACCGTGTATTACCTCTGGATAGTAACTACTGTCAATTTTCTGAATCTCCATGAAGAGATACCTAGCCGGCTTGGAGAAGTTAGACGTTCCCTTCAAGAACCAAACCAAATAGGAATGAAAAACTACCGGACAGAGTTGTTGTATTGATGCATTCGAAATAGACAGCAACGTATATTAGAATAGCAATAGCAGGTAAGCTCACCACTCCCTTCACGTCTAATATGCTCGTTACCGATGCTATGCGCCTTTTTGCTGCAATTGAGCAGGCAGGAAACCTCCAATTCTGTGTTCTCTCTTGCTCCAACACATGATATTTTACTAACCTTTCAAGACTAGTCAGTTGCAGGAGGGTTTCGAGGCCCACCATCCCGATTCTTTCGATATACACGGGTCTACCATTCCTATCGACTCCATGAAATCCATGAGGATAGCATTTTTTCACTTCCTGGTACTCATCAAACTTAAAATCCTGAAATTTAGCATTAAAAAAGTTCGCACATATATCATGGGAATACATAGCCAGTTATAACAATACTATGGATGATTCTCATAAATTTAGATGAGCTTATAAGAATCTGATTAATGTACAGAGACCCCACAAAAGTGGATTGCTTTGATATTAAAAATGAAACTTGCCTTGAAAACGGCGTCCACCCCAAAATCCTTACGCCACTTGAGATAGTTGAGATATGCTTCTTTTGCTTTTGCAAGATCAAAGTTCCTCATTTTCAGAAACCTGATAAATCAAGATGGATAGTAATTTTATGTTGGAATTTGCAAGATTGGAACATGGCTCTTATACCATGTTAAAATTTCCGACTACAATATGCAGACAAATGTACCTCAAAAGCGTGTGAAAATCAGTATGTTTTTGTTTCCCCATTAGATGACCCTCGACAAACAGCAATTCGCGAAAAGACTCTACAATTTGCTCATCTTTTGGATCATGTTCACCTTCAGCCACCATATTNATATATAGCCAGCTAAATAAAGAAGTTATTAACCGATAAATATAAAAGCATATTAAAGTTAATAAGCTTAAATTTTATATCAAATAGAATGATAAATTTAGCACCGCATATATTTAATCAAAAAATTTTAACTTTTAAATCAATTCATTGTTAAAGTAAATTCATCATGAAATGAGAGCAGATAAATCTTATAAATTGCTGTGCACTCATTTTATTTCTCTTCAATTAAATGGTCGAACTTGATAAGCCCACAAATAAATACTTATACTAACTAATAAATATAAAACGATAAGCATAATAGTTTCATTGTTTATGAATCTAAGATTTACCAATCAATCTCAAAAGCCGAGATAAACACAACAACATACAACATGATCCCTAACCACAATAGCAGAAAATGCAGGCAAAACAAATTACTCACACTCTTTGCGTCTCTGAGGGAATTTTGTAGAGCTTGGACCTTTTGCGGGGTAAATTTCTCTCCCTGCAGAAAATAATTAATATTTAAATAGACCCACCGATGACGTGGAATACTTAACTATCAACGAGACATACATCTTCTTCACATTTGGAAATACATTCTATTTGCTATTCTGTTAACATCTCTGCTAACAATAATAACATTGGCATGCATCACTGAGGATACACACACACATACAAGTATATATATATATATATATATAAAACGAATACACTTCCGGATCCTTTAGTTATGTATAAATTTTCGAAACATTACTCCACCTTTATACATGTTTTAAAAATATACGATGTAGCTATTGCTAAAAGGATGATAAATAGTGATGGTCTTACACATTTAGCAACGATTTGAAATATGTTTATAGGATGGTAAAAGTATACTATAAAAATTTCGAAAACACCTATCCGAATGAATGATTTTGGGATTGTAAGTGCAAATTTCTAAAAAAGGAAAAATAGCTTACAATATTATCGATCGAGTTATCTTCTGAAATTACACCAAGGTTCCCTTCATCGCCATTATTATCTTCTCTTGCGGAATTTGCCTGGACGTTAGCAGCATAATACCAATTACCATGTAATTATGCAAACATTTTTCGCATTGAACTGGTGGGTATTATTTGGAACAAATCAGGAATTGACCTGAAGCATTGCCGAAATTTCGGGATCATTCCATGGCCCTTTATCGCTCAATAAGCAACCTCCATAATCAGGGCAGGTGCAGTTTCCACCCAGAAAACTTGGCAAGTTACTGCATAATGGCAGGATAATGACAGCATTTCCTTTTGAACAAATCCATAAATGCACTATCCAAACAATGTCATTCTAAACGTAATTGTCTATTTGTTTCACAAAGAGGAATATACTAGGAAATCACCTGGGGTCAATTACTTCGCGAAGCTCGCTCTGATAATTGTTTCCTAGTACCTGGAAATTTTAAGGAAGCATAGATAAAACAAAATTTCCAGGAATAAGAGTTTGTCAATGATTTGAGGGAATCATCAGCATGTATTGCTGTAGATGTTGGATGACGAAGCACTCACTTGAACCTTTGCTAGTGTGCGTGCATCAAGGAAAGCCTTGATCGCTTTCCAGAGCATCCTGAAGCCCGATCCAGCATTGATGATGAACAGACGATGAAGGGTCTGAGAGTATGCAAATCGATTGTTTATATTGGGTATAACGAAGCAGAAATTCTTAAAAGACATGTGCAAATGCTACAAAAGCAATCACAAACTTAAATCCTCGAAAACACGAGCCTAGTCATGATGCTACTGCTACCGTGTATTACCTCTGGATAGTAACTACTGTCAATTTTCTGAATCTCCATGAAGAGATACCTAGCCGGCTTGGAGAAGTTAGACGTTCCCTTCAAGAACCAAACCAAATAGGAATGAAAAACTACCGGACAGAGTTGTTGTATTGATGCATTCGAAATAGACAGCAACGTATATTAGAATAGCAATAGCAGGTAAGCTCACCACTCCCTTCACGTCTAATATGCTCGTTACCGATGCTATGCGCCTTTTTGCTGCAATTGAGCAGGCAGGAAACCTCCAATTCTGTGTTCTCTCTTGCTCCAACACATGATATTTTACTAACCTTTCAAGACTAGTCAGTTGCAGGAGGGTTTCGAGGCCCACCATCCCGATTCTTTCGATATACACGGGTCTACCATTCCTATCGACTCCATGAAATCCATGAGGATAGCATTTTTTCACTTCCTGGTACTCATCAAACTTAAAATCCTGAAATTTAGCATTAAAAAAGTTCGCACATATATCATGGGAATACATAGCCAGTTATAACAATACTATGGATGATTCTCATAAATTTAGATGAGCTTATAAGAATCTGATTAATGTACAGAGACCCCACAAAAGTGGATTGCTTTGATATTAAAAATGAAACTTGCCTTGAAAACGGCGTCCACCCCAAAATCCTTACGCCACTTGAGATAGTTGAGATATGCTTCTTTTGCTTTTGCAAGATCAAAGTTCCTCATTTTCAGAAACCTGATAAATCAAGATGGATAGTAATTTTATGTTGGAATTTGCAAGATTGGAACATGGCTCTTATACCATGTTAAAATTTCCGACTACAATATGCAGACAAATGTACCTCAAAAGCGTGTGAAAATCAGTATGTTTTTGTTTCCCCATTAGATGACCCTCGACAAACAGCAATTCGCGAAAAGACTCTACAATTTGCTCATCTTTTGGATCATGTTCACCTTCAGCCACCATATTCATGCTCTGGCTCTTTCCAATCTTCTTGAATGAATTTCTGAGCTTATTCGGATAACGAGCCAGCATTGATTTCACACTTGAAGTTGACAACAGCGGACGTTGGAGTTCCCTCTCGGATCGAGCGGCATTGTCTCTGTCAACTTCTCCAGTGGGCTTTGGTCCCCACTGAATAGGAATGTCCCTAACAACACTAACAGCACTCTTTTCTTGTTGCATGAGATAATTGTCTTGAATGAGGTGATGGTTCTTGTTGCAATGTGAAGTCTGCTGGTGAATGGATCACGTGGATGTGGAAGTGGAAGATTGTTCTTTCAGATGAAGTTTAAAGATAAAAGATGGATGCAAGGTTGGAATTGAAAAAGAAGCAGTATCAGGTGCTATGCTTGTGTCTAGAGTTTTTGCATGTAACCAAAAGTGACAGCGCATTGGCAAATGCTGATTTTCATTATTTAAAGAATAAAAGAAAGTAAAATAAAAGAACAATCAATAATTTCACATAAGTATCTATATTTTGTCATATAATGCTGTAGTCTCGCAACAAATTTTGTCATAGAAGAATCAATTTATTTTGGTCTTGCTAAGGTAGATATTCATCACAATGGATTTTAATAGAAGCAAAGCAATTAAGGTTTTCAATTTTTCTCCCGTGTTTTAAACAAGTCGACATTTTGGTAAGATTTTGTATGTATAAATGCTACAAGAAAAAATTTAATAGATAAAACTTTTCAATATGACAAAGTCAAAAAAATACTAAAATCTTGACTATGATTTTTGTAATTTAACAATATGAATATTAGATTTTTATTGAGATATGCCCGGTTCGATCCTCTTAAAGCAAATATTAATAGTAGTGAAAAAAGAAAAAAAAAAAAAGAACACTAAAATCTTGATTCGTACTTAGTTGATTCACTTAAAAATATTAATGAATATTTGAAATACCAAAATATTGGTTATTTAATCGTCAAATGTCATCATTTAGTTATATTTGGATGTGTGAAATTTCCGGTTACGACGTAAAATTGCCATAAATAAACCGTAAGAAGTAGCTGGATTAAATGAATAAGCTGTACCTGGAGATGGGCCGAATGCTTAGAGCCCAAAAGAAATAAAAGAGCTCGCACTCAAATCCCCGTATACACGACATGACCCATTTGCTTAAATTCTCGGCATTGGGGGGATAAGGGTATAAAATAGTTACTTATGAAGGAAAAAAAAAAAGAAATTATTATTTCCTTTAATTACTTTAAATTTAAACTATAAAATAGTTACTCTTTAAGGGAAGATATGTATAGCACTCGTCTTTCTTAATGGAATCCTATATATGTCATCGTCGTCCTAGTCTTTAAACAATTATGCAATATTAGGTTTTATTTATTTATTCTTTTTCTAACCAATAAATCACGTATCATGTTTTATAGATTAAAGAATCGAATTTGTTCTATCTTGCTTGAACAAAATAAGTACTTAATTACTTGGGTAGGGTAGTTTAAGATTGAACTTTTTAGTGAATATTTTTTGAATGATTTTAATCTTAAATACTTGATATTTGAATATTCACGTGGAATCCAACTGGAATATAGAAGTCATGACTAGATCTTCAGAAAAAAATTGGTTTTTCAAACTCAAGGTGTAGAACGAACCCGCATAAACTTTGGTTTCTCTTCTCTTCTCTTGCTCAGTTAAAATCAACTTAAAATTTCGGCTGAAAGCACACATGCTAATAATCTCCACAATGTCCGTTGAACCCCGTATCCACGAACTCGATTTAACAACATGCTCGTAATTCACAGCGATTCACAAGCTTACATGATTTCTGAAAACTATATATAGTATGCAAGTACTTCAAAATATATTCATTTTGAGTGTTTAAATATATATATATATATATATAATTGAATTTTTACAAGTTAAAATTATTATCTTTATTATATTTAAAGATATATTGTATATTGATAAAACATTATTGATGATAATGGATATTATGAATTGTGATCTCTAAGTAGTCTGACAGTTACGTGTGGTTGTAAACCTATAAGTAAGCCTCTTGTAATAGTATCAATAAGGGATGTTCGATTCTAAAGTTAGTAAGAAAGAAAAAAAGAGTGTTATGAGAGTGTTTTAAGCGTATAAAGAGTGCTTGGGATTCAATTCTTGTACCTAAAGTTTTATATCTATTTATATTGTATGAAACTTATTTATATGGTTCGTAAGTGATTAGTATAAGGGGGCATGCCTAGTACGAGAAAGGACAGCACATTTCAACTGATTAGGGGCTAGGCAAGTTAAATATCTAGGCTGTACAACAAAGTATCAAATAGCATTTAATAAAGAGAGACAAGGTGGATGAGTAGAGTAGCCATGGTGACATAATCCTTAGGTTGCATGCCGTGCATCTATCATACGCTTGAGATTGAGATCAGACATGGAATCTTGCTATCTCGAAGACCATGGGGTCCTTGGGGTCTCACGTGCTGAGGAGTCAAGAGTCTCAAGGACATTAATGGAAGCTTTCGAAGTCTTCAATTGGTTGAGATTAGAGGAGTGCTTGAGAGTGACTTGAGCAAACGCGTTACGTATACCAACCACATGGTTACACTTGGGCTCTAATGAGTTTACGAAGGAGGTCGAGCCAGTTGATTTGTTAGAGGGGATTGAGCTATTGGTCCAAAGGAGTGCTTAAGGGAATCTAAGCATGTAGAGGCACTTAGGCTTGGATCTCTAGTGCTTAGATCCAAAAAATTTTATTAACAATTAAAAATATAAATAATAGGATGTCAAATATAAATTTAATAAATAAAAATTCAATTGAGTATAATATCTAATAGTTTTTAATCACTTATCAACATCATTTTTTTTTTAAAAAAAAAAGTCTTCCTGTCCCTTGGATATGTGATTCTTGATCACTTTTTTGAAAAATTTCTCATTATTTGATAAGCTTTACATAACTATCTTTCTGGGTACTCGCGATTAATCATAAAAAGTATTGTACCAATTTTGCAACAACGAGGGCAATAATATAGAAATAAAGAGAAAAGTTGTGGCGATAATTTTTGGTTTAAATCAAAACCTTATTCATTTCTCATTTAGTATTGTTATTATAAATTTTCTTTGAAAGTTTCTACAGGTACATTGAAAATAAAAATAAAGTTACTAAAATTAAAATATATATTTATATTTTAATGCGTGAATGAATTTCCACTACAATAAAATTTCTATGTATGATAGCTTTGCTGAGAACTATTTCAAAACATATATGATTTTAGAAAATTGACTGTTGTATACCATTTTATTTTTCGAGTGGACATGGATGCTTACTAAGGTCAATGGATAAGAACATATAACTTTTTTAAAAAAATTAAAAATCATAGATTTCGCAACGGAAAGGTATTTTACTAACAAATTTATGGAAAATAGTTTTTTTTTTTTTTTTTTTTTTACTTTTGAATAATGGAAATTAATTTGGTTCACCAGATGTGGTGTCGGAAAGTGCGCTGCCATGGCAAATAGTGGGGCCCACCAAATACACTATATAAACGGTGGAGGATGGAAAAAGTAAACGTGTAGAGGTAGAATCATCTAGAAACTCCCGTGTGGCCAAACATGTCCAACTCCATTCCCTGTATCGTATCATCATTCATTATTTTTTGGGACTTGAAGACACGCCTTACGTCATCTTCAAACAGATGCCGTTGAACGGCAAAGGTTGTCGTTTTCTGCTACGTGTATGGTATTGCCGATGCTTCCTCAGCAGCCGCTGGGAGGTGGGAATTGCTGTTCGGTCTTTAACATTTGAATTTTGAGTGGGGATGGTTCTGCCAAGTGCCAAGTAGAATGGCCTTTAACCTATTTTAGGCTATGAAATTTTATTTATTCATTTATTGCGAATATATAACAGCACATGCATGCCTTTTAATCACCTTACAATTTCTCTTTGTCCTTTAGGATCAAAATCTGTCAAAAATTTTCAGTGAAGACCTCTTGTAATTAAAGAGTTATGATTCATCATGTAACATCGGAAACTTAAGACATCATAAGTATGTCGCATATCTTTTAACTTTTGCTAACAAATCAGGCGTTTACAAATCTATAATTTGTTTAAAATTTATAAAATAATTATATGAAATTTATCGATTTAGAATTTAATATCCTTAAATCTAAATAAAAATAAAATGTTATCCACTCAAATTCTATAAAAGCTAAGGGTAATAACATAATTGGAGTTTAGATGAGTACTATAGATTTCTTGGAAGGTAATGTAAGTTTTTGTGAGAGGGAATTATGGCAACTATAAGGTACAGTTAAATGATTTAATAGGTAGTGCAAATTTTCCTTGAACCAAAATAGCCATGACATTAATGTGTAATCATATACCATCCTAATATCTGTATCTTTTCTTATGACAATTTTGCCCCTTACACTTGATATCAATTTACATACCATACTAATGTCTAAATCTTTTCTTTTGACAATTTTGCTCTTGGCACTTGACATGCCATACTAAAATTTAAATATAAAAATCACTTATTTCCTTTAATTTCTTTAAATTTATTTATTTATTATTTTTATTTTTAACTTAGGTTTTACATATCATTTCGGAAATGTATGATTAAAAGTTAGGTTAGCTACAAATAAAATAAATTCTATTCAAAATATGGATTAAGTTATTTTCCTTATATGAATATTATTTTGGATAGTTTTTCCAATATTCAATGTTTGATTGGTAGAATAAAATAGTATAAAAATATTGGACAGCATGATATAAAGAAAATAAACGAAATTAGACATGCATTTTTATGATATTTGTTGTTTCTTATACACAAATATTGCACTATATAAAGAGAGGGGGAGAGAGTCAATGTTTTGGGATTTTAGTGTAAGGATATTATTGGAACTTCAAACATATTATTTTGTGCTATGAAATGGATTTTTTACCATCAAATATAAGATGCAAACATTTTAGTTTTAGTCTAGTAGCTCAAAGGCTCCATTATCTAATAACTTAGGCAAATATATAAACCAAACAACTAAAAATCTAACTAGCTCTATACCATAAAGTTATGGTAACTAAATGATGATGTCATAACCATAACTAATAGAAAGAATAATAAAATATCGTTACTTACTCAATAGGTTTATTTAAAATATTTATGTATACAACTTAGAGGAATTTACTAATTATCTTTTAAAAATTAATTAATTTACTAACTTTACATAATTAAGATTTTCATCCATATTATTATATAATAATCTTTTTTTCATTATTATTTCCATAAAATTGTTAGTTGTTAATCAAACATTATTATTAATTAATTTTTGCTAAGTAGAATTTGATTAGGAATTATATGAGGTGATAGATGGGATAAAACCCATAATACTATAACTGGTTTATAATATGTGTCTGGTATTGGCCAAAATGCCCTTATACTTCGTGACAAATATTAAAGTTTTTGTCTCTTTTAATGATGTAAAAATCTTAGGATATGATAAAATAATCCTAACAAAAAAATCCAAACTAACATGTCTTTTCAATCACTGCTTTACCACCACCTTTGTCATTATTACCATTATTGTCACGTTACTACCATAATTAATACAAAATTAGCTTCTAGCAAGAAAAAAAAAACATTAATACTAAGTCGTTATCACCATATTATTACAAATGTACCACAACCATCAATTACATCTTTCTCACCATTATTACCACTTTTAGAACCCATACATTACTACTATTATTATATAAGAATTTGTCACTTGATAAAGCATGTGCCTAAGTGTAATTCTTGAGAGTTGTTTAATATATCATGTTTTAGTTTAATATACCATTTTTTTAACTTGTGCCTTTTGTATTCATTCCTAATCAATTAATATATATTATAGAGGGTTATTTCAGTGATTGGATATTTGACCTAATTTAATATCACAAACTAGTTCGATAGCTTAATAATAAGGGTTAAGAAACTAAGTCTAATCAGGGATCTTTTAGGAAGATCTAATTTATTAGACTCATAATTGGGAGCGCTCTACTCTTGATCTTGCTTACTTGTTTCTCATAGGAAAAAAAAAAAAAAAGACTCTGAAAAGGTACTTTTAGGTCCATTTGGCTCTTATCTGGCCTTAATAGGCTTTTAAGAAAGTTTAATAAGCTTTGAGCTTATTTTAAAAAGAGATGGGCATCTTATAATAAATGGGCTTAACCTAATCTAAGCCTAAGCCCAAGCTCAAGCCTAAGGATCATCCCTTATAAGAATTGGAGGATAAAATTTAGACCATCAATTACCAAAAATTTAATTCAATGGCTCATCTAGTCCATCCATCTCAACTATAATCAAGATTAAAGGTTAAAATCTTTATATGAGCTTCCTCCTCATTTGCAAAGTGACAAATATTGGCAAGCTCCATAAAAACATCATTACTTTATAGAAGTAGCTTCACAAAACATCAAACTCATAAAGAATAAGTCGAAAATTGATCATTAGTACAAATTTCAATTTACTGTTACACGTGCACTAAGAGTCATCTAGTTTGTCTATTTCTCCTCCTACCCCTCTCTCTAAAATCATCTCTACCATTCATCATCTTGTAACTTCGGTAAGATCAACTAGAACGCTCGTTACGTATGATTGGCCCACTATGGCAATCCTCCATAACATATGTCTTTCTAACCATGCATGGTATGAAAAGGATCCTCAACTCAATATATGAAAGATATGTTCTATGCCCATTATATACTTAGATTAATCGGGTATGGGCACGAATATTGGTACAAGATAACTATTGGACTTGTACATGATCATCCCATGCCTCCCAAGCACACGTTATATGCACTATATAAGTCTGAGTCTTAATATTAGCTAAGCCTTGTGCATGTGCATAGCAGAAAGTGTTTCCAGATATGCATTACCACTACACGACTTCTATAAAAGCTTAGGCTCATTCATCTCTCAACATGATTTTCTAGATTAAGTTGCTTAGTTTATGTTCAGTTGTTCCTTTTTTTTTTTTTTTTTAAATCATGAACTCACTTAGTTGATAAGGAGGCGAGAGGATAGTTTGCCGATATTCCTAAGTTGTTGCTCAAGGTATGGCGCTATTATAGCAGGGGAAAGGTGTGGAAGAACTTGACTACAAGTATAATTATTAAGATCTTTGAATAGATACATTGTACCGGTCCTATGTATTATAAAGAACAAAAAGTATAAAACTTACAATGTTAAAGCGTCCGCTATTGCATTATGTAGCTATTAAATGAAAAATTAAAATGAATAATTAAATAGTTTGCGATTTTAGTTTTCAAGCTTGGATATAAAAAAATAAGAAGCCTGATTCTTAACTTAAAAGATGGGTTGTTAGACAGAATAAAACTCTAGCAATGAGTAAGGTCCGACCTATTAATTTAGCATTGCATTTGTAAGCTGAATTTGCTTAACCATTTTATTCAAATAATGGTAAAAAACGATGGGCAGGGTTTTGGGTCCTTTTCACTCTCTATTGCAAATTGATATTCTTACTTCCTAGATTAGCTATAAATAATTAATCTAAACTTCTTGAAGATAAAATATATGTCATATGTGAATAAATATTTGAACCTAGGTTTGTATCATTCCAATTCTTTTGACATTTGATGGTGTTAGACTTACAGTTTTCCCTTAATATCCAAGATATTATTTTAAATGCTACATTTAAATTGTACTTTAAAATAGAGCCTAAGTCATAACATTTTGAATAAAACAAATTTTGTTCAAATTTAAATTATTAACAAACCGTAATTAAATAAGCTGCAGATTCAAAACATTTAAAAAAAAAAAATAGTAGTACTATCCAAAAATGTATAATAAGCACTCTATAAAAACGTATAGCCACCGTCGGTGGAGCAATAAGCATTTGGTGTGTGCTTTTGATAAACAAATTTGGTGTTTGGTTTGAGCTTTTCCCGACAAGAGAATATATTCTGTATAGGAGAATTTTTTCTTTTCTTTTTCCTTCTTCCAAAATATGTTTGGGAGATTGGACGCATCTGCCATTACTCAACCGTCTTATAATTTAAAATTGCCTCTTTATATTTACATTTAATTAATCAACAGCCCGGGAAAGTCATAATAAGTAAAGTTCTTTATTCTAATACTCTCATTTATATCATAAAATATATAGCCAGCGCATTGACAAATATAAATATACCTTGTGCGCTTGTAGGACGCCGACGAATACACCAATGTATGTAATTATTTTTTTTAATCGATACGTGTAATATAGCAAGCCAAATAGTTGATGTGCCTCGAAAAACAAAGCTTAGCAAAGCATGAATCGGTCCTCCAAGGAAAGCTACTAGAGAAAGGTTAGGTAAGATTTCGGATGGAGAAGCAAATACAATAAAAAGGGAAAAGGATTAGGTTTCGTAAGCTACTTATGGATGTGACTTATTGCTTAAGCTCTTATTAACCACCATGTCACCACATGTGACTCAATGATTCGAGATGATGGATTGCTTGTCGGCACAACTTTTCTTAAGAGTTACTATGAGCTGGGTTTCAGATAACTCTCAATACAAGATGGAAAGAAAAAATCATAGAAAACATTTCATTAAAGATAATAAGTATGTGTACAACAAAGGACATAGCAGGGTATCTATCCCTGGTTGCACTAAGGTTAAATGATTAACTAAATTTATTAAAAAGGGTAAGAAATATATGTAAATGGTAATGCAAAAATAAAAAGACATTCTCGTAATCCTTCTAGAAAGAGAAGATTCCACTTATCAATTGCTGCGCGTAGGTGCAGGGACACATGTCGTTGTTGAAGTGGTTGGCACGCTTGCTACTAATGGATTCTGATAGGTAATGATTAGGTTAGCATTTGAGGAGCTTCTTGGTGGCTTAGCTTCTTCAGGGCAAGTCTAGTAGACTAGGTCGGGCATCACAGATGACTCAAATAGATTGGAGTTGATCAAAGTTATACACCAAACAAGTTGGCGGTCCTGGAGGTCACACAAAACAGCATTGTCTCATAGGTTGGAGTGGTTAGGATTAGCTCGGTAGCTAATTATTTGGGTGGTTCAGTTAACCAGACTTCTTCCCCTAGCTCGGGTTAAGCATCTAAGTGCTTAATTCCTATCATCCCCTATAGGTTATTTAGGATTTGAGATCAAATCCTCATAATGTTCTTCTGGAACGTCTTAATTAGGAATGTAAGGGCTTAGATTGGCAATGTTGAAGACATTGGAGACTCTATACCTATTCGAAAGCTCGAGTTTGTAGGCGTTGTATTATATCCTTTAGAGTACTTAGAGGAGTCCTTCAGCTCAGGGCAATAGTTTGTTCTTCCTTTTGGTTGGGGAACCTTTCCTCGCTAAGTTGCAACTACACAAGCTCTCTTAGTTGGAATGGCGTTTGTCCTTTTCTTCCTTCGCTTTCATACACTAATTTTGTGGTAGCTTGAGTTAATTGCTTAGTTACTCGTTGGTAGATTTATTGAAGGATCCTTGGTTGTCTTAGGGCTCTTAGGTTATCTCAATCAATCTCCGGAGTTGATGTCTAATCAAGTGTTAGCTCGAGGTCAAAACCATACACTACTTCAAATGGAATCTTCTTTGTTATGCTGTGGATGGATCGGTTGTAGGCAAACTCTACTGTTGGTAGGAAGGAATCGCAATTAGCTCAATTTTGTCCAATTGTGGCTCAAAGAAGAGATCATAAAGTTTGATTGACGACCTCTATTTGTCCATTAGTCTGGAGATGGCAAGATGAGCTAAACAGTACGCTTCATGGTCTTCTAAAATTGACTTGAAGACTTAGTGTCTAATGAGACATAATACTCTTTGGAATTCCATGCAATCTCATGATCTCTTGCAAAAACAGAAAAGAAATAGCCGAAACATTATTAGTTTTGTTGTAGGGCACAAAGTGTGCCATCTTGTTGAATGATAAGGCTTAAATTGTACCTATTTTATAGGTTATATTTATAATGCTTATATAGAATTTTAGAGTATTTTGAGTATAGTTTGGTGCTTAATTTGTTAATCTTTTATCTTGAATTTAAGTTACACTTATATGTATATTTTTGTATTTTTGATAGAAAACGTGTGTAGGTCTAGATAAATATACACAAATGCCAATTCAATTTTCCATGAATTTCAAATAAGCTTACACATCTTTGATGCATGGAATGAAGTAATCGACCTTGTTGAAATTGGAAACGACTCCTACAAACTTGGAGCAATTTTCTTTTAGCCATACGGGAAAATCAAGTTCATGCTATATCCTTACTTTATGGATATTCAAGAGATTCTAGGCATAGATGAAAACTGAAATTGGAAAATAATAAAGATACGCAGTGCCATCCAAATATTCTAGCCATATCTCTTTTAATTGTGTAGACAATTGAAACATTTATTTTATAAAGATATGTGGAAGATATTTTGAGATATACAAGAGATATATTTCAAGATTCCATAATATATAAATAGATCATAAAGGCCTTGTAAATATTAGCATTCGTTTATTCACAGTTTAGGGTTTTAGAAACTCATCTTTCTTTCTTTATTTGTCTTTATTTTCTCAATGTTATAGATTTATTCTTTTTAGTATTCAACTATTATAAACCTTAGTTTTCTATGTAAATAGTTTATTTTTCTTATTATCAATCTATGATTTATAATTTCTGTGCTCTAATTGCGTATTCTTTTATTGTTTTAAGTCAATATATTCAGAGTATTGATAATATTAGATATTATATAAAAATCGAGTGATCCCTTTATATAATTAGATCATAGTATAATTAGAGGAGTTGCATGCAATTTTAAAGATAGAAAGGTGACTTAATAATAAAATTCATAGATCATTGATATAATTCTTGAGTTTTTAATTAAAAAGATATTTCAATTAATCATTCTAAGGTTAGTCACTAGTAATCTCAAGAGAGATATTTGTATAATTTAGGAATTTTCACAGTCCAATAAATTAGATTGAGATTGATATGTGCTTCATTCTTCTAGGGTGATTAATAATTGAACATTGAATCCATGCATTATCAATATCTTTAGTTTTTATTTATTTTGCATATGAGCTTAATTAGTTTTAGTTTAGATTTAATTTCCTTAAATGTATTTCTTGACTAAAATTATTAGGTTAGATATTAGAAAAAAGGGTAAAGTACTAGTAATCATTTTAGTCCTTGAGAGATCAACATTTAGACTCATATCCGCTATACTATTAAAACCGATAGGTACACTTACTTATATAACTAAACCTATCAACCATGATCATAATTAAATCCTTTCTTCTTGCTGTCCTCGGCAGCCGAAGCACAAAGTCTACACTTACATCAGCCTAAGGTTTGGTAAGTGTAAATAGGGGCATAGCTTGCCCTTGTTTGTCTTGACTCTTGACTTCTTTGCAAGTTATACACCTCTCAACAACTCGATGCACATTCCTTAATGTTCTTGGCTAGTAAAAACTTGACTTTAACAACTCTTATGTCCTCTTCTCTCTAAAATGACTAGACAATCCTCCATTATAAGCTTCTCTAACAAGTAGGTCTTATACTGAATAAGTTGACACACATAATTTTCCAGCATGAAAGAGCTAACCTTCTTCCATAAAATAGTCATCCATTGTTTTACCTTCCTTACATTGTACAAAGATAGATCTAAAGTGGGGGTCTTGAGAGTACTGTTTCTTTAGGCTCACAAATCTCAATAACCTCGTCTAGTAGTTGGAAACCAATACATGTCGTCTCGACAAGCATTTGCAACCATATTCGCTTTTCTTAACTTGTACTTGATGACAAATGAGAATCCTTCTAAGAATTTAACCAATTTGATATGTCATTTTGAAAGCTTTGATTGGCTCCTTAGGTATTAAAATATTTGGTGATCAGAGCATACTACGAACTCCTTCAGCAATAGGTAATGCTATTAAGTCTACATAGCTTGGATTAAAGCATACAATTCCTTATCATACACAGAGTAGTTCAACGTAGGTCCCTTGAGTTTCTTAATGAAATAGGCAATAGGTCATCATTCTTACATGAGTATTACTCCAATTCCTACGCTCGAAGCGTTACATTTTAGTTCAAAGACCTTGTTGAAATTTGGTAGTAATAGTACAAGTGCTATAGTTAATTGTTTCTTTAGCTTGGCAAAGCTCTTCTCCTCTTTATCTCTCCATCGAAATTCAATATTCTTCTTAGTGAGCTTAGTAAGTAGTGCAAAAATTAAACTAAAGCACTAAATAAATCTTCTATAAAAAGAAGCTAAACCATGGAAACTTCTAACATCAGCACATGAGGTCAGCGTAGGCCACTCTACAATAGCTCGCACTTTCTCTTCATCCACTCTAAGTCCTTCTTCACCCACAACATATCTAAGGAACATAACTTTTTCTTGGTAGAAACAATAATTTTTCAAATTGCCATACAACTATTCAACTCAAAGCACTTCAAAAACAATTTGGAGATGATTCATATGGTTGGATAAGTCGGGGCTATACACAATGATGTCATCAAAATACATCACATTAAACCTTCCGATTTGATTTCTCAAGATATGGTTCATCGACTTCATAAAAGTACTCGAGGCGTTAGATAATCCAAATGGCATGACAAACCATTCGTACAATCTATGTCTCATCTTGAAGGTAATATTCCATTCATCACCTTTACGCATTTGGATCTAATGATATCTCAACTTCAGATCAATCTTAGAGTATACACTTACTCTATGTAGCTCACCCAACATATCATCCAATTTAGGAATGGGCTACCGATATTTAATGGTAATCTTATTAACAACTTGACTATCTACACATATCCTCCAACTCCCGTACTTCTTAGGGACTAATAGTGCAGGCATAATACATAGACTCATGCTTTCTCAAACATATCCTCTTTCACCTATTGTTGCAACCCGGTTGCTTGTTTAACGTTCATACGATAAGCTAGTTGATTGGGCAATGTAACTCTTGGCTATGGCTCAATGCCATGCTCTATTCCTTATATTAGAGGTAGTCCTCTTAGTAGTTCATCAAGGAATAGATAAGCAAACTCTTTTAACAAACTCTCAATTTCCTCAAGTAGTTCACTTTGTTTCCACATCTCTAACAATTTTTGTACTAGCAAAAAGGTTGGTTCATTTTTTTCCACAATTCTTCTCAATTTGGGTCTACTTATCACTAAGGTCGTCTTTGTCTTCTAGATGAGTTTAGATTGCACGTTGCTGACTCAACTTGGCGTCATTGGATATGGTGTAATAGATAGACCATCTTTCTCAAAACTATAAGTATTTTAATACCCATCATGCATAATTCTTCGATCAAACAACCAAGGTTGGCTAAATAAAATATGAGACGTACATATAGGCAACACATTAAACATAATTTCATCCTTACAACTTCTAATGGTGATTGGCAAAATCACTTACTTAGTAACATGTAGTGATCCCTTCTCATTCAACTAGTGCAATTTATACGATTTATGGTGCATAGCAATCAATAACTTTGCTTTGCCATCTTAGCAGAAGCAACATTTATGCAACTAATACTATCAATAATTAAAGCATATAGCTGATGGTTTACCTTGCAAGTAGTGTGAAATGAATTCTCTCATTGCTTTTCTTGTTAATCATGTTACATGCTAAGAGCTCGACGTATAACTAATGTAAGCATATCTCCTTCCTCGAGATAGATGTCTTCACCTATAACTTTTACCTTCACTTTATCTCTTACTTCTTTCATAGCTTCACTAACTTCTTCATTTATACTATCCACCTCAATGTTCGGAACGTCTCCTTTGATTACCATAATCCATCAGTTGGACATTGGGATGCTATGTGTTTAAAACCCTTACATTTGAAGCACTTTATTCCACCTATCTTCCATCTAAAGGTTTGCCCCTTCCCAAATTCCTTTTCCCTCCCTCCTTCTTCCAACCTCATTCCTCTTCAAGACGTCTATCCTTCTTTAATACTTGGTAATGAGCCAACAATTGTCCTATTATTTCCTTGAACACGTCAAATTATTTGAATACGTAGGGAATTAAGAGTTTGATGAGATCAGTTTTTCCTTTGCTTATCAACTTACTGGGCAACCTTGATAGCTTCCTCAAAGGTGTGGATAAATAGTACGTCAACAATTTCCCTAAGCACGGGTCTTAGTCCAGTAACAAATCTAGAGATAGTTTGAGCTTTAGGCTCTTCTACTTCACATTTGATCATCAATGTTTGGAACTCTTGCACATACTTGTCAACACTTTGGTTTCCTTATCTGAGCTCTTGTAACTTCATAAAAGTGTTCTAATAATATGATTCAGGAATGAACTTACCACACATAACGCTCTTCATTTTTTCAAATGACCTTACGCCTTGTTATCCCTCTCTTTCTCTCATTACTTGCAACTTTTTTCAATACATGTGGGCGTAACCAACAAACTCAAGAGCAATGGATCTGACCTTATCATCATTAGTATACTAATAATGCTCAAATAGTTTCTCGACTCGCTCTTCCCAATCTAAGTACTCATCAATATTTCCACTCCCTAAAAAGCTTAGAATTTAGATTCTCACATTCTTTATATCCTCGAGAGCTTAGATTCTCATATAGAAGCTTAGAACTAATTGAAAGAGAAGAGAAGATTCCACTTATCAGGTGTTACGTGTGGGTATAGGGACATATGTTGTTATTAGAGTGGTTGGCATACTTGCTACTAATGGATTCTAATAGGCAATTATTAGGTCAACATTTGAGGAGCTTCTTATCAACTTGGCTTCTTTGGGACAGGTCTGGCATATTAGGTTAGACGTCATAGATGACTCAAGCAGATTGAAGTTGATCAAAGTTATACATTGTTGATTGTGGTTGAATCAACAGGGACAAGTGGGCTGATGTCAAGTTTGGGTGAGATGGACTTAGGCTTCGTCTCCTACTACTTGATACTTGCAAAAAGCCCCCGATGGGTATGATCACGGGGGCCCTCCAAAGCTCAAGTTAGCAAAGAGGACTAAGAGGAGAAGAGAGCAAGCACTAAAGATCTAAGGGGTAGTGCTCGCCTAAGAAATGTGTAATGTGTATTGAGTAAGGAAAAGATGGCAAGAAGAGGAAGGGGAAAAGGAGAGAATTCTAGGCTAGTCAAGGAGAGAGAGGATGATCTGTCTTACTTCATGCCTTTTATGCAAGTTACGTGGATACAAGGTGATCTGGGGTTTTTTCATATTAGCCACTAGCAAACAGTGCATTTTGTGATAGAGACTAAGCTACACTATGGGTGGTATGTTGTGGCTAACTAGACCATCGAATCTACAGCCTAGAGGTCTAACGATTATAGGGGCTACCAGGTGTGATAGCCGTACTATGGATGTCGGATGTTCATTAATGAGTTGTAGTTGAGAGCATGTGTAAAAGACAACAGTCGAGTTAGGATGCTAAGGGAAGGGTTGATCGGTGCTTGATCGAGGGCGGGTAGAGCCCTAAGCTTATGCCAGGTAATCAGCATATACCGGCTTAATGATCGAAGCAACCTTGCTCGGACTGGATACTATACAGCTTACTGAACTAATTGTAGCATAGGGGAAAGGCTTACTAGCAGCTTACACCCTTCTTGGCGTAACTACATAGCTTCGTGAGTAGGTTATGTTGTAAAGGATGAGCTTACTATTCACTTGCATGTACTTCGATGTCCCTTGTAATGGGCTTCACTTGTTGGGCCTTAGTCCAGGTGAGAATTAGGTATTAACACTTGTCCCCTCTCTCTCCTTGACATCCAAAGTACAAGGAGAGTAGTCCATGCAAGGTAAACGGGTCAAGGGTAGGCTACCTATTCTTCAAGTAGCGCAGGGGGTAAGGGCGTTAGTTTAGCTACTTGGTGTCGTGATGGACAATGCTTCTAGTTGGGTCCATTTTCCCATATATTAGCTTCTTACATAATTGCTGTAACCGGTAAGCTGCTTGACGTGTCATGATGGCAATCCTTAGGAAGTGTAATGTGTGTTGATGGTTTATGAAGAGTGGCTATGTATGTGGGGTGACTCGTTGTTAGGCCTTGTCATAGATCCATATGTGAGATCATTCGAGGCGTGGGGGCATGTAGATGGCTTAGGTAGCACACATCCTTTCATAAGTTCATGCTTCGAAAGTGGGAGAAATCGTTTGCCTTCTCCTCTTGATTGTTTATATAAAGAAGGCACAGGTTCTCATTTTTCACTTTGCTTTGTCTACATAGAGGAAACTCTACCAAAATTTCTACTTATGAGTTAGTTGCTTTCTTTCGTGTGCTTTCTTTCTTCATCAATCATTTGTGATGGCCGATCAAAGCATAACCGACAACTAAAGCAAGTCTTGCCATCCATCTATTTCAAGGGAGGTAGATGAAGGTTATGGGGGCTCATCCTAAGTAGGGGATGATAGCCCAATTTCACCTAAAATAGTTGTGGTGGCTGCAATAGCGGAAGTTGTAAGAAAGGAAGATGGAGTGTTATTGTCTTGAGAGGAGAGGAGGGAGTGCGCATAGCGACATCCTCATGATTTGTACCCTTCAATTGGTGAGGAAGGTAACGTTAAGGGATTGTTGTGGATGAACAATACTAATGATTGTACATATGCTCGTGTTACATACGTGGCAAGTAAAGAGAAGCTGAGCAGTGCGAGAAGTGTCGAGGTGGCGAGTGGAGGTACCTATGGATGGGCAATGGGCATACAACATAACAGACGATCGATCATTTGGTATTTATACAAAACCGTTTGAGCTTAGACTTCGCTTCCCTTTTTCAACATTCTTGTTGGAGTTCTTTCGCTACTTTAAAGTTGTCCCAGGGAGTCTTAATACCAATGCGTAGATTCAGCTACTAGTGTTTGAAGCACTATGCATTTAGGAGTTACAAAGGCCAATCGTACAACTATTTAAGCTTTTCTTTCATGTAAAGAGAGTAGCCAATGGTTGAGTATATGTTGCTATACTTGAGGCAAAGCGTTAAGTATTTTTAATAAACTGCTAAACGAGGTTAAAGGTTAGAAAGAGTTCTTTTATTGTGTCCATGCTCTTAAGGCTCTTGATTTCCCAACCAAGTAGAGATGTCTTATCTAGGGTAGGAAGTTGAGTAGTTTAGAAGATGAGGACGTAGTGACTAGCATCAAGTTATTGAATTTAGCAAGTTGGAAGAAATTTAATCCTTTGTCGATATGCTAGAAATATAAGAATGGCTCGCTGTTGTTTGGGGTAGAGATAGGTATTTACTACATTTTGTCGAAGAGGAGTGGTTAGCCATTGTTGGAGTAGGGGACATCGGGCTAATCGTCCTTAGCCTAGTTAGTGCATTATCCTTGTTTTGATATGTTTACTTAATAAGTTTGTTGGTTCTCTTGCAACTTTAGAGATGGCTATCGAGAAGATAAGGGCGAAGCTTCTCGCTATGTGGAAGAGGCAACTCGAGAGTGCTTTAAAGCCTATCAAGAAGAGGAACTAGCCCGTGTTGGAGGGGGAGGGGGATGGGGAAGGGGAGACCTTGTGGCGCCCTTCTAAGAGGTCAAATAAGAAAGGTGGGAGGCAGTAAGCACTTTCCGAGGTCGTGCAGCAAGGTAGTAGTGATGTATCAATGTGCGTGCCATTAGGGACTTTAAGGTTGAGTCAAGTGGCGTCTGGTGGTAGTTCAGTTCAAGTAGATTAGGCTAAGGTTGTAGTTGCCATTTAGGGGCCTCCAGCAACAATTGCTTGGGTAGACATAGAGTGAGAGGACTTAGAGCGAACCCCCCAAAATGTTAGTGTATGTGCAATTGAAATCCTCGATTAGGAGGATGTTTAACCTTTTATCCATTGTAAGAGGCGAGAAACCCTTGTTCAATCTATAGATAGGTCTGTACAGAGATTTAAGTAACTATAAGCATGATTTAAGTGACTGGTTGTAGACAAGAACGACGTGGAGGCCTTAAAGGAATTACTGAGGAGGCATAATGAAGTTTACTACTCGTATTTTTTTTGTTGAATTTTGTAGTTTTAGTTTAATTATTGACTATGTATTGTGCTTGTAGTTGTGTGATTTGCTAGATTTCATTCTTGTTTATAACCGAGCATTCGATTAATCAGAGGAGAGTTAACCGAGGGCTAAAGTGGAGAGGCTCCAGAAGGCATTGGAGGAGGAGAGAAAGGTGTGTGACGACATGCCCACCACATTTAACAATCTGGAACGCCAGCATACGGAGCTCTTTGGACAAGTGGGTAGGTTGAAGGATAACCTGAAGAGGACTAAGGAATCTGGAAAAATTATTAAAGATAAGCTGACTGTTGAGCTAGAGGTTAGGGGGGAAGAGCTAGACAGGTTACAAGTTGGATTTGCTGAGAGGGAGTTTGAGCTCTTAAAGGGGAAGGAATTGCCACCTAAGGTTAGATGGGATATTTTCCTGGAGACCTTAGATGACCCCTTGATCGAGAATGGAATCACCATAATTGGTTACGCAGTGGTGGGGAAAGTTCAAAAACAGGTTTGTTAGAATATGCCTAAGGCAGACTTATCCTTCTTAAATTGGCTAGATGAACCCAAAGGTTTTGGAGGTGGGTTAGGGGATTATTTAGTGACTCGTTAGGAGCTTTTAGTTGTGGTTCCAATGTAGGCCTCGGGGAGGAAGGTGGTGATGAGGATAACGAGCAGCAGTAGTAGTAATAAGTTACTGTGAATGAGGAGGCTTAGGAACAACTTGAGTTTTTTCCTTTTTATTGTTGGTAAGGTGGACAATGTGTACCCATTTTTTATTTTGTTTTTTGTTGTATTCTCATCTTGGTGGGGTTGGGGTGCCAACCTCCCTTTGTTGAATGTAATTGTCGAAGACTTTAATAGATAAGATTTCTCATAATTTTATCTACTTTGGTTTTTTTTTTTTTTCCCTTGGTCACCTTTTCTTACATTTTTACTATTGCTTAGTGGTTAAACTCCATTTATTTTTTCATCTAAGTCTTTTGTACTAACTAAGGTGCTTCTTGAGTAGATCAGTGTATCTCGCTTCCCAAGGAAATTTCCTAAATTCCTTATCCCCAAGTAAGGGGCCTCTACCTGTTCACTGGCATTCCTTTAGGGGCTTATTCCCTTGCTCATGTGCTATTGCTTTACATTTGTGCTTAATTTTTTATTTAAGTGTTTTGCGCTTGCGACGATACTTTCTAGTAAGTCGATGTACCCTACCTTCTAAGTAGATTGTGCTTTCTTGGGTTCTTATAAGGGTTTATCGTCATGGGGCGACAAGCCTATCAAAGCGGATCTTGTGATGATGTCACAAGATCTCCTTAGTAGGGGAATTTTGACAGGGTGAATCTTTTCTAAGAATAAGCTATCTCCTCGGCAAGGTTCATTTTAGGCAGTATCCATACTTGGCAGGTGAATTGTCTTAGGTAAGACACCCTCTAGAAGGCACTTATTGTGTATATGGCACATCATTATTACCCTGGAATCACTTGGGTTCCCAAGCTATTTTGGTTGTTTGATTGTTGTTACGTGTACAATTGGGGGTACTCTACGACTTCTATATAAAGGGTGTATAAGTCCTTACTTAAGTATGCTAAATACTCAAATAGCTTAGTGGGGTATAGATGAGGGCTAACTTAAGTGTATCTAGGACGATCATGCTGAGGGATGGAGTGCTTGAGTTGAGGAGGGGGTCTTCCTTAACCCCTCCCCTCAGGTTGTGATTGTGAGCTTGGACGGTTGCTCAACAGTTGAGAGTAGCTCTCGATCTATGACTGGCAAGCGTATGTGGCCTTTAGGTCCTCCCCTTTTTTCGTCCTAATAATAGTGAGCGAAAGGAGGGGCTTGAGCGTTACCTACCACTTGTCCATAGCAAACGACTCTTCCATGCATTGTCCCAAATGAATTTGAAAAGGTGGGGAAGGGCAGGTGGTTGATTAAACCCCTTTCCTACGTATAGGGCATTTAATAACGATGCCACCCTTTATTCCCCATGCACTATCCTCAGGGCCTTTCTTTACACTACTCAAGGTGGGTGGCCACAATGACTATAGCGATAAAAGAGGTCTTTTCTTTATCCTAACTTGCTGATCGAGGCATTTACATGCAATCCTCTACTTCACGAGTACTTTAGTTCATTTAGATTAGAGCATCGACCTTCCTTTAACTCTAGCAGGGCCCCTAGAGCTTGATGCTTTGAGTGGAGTAGCTAGATCAGTTGTCCCCATCACTGCTTTTGTAGAAGAGAAGCTTTATAAGTTGGAGTAGGGACCTTCACTTAGAGGTTAAGTGTCACTAGGACCCTTATAGCTTGGAGTTCAACCTTACGGGAGTTTAAGGAGGTAGTTACAGCTACCCCTTTGGAACTCATGGGCTGATTCAAAGTTGAAAGCAGCTCCTCTTAGATAAGAGGTTGGAGCGAGAAGCTAAGTTGGAATCGCAAGCAGTCGTTTAGGTCAAACATACAACTATAGTGTAGGATGTGGCTGCATGCCTTTATATTCTTATTTTTCCTTCCAAATGTAGTTGGGTATGCCAACTTGTTAAGCCTTGTACATTGGTTCATTAGTGAAATAACATTTTCTCTTTTTACTTATTGCTTCTTGTTCGCTATTTTATTTTCCTTCAACATTCGGTTATTGTTGTTTGATTTAAGCTAGAGCTGTGTTCTGTACTTGTTATAATAATGTCTAATTTAAGTGAGTATTTAGGGATGAAGATCAACCTAAGATTAAGAGCTCAATGTAAATTGATGCCTAAGTGAGGTAGTATAAGGACTAACTTAACCAATGCTTGGGGATGAAAATCGACCCAAGGTTTGGGCCTCAATGTAGATCAATGCCCAAGAGAGGTGCTTGTAGTGTTACTATAGGGACAAACTTGGAATGCTTGGTGATACGAGACAAGTGCACATATTAGTTTATAATATAGCGGATTAAATTCAAGTGTCGATCCCTTAGAGACTTTGACTACTAATACTCACTAAGTCTCTATTATATAACCGATAATTTAAATTTCAAGAAATCTAAAGAAGTAAATCTAAATTACTACTAAAACTAAATTAAGGAGCAATTAAGATGAAATTTAAGAATTAACAAGAAAGTAGTTTAATTAATTCAAGATTCAACATTGTACCTAGATCTAATATGTAATTTTCCTAAAAATGATCTAATTTATTCTTTAACTTTTCTTGACTGGGAGAATTCTTTACTAAAGTTAATTACTTTCTCAAGCCAATTAACCATAATCCTAGAATCACCTATTAGAATTTCTTCTTAATAACATGAACTAAGATTGCATTATTGAACAATGAATTCTCTACCCTAAAGATTAAAATCTGGAAGAATCTTGCAAATTATCTCTAATCTTACAATAATCCTCATCAACTATGCCTAGATCTAATCTTAAAAGAAATCTCTCAATTCTCTTATAAGATATCAAACTCTAGATTACTATCTATGGAAATAATAATCTAAATCATGAAGCAACATAGTTCAATCAAGAAATTAATAAAGAACTAAATTAATCAACACTAATCATAGTATCACATGAATAGATCTAGGTTTCACAAAACCTAGATGCCAAGATCTACTCACTATACATCCTAAAATAGAAATCTAAAATCAAAGTGTAGAAAGTAATGAAAAGAATCATCATGAAATCTAAAAAAAATTGAATCTTTATGTCTTCGTTTCTCCTTACTTTCTTGGTTGTTCTTGGCTTTGGAAACTCTCTCAAAATCGTACCAAAAAGTTCTCCTCAATAAACCCTAACAAGGCTTTATATATGAAGAATTAAAAAAATTAGATTGGTTGGAAAAGACACGACCGAAGACACAACCGTGTCTTTCGGCTATGTAACATTCTATGCATCACGTTTGTCTTTTTTTTTTTTTCATTTAAACTTGGAAACGACATCACCGACAACATAATCGTGTCTTTTGGTCGTATCATAGGCTATGACAAATGAAAATCAGCTCTAAATTCTCCTGGAAACGACACAATCATGTTATTCAGCTGTATCGGTCTTCAAACTTTTATAACTTGCTCATTTTAGCTTCGACTTGAGTGAAATTTGTTTCTATCTTCTTGTTTTCTTGTGTAGATTGTTTCAAGACCTAAAAAACCAAATTTTACTTAATTAAGTATTATTATCTAAAAATAAACTCAAATATCAAGGAAAATTATCGAAAATCACTAAATAAAATATGTGCAATTAAGAACTCATCACTTGGAGATAAAAATCAACCTAAGGTTGGGGGCTTGATGTAAATCGATGCCCAAGAGAGGTGCTCGTAGTGTTAGTATAGGGGCTAACTTAGGCAATTCTTGAGAATGAAAATTAACCTAAGGTTGAGGGCTTGATGTAGATTGATACCTAAGAGAGGTGTTCATAGTGTTAGTGTAAGGACTAACTTGGGTAATGCTTAAGGATGAAAATTGACCCAAGATTGTAATGTGGTGGGGGAAAATTTTGTGCAAGTGCATGAGGAATGGTAGAAAAGAAGAGATAAGTATAAGAAACCTTGTTGATTCATTACATTCAACCACAATTACTTCTGCTTTTAGTTTTCATTATTATAATAAGTGGAAATAATGTCTTAGTGCATTCCATGCCCTAGGGATAGGTCATCCCTCTAGAGTTTCGAGCTTGTAAGCACCATTTCCTACATCACTAATTACTCATACGAGGTCCTCCTAATTGGGGGCAAGCTTACCCCGCCTTTCTTCTAAACTAGTAGCCTCCATTTTTCTATACACCAAATCTCTAGGGTAGAAAACCTTGTATCGGATGCTACAGTTGTAATACCGGGCAGCTTGTTGTTGATAGCCCACTATGCACACTTTCATAACGTTACTTACTTCCTCAATGGTGTCAAGACTTGCCTGTAAGGCCATATGGTTGACGTTTACATTGAAGTGCTAGGTCTTACTAGTAGGTAATTCTAATTTAATTGGGAGAACAACTTCTACTTCGAATGTGAGACAAAATGAGGTTTGTCTAATTAAGGTCTTGTGTGTCGTGCGGTAACCTAAAGTATGTTCAGAAGTTCATTGGCCCATCCACCTCCTGCTCATACCACTCTTTTCTTTAGGTTGTTGAGGATTATCTTATTGGTTGTTAGTCTAAGGGTAGGCTATTGAGGTGTAATGTAGTTTGACGTTGTGTTTATTATAGAATTCTCTGAATCGATCATTGTTAAATTGTCTTCCATTGTTAGTGATCGACTTGTACGATACTCTAAAGCCAAATAATATGTAGGTGAGTATGAATCCTTCGGCAGCTTAGGATGTAATGGTGGTTACTACTAGTGTCTCTAGCCACTTGGTGAAGTAGTCCATTGCCACTAGAATGAATTGTTGGCCATTGCCACTAGAATGAATTGTTGGCTTGACGGGGCTTTTGGGAAGGGGCTGAGGACATCCAATCCCCATTGTGCGAATGGCTACGGACTTGTCAAAGGGTATAGCTCTAAATTGGGGGCGTGAGTGATCGATGGATGCCTTTGGCACAAATGGCATCTTTAGACCAGAGTCTTAGCATCTTCTTTCATCGTTGGCTAATAAAAGCCTAACCTAAGCGCTCAGAGGTATAGCACTTTGGACTGAATGTGATTGCTACAAATCCCTACATAAAGTTCCTCAAGGACCCAGGTTCCCTCTTCTTTTCAAAGGCATTTGAAGAAAGAAGCACTCTGTCTTAACTAGTAAAGTACATCATTGATTAATGTATGGTTAGTTATGGTGTTTGCTTCTGCTCAATCCTCGAGTAATGCTCCCATTTTGAGGTATTACATGAGAGGGTCCATCCAAGAAGGCTTAGGGGTTGCCTCTGTTATGCTCTGTTCAAGGAGGCACTATATGAAGAGCATCTTGTCATAGTTGTGTGATGCAGGAATGGCAGATGAGGCTATTTTGGATAATTTGTCTACCTCTACATTTTTTGCTTGATAACTTTGTTGACTTCCCATGAGGTGAACTCTACAAGAAGGCCTTACATTATATGTAGTTAGTTGACCATTGTTTCACCTTTGTTTCGTATTCTCCTTTGACTTGTTGTATTACTAACATAGAATTGAAGTATATGCTCAACTTTTCTACTCTAATGTCTTTGGCAATTTTTAGGCCGGTGATGAGCACTTCATATTTAACTTCATTGTTACTCACTTGAAAACCAAATTTCAAGATATAGAGGATCTTCGTTCCATGTGGATCTCGTATTATGATACCAGCCCCATTCTCCCCTTTAGTGGAGGAGTCATGGACGTGGAGTATCCAAACGGGTATAATGAGCTTGAGTTGAGGCTTGTTTGCTCCAGTATATTCAGTTATAAAATCGGTAAGGACTTATGCCTTGATTGCTTATCTTGGGCAAAATTGAACTCCATAGGCTTTGAGCTTAAGAGAGTACTTCATATTTGGCCTAAAGTGTCAAGCCTTTGTAAGGAAATTCTAAATGGTACATCTGTTAGTATGATGATTGGATGTGACTGGAAGTAGGGCTTAAGCTTTTGAGCTGCGATCACTACCATAAGGGTGAACTATTCTATTTTTGTAGATTGAAGCTCTAGCCCTTAGAGGATATGACTAACATAGTAGACTGGTTGGTGGTCATGGTCGTCGACTCGAACGAGTATCGAGGATAATGCCTTATCACTAATTGTGAGGTATAGGTATAACTCTTCTCCGGGTATTAGTTTGGAGAGTATGGGTGGAGTTGCCAAGAAGGTCTTTAGGTTGTGGAAAGCTTGTTGGCATTCAGGTGTCAAAACTTGAACTTGGTAGGGTGTTTTAGCAGATTGAAGAATTCTGAACATTTGTCAGAGCTTCGGGATACGAAGCGATTGAGGGTAACTATCCTTCCTATTAGTCACTATACTCCTTTAATTTTGGTGAAGGCCTGCATGTCTTGGACTACTTTGATTTTGTTCGGGTTGGCTTCTATCCCCTGTTCTGGGACCATGAAACCGAGAAATTTCCCTAATGCAACTCTGAAGATGTACTTCTGGGGTTAGACTTCATTTAGAACTGGTAGAGGGTTTAGAATGTCTCTCAAAGGTCGTCAATGTAATGTTTTCTAGTTTTGCTCTTGGGATCATGTCATTGACAAAGACCTCGATGTTCTTGCCTATTTATGGCTTAAAGATGTAAGTGACCAGCCTTTGGTACGTGTCTCTAGCATTCTTAAAACCGAAGGGTATTACTTTGTAGCAATAAGTCCTAAAGTCTGTAACAAAGGATGTATGGACTTCATCTTCAAAAGTCATCCAAATCTGATTATAACTAGAGTAGGCGTCCAAGAAACTGAGAAGTATGTAACAAGACATTAAGTTGACGAGCTGGTCTATATGCAGCAGGGGGGAAACAATCCTTGGGGCATGCCTTATTAAGATCGGTGTAGTCGACGCACATGCACCACTTTTCATTTGCTTTCTTGACGAATACTATATTAATGAGCCAAGTGGTGTATTTCTCCTATTGAATGAAGCTTGCTTAGAGCAGCTTCTACACTTATTAATTGCGGCCTAGCATTCAAGGGCAAAGTGTTGTTTCTTTTGCTTGACGGGTTAGACGTAATGCTTCTCCGAGGTTAGACATATGGAGAAGGCACTACAATGAGGCGAACCAAAAAGAACAAAGAAAAAGCTAGCAAAATTCGAGCAGCTACCGAATGAATATGACACACCACTCAATCCTACTCAGCTTACAATCTGCTGAATATGATACACCGGTCCGAATTAAAGGGTCATTCACCACTGTTCCTTACTAAAGGGAATAAATAAGAGTTAAGAATTAACAAGAACACTAAGGTTGCTCAAAGAGAATAATTCTGTATTGAAAGTTAGATGAATATCTGTGTATAAGGAAAGTAGGGGTTTATATACTTGCCCACTAGGGTTATTTTACATGTATGAAAAGACAAAAGGATATTTTACAATTACGTTTCATTAATCATACTAAAAAGGGGTAAAATGGACAAAGAATATCTAATATAGAAATGAAGGAATTATTCTGGAACATTATGTTAGAAGGTATGCGTCACTTAATGGCTTATGTTAAGAGTACGATACACAGGAAAAAGTAAGAATACTAGGAATCAAGGGGCGACCTAATCTAGATCAGGTTCGGAGTCAATTAGTTTAGTAAAAGGGTTAGCTGTCTTGAAGTTAGACGCTAATGGGTCAGGTCGATAGCTCAGCTTGGCTAGTTCGGGGCTATCTTTTGGATTAGGACTTCGCTATTAGGCAGGAACATGTTGGACACACGTGAGGATTTGATAAACAGGTTGGCAAGAGGTCGGATTGGGATAGGAGTCCCCATCTCGGCTATAGCTTAAAGCTAGCATTTTTCAGACTTGGCTTCTTGTGATCAGTCTACCGGATTAATTCTTATCAGGATGGCAGGATTAACATTTAAATGGTGAGTATTCTTTGGTATGTTGATGATCCTTGGCATCTCTTTTAGCATAGACATGAAGACATTTGAGTTTTACTTAAGGAAATTTGTGAGTTTGGCCTTGTCATTATTTGGCAATTCGGCCCCCATTTTGGTTACCATTCCAAGGGCATCGAATATCTTAACTTCTATGGTTTTTTCTATAGGCTCTCCTCATATTATGGAAGCAGATGAGTTGGTTGATTCAATATTCATGACATTGTTTCTGGATTAAGCTTTGAGGTAAAGCACCTTGAACAAAGTATGATCGCCTCTAGCCTCGCCAACACCAGTGGATGTAATGAACTTCTCTTTGAGGCAATTTTGGTTAATGAGCATGTTGAATTTCATGATGTTTATTCTACTAAGGATGGTACTCTATGGTGACCAGACATTGACAACAATGAAGTCTATCAATGGTGTGGCGATGTGTTCGTCATTACCTTGTCAAATGGATAGGGTAATGATTACCTTAGTGAGCATTAGTCTGCCACCCTTGAACCCTGTGAGGTTATGTTTGTACTGTTGAAAGGGTTAGTCGAACTATTCCTTCATTCACTTAAAAGCGCTATAAAAGAGTATATTCGCTGAACTTCCACTATTGACGAACTTTTTGGGGATGTTGAAGTACTTGATTTCTACGTTTATAATGAGTACATCGTTATGGGGTAGGTCAAGTCCCTATTCATCCACATCGGTAAAAGTAATTGTCATGTCATTTTTCAGCTTCTTATTTCTTATGATGTACACCTCATGTTTGGCTGTTATGGTTATATTGTTTTAGAGAAGACTGGGTTCATTGAATATGGTGTTGATTTGGCCTTGTCATCCCCTACGATTTTGTTCATCAGTAAGGGCATTGGCTTGCTAATTTTGATGTAGTTGTTGTTGATTTATTCTGTTGGATTTGGTTTTTTCTCGTCTACAACAAGGTGGTTGATGTGACCTCTATAAACACAACCTTTGACTGTATTCTTAAGATGGTTGTACCCATTGATGTTGTGTCCGTGTGTCTTGTGATAGTTGTAGTACTTTCTTGAGTTTGTCCCTTGTGGTGTTTTGCAGATGTTGGGTGGTTGCAAGAGTTACTCTTGGACTTCGTATATGATTTCACCTAGTGGAGTGCTTAGGAGCATGTACGAGGTGTAGTCTCAGAATTTTTTACTTTGCTCATCACACTTTTCTCATGTTGGGGGTCGTGGTCTGGAGTCGTAAGGCCCCAAGCAGTCCTTTGTTGAAATGTACGTACTATTTTCCACTTCAAAATGAGCTCTAATGGCATCTTCTTAAGCTATATATTCCTTGGTGACTTTCATGAATTCAACTAATGATTCAGGTTTGTCCAATGAGATGGTGTTGAAGAGATTTCTATTAGGGTCTATACCTGTTAAGGGCACTTGTAGGGTCGTTCTTATGTTTAGCTTGGAAATGTGTAGCTTTGTTCAATTAGAATGCTTGAGATATGCTCGTAGGGTTTTGTTAAGGCGTTGCCTAAGATTGTAGAGAAGCGAAAGTCTCTTTATGGGACTTAAGAACTGAGGAAGTGTTGTTGGAATATGCTTCCTAAGTCATCAAATGAACATGGGGAGAGTGTTAAACTAAAGTAAAGCAGCTTTTGCTAGCATGCTATAGAAGGCTTTACACATAATGGCATTTGAGAAGTCGTGGAGGTTCATCATCCTTTGAAAGTGGATTAAGTAATCGTCTGGGTCGATAGTGTCATCGTAAGTGTTGCAGCCTTGCACCTATAGGAAGCGTTCCTTCAAGGATTGAAGGGATGAATGGGCTTGTTGTTAGTATAGAGCATGGCAGTCATGCGGATTATTTGACTTTCTTTTGCTTGTGTATGTTGGAGGCATAGTAGATATTTTCATTTAGTTCGTCCATGTTCATGTCTTTGTAGTCTTTTGGCAATTGTCTTAGTGATAAGCTATTGATTGATTTACTCGTTGCTATGTACTCACCTTCCATGTGCTTTTTGCTGCCATTATGGTTTAGCCGTTCATGTAAGTCTTCGTGCGATTAGTGATTGTGCTGATTCTACTCGATTGAACGCATGAGGTGTATGGTATGTAAATTGTCATTCTTGGTTGGCTATGAGAAGGAGTCAACAATTACTTCCTCATTTGGGCCTTTTTGAGATGCATTTTTACATAATGCAATGTCTTTGTGCAAGGCTGTAATGGATTCACAATATTTTTTGTTTTCTTCAAGCATTTGTTAAACAAGTGACGTGAGATGTTAGACTTTGGGGTTTTCATTTTAAGGTTATGGAAGTGTTTGATCACCTCCATCGTGTTGTGATGTGTTTGTATCCTCCATCTATGAAGTTTATGGATTAGTATTTTTACTTTTAGCCATCGTTCTCGTAACGGCTTGAAACGGTAAGTGCCAAAATGTTGATTGTAGTTGAATCAATTAAGATAGATAGGCTTACATAGGGTTTAGGTAAGATGGACTTGGGCTTCATCTCCTACTCTTTGATACTTATAAAAAGCCCCTAGTAGGTGTACTTACAGGAGCCTTTTGATGCTTAAATTAGTAAGGAGGACCAAGAGGAGAAGAGAGTGAGCATTAAGGACCTACGAGGCAATACTCTCCTAGGATATGCGTAATGTGTATTGAGTGGGGAAAAGATGGGGAGAACAAGAAGGGGAAAAGGAGAGAATTCTAAGAGAGTAAAGGAGAGAGAGGATAATATGTCTTATTTCACGGTGTCTGAAACCTTTTATGCGAGTTACCTAGACACATAGTGATCTAGGGTTCATTCGTACTGGCTACCAGTAGATAGTGCGCTTCATAATAGAAATTGAGTTGCATTACGAGTGGTATGTTCTGGTTGACTAAACCACCGAATCTGCAACCTAAAGGTCTAATGGTTGTAGGGGCTGTTGGGTATGCTAGCTGTACTATGAATGTCAAACATTTATTAATGAGTTGTAGTGGAGAGCAGGCACTAAAGACAACAGTTAAGTCTGGATGTTAAGAGAGTGTCCATCAATGCTTAATCGATGGTGAACTGAGCCTCGAGCTTATGCTAGATGGTCAGTGTGTACTAGCTTAATGATCGAGACGACTTCATTTGAGTGAGATACTATGCGACTCATTAAGTAGGCCGTGGCATAAGGTAGGGGCTCGTCGATGGCTTGTCGACAGCTTGTACCCTTCTTAGCGTAATGCATGGATTTGCGAATAGGTTGTGGTGTAAGAGATGAGCTAATTGTTTGCTTGTGCACACTTCGATGTTCCCCTTGATGGGCTTCCCCCATTAGTCCTTAGTTTAGGCAAGAATTAGGTGTCAACATACACTAAATAGGTCAACGGTCTAGAAAGTCACACAAAACAATACTATCTCATAAGACAGAGTAGTTAAGACTAGCTCGGCAATTGAGTATTTGAGCAGTTAAGCTAGTTAGGCCTCTTGCCTTAGCTAGGGTTAAGGGTCTAGGTGCTTGATTCCCATTATCATAGTGGTAATAGATATTTAGGCACCAAGTACCTAAAAAGCAGGATTTTCTGTTCATTGTAGATAAATTCTTCCATATGCTCTAAAGGAGACGATTCGAGATACTATAATATCAAGTTTGAATTTGACTGCAATAAAAATTTATAAAGTCTAAACTCGATTGAACTTACATTTTAAGCTTGATCTCCACTTAAAGTGATCTAATTTAGAGCTCAACTTTGATTAATCTTGTTTAAGCTCAATTTATATAATTTTTCTAGTTATAGTAATAATAAAATCCATACTCAATGAACTCGTTTAATATTTATTCTTAACCCAACCTTGAAAAGGCTAGCATGTTAGTCAAACTAAATGTTATAAAGCTTAAGTTTGACTAGCTCAATTATTTAGTAGCTTGAGCTCAACCA
Organism: Lumnitzera littorea; assembly: GCA_024138015.1. Taxonomy (NCBI): domain Eukaryota; kingdom Viridiplantae; phylum Streptophyta; class Magnoliopsida; order Myrtales; family Combretaceae; genus Lumnitzera; species Lumnitzera littorea. The sequence goes on from JAMXBB010000008.1 coordinate 20,816,487, forward strand.
CAAGCATGACTTGGTTGTTTAGTTAAACTTAAGCAAATATCAAGTTCAACTTTAATGTCTTGTGAGTAGTTTGACTTCTTTACACCCACCTATTAGATGCTAAGTATTTTGGAGTTCAGATTTATGAAAGTCCATCTTTTTTTTTTTTTCATTTAAATCAAATGACCCCATAAACTTTGATGCATGTGTAAATATGTATCTTGAACTTTCAAATGTTGTAAATAAACTCTTTAAATTTTCATATTTGGTAAATAACCCTCAAAGGTTATAAATAATTCCCCTGAACTTCAATACTAGGGCAAAAACACTTTTTTTGACTTATCAAAATATAATTTAATATCCCTTAAACTTAGTCTTTAGTGTGCATTTTTTGAACTAAAATATAAACATCCTTTATATTACTAATTTATCAATATCTAAGGGTTATTTGTGACATTTAAAAGTTCAAAAGTTAATCACATCTAGGTTAAAGTTTAGAGATATTACTTTTATTTTTTAAAAAATTTGGATCATTAATTTTTTATGAGAACTTTTACGTTTAGTTGTTATTTGTTAGCCTAAAGGGGGTTTGAATTTTCTTTTAGGCAATGTTGATCCTAGCTGTGTTTACCATAAACTAAACAAGTTTGAGTTTAATTTGCCAAGTCCTTTATGAGTAAAATTTGCATATTATGTGCAGTTACATATTAAATTAGGTTCCTAAGTCTTAGCATACCCATGCTTTGTTATAGGTATGTGATTAAATTCTCGCATTTTAGGTTTTGGAGCATGACGGTACCTTTAACCATCTACTTTAGTTAGAATAGAATATGTAGAAGTACTACGATTCTTTCATATTTTTCACTATACTATCCAAATTTTCTCTCGCAACTATCATCTCCCCATTTGTGTCTTATTTTCCAATTCATTTATGACTCTGATACAGTATGCGACAGGATTCTATTTTATTGGTATTCGGGGGACTTACAAAAAGGTTAAAAGTAGATATTTTCTCTCTTTTGATTGTCTGTTACATACTAGAAGAACAAGTATGTAGACAGAAAATTTCGTCTTCCTCTGTTAAGAAATGTTGCGGCGGTACCAAATACATCACGCAGGTCTTCAAGAATAAAGGATTCACAAATCACAATCTTTAGTTTTTCACTTTTTGTAATGCTTCCAAAGTAGAGGCACTGTTAAGAGAAGAGTAGAAACTTTCAAATTTCAAATTTGTGCTATTGTCATCATAATTGCCTTTTCTTTTTTCTTTTTAAGTTTAAAAATTGAATAACTTGTAATATTTTATTCTTATTAAGATACTATATTATCATTATTTAATAAGTTATTTTGGACGTAAATCTTCAAGCTTAGATCGATTCTTTTAGAGCATAAATTAAGTCCATAAAGTCAAGACCAACTCTGTTTAGAGCCTAGACTAAGCTCCTTGAAACTCAATCCACCTCGTCTTCTTTCAAGCTAAGCTTCTAATGTTCGGGATAACCTTGAAAGAACCAAACCAAGCTCCGAGAGCTTGGCCGACCTTATTAGAAGACATCTTTGACCTTTTGTCTAGGTTCGATACTTTGGATCTTGAGCCTTTGAGTCCATGATGCACAGGTAGAATCCACAAATTTAAAAGAAGACTAGATAAAAACAATTTTGCTAAATAAAAAAAAAGTCTAAAGTTGATACGTACTTAACTTAAGATTTTCAACCATCCTATCAAATTTATACATCAACAGGAACAACAATAGTAGTTATTAGTGTTGTTAAGACTTTTATTTGATTTTTATTTGTTTCTTTTAAAATATGAATAATTATTACTTTCTCATCCTTCTCATATTCAACTTGCATCAAATTTTTCCAATGCATTCCAATTTCCTTTGTTTTGTCTCCATGTAAAGCCACGTGTATACGTATCTGCAAAAGAGAAACCTAATTATTGCTCAGTGATCTCACCATCTCATATATATATATATATAAATAAATGATAAAGAGTCCTTATGTATGAAATATCAGATAATACGAATAGCAACAAAACAGGTTTGAAATAACACCAGCAATGACCTACAAAAGACTCATGATTGGGCATATGTACAAGGACAAACTAATAATGGGGACCCTGAACAGAGGAGTCGGTAATTTAATTTAAAAGACGTGGGCCTGAAAGCGGAGAAACTTCAAATTTGGGGTCTGCGCCTTCTGCGGTATTACAGGGATACAACAGCTGGCTAGCAATTGCATAAGTTGACCCAATCTTGCCAGCTTTCAACTTTGGAAGACGCACACACACACACAACTGCTCGTTTTCGTTGCTCACCTCAAAAATCTTCAAATAAATCCTAAAGCTGTTGTTAAAGTATTACGTTGCTGTTTTTATCTTTCAATGATGGTTTTGAGCCTTTAACGTTGGTTTAAACGATATATATATATATATATATATATATATTTAATAGTATAAATACTAGTTTTATAATTAAATGAATTAGATTCTAATTTTCTTCGGTTAAATATATGTAATGTTGTTGAAAATATATATATATATATATATATATTTTAAAGCAATATCAGAATCAATGCACATTTTCCATTCTTAGAGAATCTATCCTTTGTAATAATTTTGGTGTTGTATTTACAATTGTATCAAATTAACAAGAAAATATAACCATCAAAGGTATTAACTTTTTTCCGTATCTTTTTTGTTCTATCATATTTTAATGTCTCTATCAACTGCTTCGAGAGACACAAAGTATCTCTTCAGCTAAGTTGGTAAATATCGATGTCGGATGAAAAGAGCCAAGTTGGGGTTTAATTTTGCCCATGAAAGCGTCGGCCATTTTATTCTTTCTTTCCCTTTTTTTCCTCAAAAAAAAAAAAATTGTACTTTCTCTTACGTGATCAACTATAAATTCTAGTATAGTCAAACCCAGATAAATTATTACAATTCAACTCAGTTTAATTCCAATTCAATTACGGTTTAATTTCCGATGGAACCTGATTTTTTTTTTAATTTTTAATTTTCATATATATTTGGACTAACCACTTAGTTCGGATATAACAATATTAATAAATTCTACATGAATTTGTATTCTTTGATGTTTGTCATATATAGTTGAATTCAAAGATTAGTAAAACTGGATAAGAAATGTTTATGATCAGTTTCTTTTTGCTTGTATTGTCAAAATTGTTGGAACATTCATTTTTGTATGGGTTTGTGATAGAAGGCACGAAAAATAGCCATATACAATTCTTATCCAATGCTTGAACATAAATTTTATATTTATTAAAAGTAGGATAACGAATATTTATATGGAGGATATGCAATGCTTCTTGAAACCTTGAACCCGCAAAACACATATTCTAGAGAGGGTGAGAGACTTTTTATGAAATTACTTTTGTGCATGAATATAGGTGCTAAATATTTAGCACTAAAATCTATACTTTCAAAAATCCATCATGTCCCATAGATTTGAAGGTTAGGCCGCTTGATCCGTTCCGATTAAACACTAGTAAGCATAAGTGATTAATTGAGACTTCATACAAGAAGTAGGACGACCCAATTTATTTTGACCTGGATCAATAATGAAAATGTAATTTTTTGCCACTGACATAATATAAATTTTAATCATCATGAGGTAGACCAACGCATAAAACATTGGAGTCTAAATGTACTTGAATGTGATTTGACTATAACCAAGTTAAGCTCTTGTATCTCAAACAATCCATATGGTTCATCAAGTTCATCAAGTTGAACTAAAGTATTAAAATGTTCCACTTACTAAGCACATGAATTTTGTCAAGATTGATTTAGCTTTTAATGTTAAATTGATTTTAAATTGACTTTGATATGATAAAGAAGATTCTAATTGTTCAAATTAAGATAGACCTAGACAAATTTTATTTGATTTTAGTTAAACGTTTCAAATACTATTCGATTTGAACTTAACTCAATATCTAACTTATATTTTTCATGAGTTGCATGAGTTTAAAATAAATACTAATTAGGCGACATGATAAATAGGTTTTTTTGTTTTTGCTTTCCTTCGTTATTTAGTCATTACCACCTACTTCATTTTATAAGAGAATATCAAGTTCAAATGCACAATAAGTAACAATTTGTTTGTCAAATCGAGACATTAACTTCTTTTTAAAGTTCAAGTTAAACTCGAATCCTGTAAAACTTATGATTTTGATTTTTAGTTCAACTCGATATAGTACTCATCAAACTCGAAATAAATGTAATTATTTAAAAAATTATTATTTTAATAAAAATAATATTAATATATAAAATTTATTCGAATTTGATTTATATTTAAATTTAACTTGATAAATTATTTGAGTTTATCCTCAAATCGGTTGTATCTTGCGAGTGAATTTATCGTATCTAACTATCTATACTCCTGGCCTAAGCTTGTAACTTGTTGAGAATATGTGCCCATTTGCAATCTCCGATTCATCTAAAAAATTACGCTACACGTGGGCCAATTGCAACATTATCTCTATGGTGCAACTAAGGACATGCTCGAGGCGATGACATGCGACCGATACAATGTTTCTGGTTTTTCAAAAGATAATTAAGCTCAAACTTCAAGACCTTCGATTGCTATAATCTCTAATCCCGAAATAAATCATTTATGACATGAAATGGAGTAACCGAAGAAATGATTTAATGAATAATATATATTATATAATATTATGTATGGATAATATATAAAAATACAAAAAAAAATTGATATATGTGATGTGGAAATACTTCTTTATTTTTATTTATCTAATTTATTAAAAACTTTAGTTTTATATGGTTATCATCATCATCAACAGGGGAAAAAAGCAAATAGAGTGTCTTATTCAATTAATTTTTTTGTTGTCCTCAATCAAAACTAAAATATCTAAATAAAAATTTCTTGCACTAAATTTTCTTTTCAGCAAAATCTAAAAAAGTTTTGTAAATTTCAATTATATGTCAAGCTGAAGTCAGTCTTTTCCATTAAGTAAAAAGTGTCTAATCTCGCATGGTAGCTAAGGATACCCGTGGGATGGAGGAAAAATCCTGCTATATTAAATACAGATATATAAATATTATACATCTAAAAATGACTAGAAACATGAGAGCCAACACAAATAAGAATGTCAATATTATACATCCAAAAAATAATTATAAATATTATACATCTAAAAAATTTGTTAGCTTATCATGGTGCTAGACCCCTTGAGATTATTATGGGTCATAGCTCTTGATTTAATGAATAAAAATCCTTTCTCTTTGGAAAAAAGAAAAAATTATGGGATTACAAACTAGACATTTCATCTAGGTGTTGAATCGAAGGCCAAAAGCTGATTTGTCGAGCACCATATTAGATCTAGAATCCTTCTTCTTCCCCATTCCTTATTGCACATTCTCTCACTAAACAAAATCCTAGCGTGTCTCTCTCTATAATGTGCTCACTTGCAGCAATTTTTGCTTTAATTTGAGTGTGGAAATTACATTACCACCATCGCTGAGCACATATTGTGGTGAGATTTGGCCCTTTTTTGGGAGATTTTCATGGGTTCGTAACTCTTTCTCTCTCCAGGATAATTTTTACGTGAAGGTAATTTTTTTTTTTTCTAATATGACTTTTCTTATGATATACTAGATGTTATTAGTGATTAAGTGGTGGGTTTTGTTAATGTATAACTTATTCACATTTTTTGACATGTTTATGTGTAATTAGGAAAAAGAAAACAAAATGGTATATAAATATATGCATGTATACATGTGTATATATATGGAGTATATGTAATTGGAGAAAAGAGAAAAAAATTGTATGTAATTGTAGTATAACTAGAATATATATTGTGTATATAGTTAGAGTGTATGTGTATATTGCATGTGTAATATAGTGTGTGCAATTAGAATGTATATTGCTTGTGTAATATAGTGTATGTGTAATTAGAATGTATATTGCATGTATAATATAGTGTATGTGTATGAAATTAAAGTGTATATTGTAGTATATGTGTATAATTAATGGAAAATTAGAATTTATAATGTAGTATATGTGTTTGCAATTAGAAACTATAATGTGGCATATATGTTTGCTGTTAGAAGGTAAAACGTAATACATGTGTGTATATTTATGGTACAATTAGAATCTATAACATATTATAATTAGAATTTATCTATGTATGTTGGAGCACTAGTCATATTGTTGTTGAAAAGCCATCTTTAGTGATGGCATGTCACTAATGAGAACTAGTATAAAATTATTTGCTAAATGTAAACAGGTGAGAAAATGGGTGAAGTATGTATGATTTGCAACGCAAATGGCAACATTGTGAAAGGGAAGAATGGGGTTTGTTATGATAGGTAGACGATGACTGTAGTTAGAGTTCCGTATGGGGTAAGTTATGAATAGTTGGTTAGTATCATTTGCAGTCGTCTTTAGGTTGATTTAACAACCCATCAAATTGACTTGATTTACCGGTGTCCTATTGTTGGAGCTGGTAGGGATTACTTTTGTGCTATACCGATAAATGATGACTATAATGTTTAAAAAATGTTGGCGTGATGCTAGGGACGTGGTGGGATTAGTAGTTCTACTAAGGTTTATATTGAAACTAATGAAATTAATTTGCTTGTTGCTATTGAGTTTAATGTATTGCAGGAGAGTGATGTTGAGGGCTAGGTCAAAACTTAAGTACATGAATCCCAACCTATCTTAACTACCTAAGAAGTAAGTAGGAATCCAAGCATCCTTGAACCTAATATTAGTCTTGTGAATTAAGCTAACATGGATACAAATATTGAAAACACCATAGCATGTGAAAAAGTATTAGAGGATTCAGATGATATGAAATTTGATACTGGTAATTTGACAAATGAGGATTGGCTTCACACTTTAGATGAGCCATGTGTTTCGAGGATAGGGAATGATTGGTAGAGTAGGTTCCCAACACATGTGGATGCAACCGAAAGTTTGGAACCTGTGGCATTCAATATTACTAGTATGGATAGTGGCTATGATTCCTCTAAATGATTAGGGAGTTTCGGTGATGAATTCAAGGTTGGCATATGGTTTTTAAAAAAGGAGTACTTGCAGTATGCGGTCAAAATGCACCACGTAATGAACCATTATGACTATGTTATGGTGGAGTCAGAGTTCGAAACTATGGTTTATTAAATGCAATGATAGCGCTAAAGGTTGTAAATGGAAACTTCGAGCGTGCCATAAAAAGTAAATTGGTTGTTTTATGACTACTCGATTTACAAATTTGCACATGTGTTAACCTTACTGTTAGCTAGGTCCATCCATAGTTAGAATTAACTACTTTATCCCAGTATATTATTATGGAGGTACAAGAATCCCATAGTGTTAAAGATAAAACATCTACAAGTAACTATCTATAAGTAGTTTGGATATATTGTACTGTAGACACCTTATTTTTACTATTTCTATTTTATTAGTTTTATTGAGCTAGGAAAATAAAATATAAAAAAATAATAAAGATAAAAAACGAAAATTGATAATAATAAAATTGAAGTGTCAAGTCGTATCGAGTCCAGTTGTATTGAGTCGAGTCATATCGAGTCCAGTTGTATTGAGTCGAGTCATATCGAGTCTAGTTATATTGAGTCGAGTCGTATTGAGTCTAATCGTATTGAATTGAGTCGTATTGAGTCCAATTGTATTGAATCGAGTCGTAGTGAGTCTAATTGAGTCAAGTCGAGTTATATCAAGTTAAGTCGAGAGTCGAATTGAGTCGGATCGTTTAATATCAAATCGGATAATGGTGAGTAATCAATTTAGTAAATTCTAAGTCATTGAAAAATTGGGCTTCATTAAAATATTTTAGTCCGATCCGAAATAAAATGGATTTTTTTATCTAATTTATATCGGGTTAGAATAGACTTAAGATTTACTAAGTAGACTATTGGGCTAAATCAAACCAGATTAGATCGGGCCTGATAAAAAGAAAGCCTAAATAGAGTTTCTAGAAGTTAGGTCAAATCTCCAAAGAATCAATATTAAATCTTCTATATCTGAGATATGAAAGATTCAATTGTAAGTTTATAAATAGTAAGTTGGCAAGTGACGTTGAATACGTTTTTCAGTTACATACGCCCACTTGATCACTGTCCATTGCCATACTTAATCATCGAAGCACACATCCGTACACTGCCATACTTATCAAATTCTACAGCACATAATAATCACAAGCACACAACACCTCGTTCCATACAGCAGGCCATCATGTCCTTCACAAACGATAAGCACGGCCCAATACAGTAGCCCCCATACACACGAAGCATTGCATTGCCCACACAATCTACATCGAATCACCTAACATGCATAACCCTACCCTTAACTGAACAAGCCACATGCTACACTCTACATCGAAGTCCCATGCCTATACACCTATACGCCCTCGCCACAACTGACACCAACCCTTGCACACCCTACTTTCGATACAAATCCCACAACACCAATAGCTACTGTACATATCACCACACACTTGCACACACTGACCCCCCTGACAGCACACACTTACATGCCAATTGACTCGATAGCACACACAAGCCAACGGCTTAATCTATGTTGCTCATGCTAGCACTTTACACTGCATTACATACACTCACATACGACTCCACACAACGATCAACGCACTGCTGATCACGAGCATTCATGAGTTCATACACATCCACGATCACACTTCTTCTATTCACTCCAGATTCATATGCACACGTTGCACACGATCCGTTACTGTACATGATCACACACAATTCACTACAATGCATATGTTGGCTACTCCACACATGCTGCACACGATCACAAGTGTACTGATCATGTACAGTTCAACTTATTTAGGTAAAAAAGTATTATTATTATTATTATTTATTTTATTTTATTAGTTAATTCAATTATTTTTACTAATTTATTTTTTTAAGTGTATTTTTTTTATTATTATTTTCATATTGCTTTTTTTTTTTAGATAATCTCAATTTTTAAATTTAGCTCAATTATATTTTTTAGTGAAATTGCATTTTTTGAAAAATAGTATATCTTTTCTCCAAGATTTGTATCTTTGGAGAAGATATATATCTTAAGAAGATCTTGTATTTAGGATTTAGAAAAAATACATGTCTAAACACATATCTTACAGTTAAGAGTTAAAAAAGATACGCATGAAGATACGTATCTAGATAGGTATCTTAACGTATGATACAATTGAGATTAAAAAAAGATCGTATTTAGATCGTATATTAGTAAATCTTATATATGGGATTTAAGAAAGGTATCTTTTAACACGTAGTCATTTAAAAAAATAATAATAATAAAAATTTTAATCGGGTTTTTCAAAAAGATTTAGTTAGTTATGTTTTTTTTAAATAGATCCATGAAATTAGATTTTTTTAGGTTTTTTTAAAAAATAATAATAATAAATTATTAAATAATCATAAATCTAGCTTGATTTTTTTAAAATAAGAAATTCACCCACTAAATATTTTATAACAAAAAACTACGTTGATTTGATTCCGATTAGCGGGTACGTAAGCACATTAGGGACAACTATAAAAAAAATTTAAAAAAAAACTTTTTTTTTCTTTTTCTTGAAATATTCATAATAAAAAAAGAATAAAAAATTTATTTTAGTTATATTTTGTATACATATATATATATATATATATGCTAGTATTTTTTTTAATAAAAATATAAAAATAAAGCCCGTTAAGTAATTTTTTTTTTATTTTTACATGATGATTTAGTCTTAATAGGTTAACTCCCGAACTTTTTTTTTTTTTTGTTATTTTTCTAAAAATTATTTTCATATAAAATACGCGGATTAGTGGCTAAATTAGGGTCTTCCCACTCGAAAACCCTAATTTCATTTTTTACTAGTTTAACTATTTAAGACTCCAACTAGTTAATATTAATTTAATATCGAGTAATTTATATTAAATAGGTTGAGCTTAATATAGACTGAGGTCTTTACCCCTGCCTAATGGTAATAAGCGAGCTCACTCATGTTTTTATGTAGCCTACTAGGTTTTTCTTTAGAAAGCCTTAAAGCTAGAGAGTCTAAGACCTATAGACTTACCCTCTTGCATTGTTCATTTTGAAAAAGGGGTAGTTATTTTTAAATTATAGGAAAAGCCTTATTATTCCACGATCGATTCGGCTTTCTTTTTTCAACAAAAAAGGGAAATTAAGAAAAAAACTAGTGACCCTTATATATAAGTATTTGTGAGCTTCATTTTTTTTAAATCCTATTTTAGACCTACTTATATATAAGAGTACTTTTCGACCGCAGATTCATAATATTTCCTATAATTTATTAATTACCAATCCCTATTGTATTATATGCGTGTGTAGCATACTATATTCTTTTTTTATATTTCATTTTTTTCTTGCTAATGGTCGTTTTCATGTGATTATTTTATTTCTTGTATTACATGTGTTTCATTTTTATTGTCTCTTAGTGTGTAAAAGGCTATGTAATAAAAAAAAAAATTGGAAAAGCTATAAAATTATTAATATCATATCTAGCTTTATTGTAAATTTAGTGGTCCCATTGTAAATAATCGCACCATTTTATGTTTTTATGTAATATAGATGTGGAAAGTCAAGGTAGTGTTAGTCCCGAGCCTGTCCATGAGGTCTAGTTGGATAAGTACTCCTTCCTCGAGGCTATCTTGAAAAATTAATTGAATCAGCTTCTACCTGCTGAGCAAGATCACATTTGTAAGAAAATTAGGTTGGTCATATCCCTCATGTAGGTCCAGCTTCATTAGCCCCTAATTTAAGCTCTTATCCACCATTTGGATCCAAAATCTGCAACTTTCAAGTTTGGCCCACATGTGTTGACACCTACTTTAGAAGAATACTCACAATTACTTAGTGTCCTACCTCTTGAAGTCGGCATAACTGTCCCAAATCTTAGAGTCCAACCTGAGAAAGCCTTCATGACTTTATTAGGAGTAAAAAAGGCAACTCTAGCACCATTCTTATCTTCAAAAGGCAAGAAGTGTCTTAGTAGCTTAAGGCTAGTAGAATGGTTTTCAAGCCCAAACACTTATTACAAATATCGTCAGATCTTTTGCAAAAGATATGAATCATTGGTTGAAAAGAGGGTAAATGCCTTTATCGTAGCAGTATTTAGGATAGTGCTATTTCTCGTCAAATAAGGTTAGGTCCATTATAGGGTAGCCAAGCTAGTAACCTAATTCTTAATTGGTAAATCCTATATATCGGTGTTATTGGTAGAGCAATTTAGGATACTTACCCACTTAAGGAAGCAAGGCCACGGGTGCTTTATGGCTAACCCTACAATTCTTATTGTATGGTTTTTCAGTCACACACAAAGGTATGGAGGGAACTTTCTCAAAGCATCCTTGACTGAGAACGTCAATCTGATTGACAACTTTGCTCACTACCTTAAGGTACCAGAAGAAGCTGAGTTTAAAGGATGGGTATCAGTCATAAGCAAGATGCAACTAATTGATTTTATGTGGATAGCTAGGTAGAGTAACTTCACTCAAGCCATCCTAGGGTACATTAATTATATAGGGGTCCTTCTTATCGATATTATGAGTTATACAAGATATTTCTTGGCTTGTATTGCTAGACAACTGGGTCCCCTTTAGGAGATAGGATATAAAGACTCCTTAAAGGATTTTACGTTGATAAATCAAGATCCATATTTACCCATGGCTACTCTAATTCAACGATTAGCAGAACTTGTGAAGCTGTAGGAATGAAGGGAGGTCAAGAAGATAGTCAATGTGGGAACTTTGAGGGGCAAAGTTAGAAAATATTGAGCTACCAAGCAGCTCATTTATGATCAGTTAGAGAAGACTGGAAAGGTATAGTATGAAATTCCAAACGTATTCAAATACGACTTAAAGCTAAAATATCTTTCACTTACCAAGCAGGCCTATCGAGACATCATATGAGCCAAAGTCAAAGCCTCATTCTAAGAAGGCAAAAGAATCATTGAAGAGTTAAAGATAGAGAATGAGAGATAGCTGGAAGAGAATTAATTCTTGAGGAGTAAGATTTGCAAAAGAGACATTACAGTCCGAAGGCTTATGAGAGAAGTTGATGAAGCCCGTCTCAACTAGATCCGTTAGCTCTTATAAATATAGGATTTGAGTTTTTAGGAAGATTAGTTAGGAGTTTTTTTTTTTTTTCCTCTTTCTTTCTTTTCTTTTAGTCTATTGTATAGTTTGGATTTTATTATTATTAATAAATTTGCAGCTTTATTAAAAGAAAACCTTTATTGATTGCGCAGTCTTTTTCTCATTTTTTTTAATTTCTTAATGGTTACCTTTTAAATAAAAAATGAAAAAAAAAGAAAACAAAACTAAAAAATAAATAAACAAAAAAGAGAAGCAAGCAACAAAAAAACAAAAACAAAAAAATTTTAGTCTACAAAGATATCTTAAACTTATGTTTTCGTTTAGGATTTTAAAGATAGCACTTAAGCAAGCAGACTTAGTTAAAAGCTTGATATTCGCTCGTTCTAAAGCAAGAATGTCAACTTAGGGTACTGGAAATGTTAGTCAAACCGAGCCCAACCTAAGAGTTACAACCTTGGAAGAAAATATGAACAAGATGATCAAACAAATCTAAGCTTTTACTCGGGCTATTGGAATTCTCAATAATAGACAAAGATCTTAAGTCAACTCGAATTAGAATGTAGAAGCAACCCTTCCCCCTGGATTAGAAGATGTAAAATTGCTTCCTAATGCTGCGATATAAAGGAAGGAGATTGAGGAAAAACACCAAGAGATGGAAAGGAAGTTTATGTAGAAGTTGACCAAAAAGATGAAAACCCTAGAAATGGTTAACGGGCTTAAGCAGGTGGGGATGATCAATTTACCAACATATGAAGCTAATGATTTCTCGAAAAGATTTAAGGTTCCGGAATTTAAGAAATACAATGGGATCGGCTGTCTAAAGCTTCACACTAGGCTATACATCAGAAAAATGGCAAAATACATGAAATATGATAAGGTAATGGTCTAAACCTTTCAAGATAGCTTGACTGGGCTCGCCTTAACTTGGTATGCCCAACTAGACTTAAACAAGATCGATACTTAGGATAAGTTAGCATAAACTTTCTACAACTAGTATAAGTTCAACATCGAAGTAGCTCCATCCATGTGGGATTTGAATAATCTGCAGAAGAAGGCTAATAGAAGCTTTAAGGAATATGCTCAGACATGGAGGGGCATGGCAGCTAGGTAACTCCTCCCTTAACAGAGAAGGATCTGACTTTTGCCTTCATTAATACTCTCGGAAGCCCATACTACCAACATCTAGTAGGACACCTTACCTCTAACTTTGCAGAGATTATGGCCTCAAGGTGTTGAATCGAGGAAGCTATCGCTACCTTCTTAATCCTAAAGTAGTTGACAAGAAGACATCTCTAGTAAGATTTTCCAACAAAGCCAAAGAAGCTACTGTAAGCATTGTCAACACCGGTAACCTTATCATATTGATAGCCCTAATAGCCATGATAGGAAGATCTTATCCCCCACCGAATCTAAGTCAAAATAACCGCTCGCAAAGGAGACAATTTACTCATACTACCATTCCTTTAATAAAGTTCCTTGCACAACTAAGAAAGGAGAATCTCTTAATGTTTTTTAATATCAAAGGAGGGACAAAGGTCGAGAGACTAGAGCCCGAAGCTCCATTGTGATTATCACTTAGGGTAAGTGGGGTATTCTATGGACCAGTACTAGAGACTTGTACATAAGATCTAAGATCTTATTGATGCAAAATTGGTTTAATTGGATTTCATTCAAACTCCCGTACCCAACATAGGTAACAATCCTCTACCAGATCATGGATGCTCAATCAACATGATCATTGCTGAAGTGTTTGAACCAGAGGTTGATATAGATAGTCTCCCCATCACTATTGAAGAGATAGCTTGGAATTTGAGGTAAGTCGTATACTTGTAGAATATGAATCTCAAAGATAGAACTTGAACTAAACCAGCAATATATCAATTGCTGAAGAATGAGAAGATAAGGAAAGTTGACATGATGGCTATGATGATTCCAAAACCACAAAAGAGGTATACTCAAAAGGAGCTTAGAGAGAGGTATGAAGTAGGAGATCCAACGGTTGACACTTTAAGAGAGTCGTCGGGAAAGTTTGAGTATTTGGTCGATTATGTTAGTTCATCCACCATATATGCTAACAAACCACCCACTAGATGGGGTTCTGAGTTTGAAAAAGAAGATAAGCTTATTGTAGAAGCTAATAAGATAGCTGAGATGGTTGGGATGATTGGAGATAGGCCTAAGTCATTGGTTTTTAAGTACTATGGGAAGAATGAGAAGGTTGAAGAATTAGGTAAGCCCAAGAAAATTGCTTTTAATGTCCCGATAGCTTTAGAGAATTACAAAGCAGCCCCTTTGGATTACCAAACGGTAAATTAGACAATCAAGTCCTCATCACCTATGATTGGTGGGCTTACGCGCTCAAGACAAGATTATGACCAGAATGAGGAAGTCAAAAGGAAGACTATTGTAGAAGAGGCCTCTCGAAAGATCATTGAGGATACGAATGAGAAAGATCAGAATGTTGCCAAGAAGACAGTGAAAGCTAGTAAGTATAAGATTATGGATTAGCTAGCCAAAGTACCCACCTAAATCTCCTTAATGGGCTTACTGTTGTCATCAAATACTCACCGGGAAGCTTTAATCAAAATTTTGAAAGATGTCAAAGTACCTGAAGGGATTTCCACCAAAAAGCTAGGATTGGTGGTGAACTCGATATTCACAATGGATTGGATTTCATTCTCATCGAATGAGCTAGGGAAAGAAGGAGACCGAGACATGAAGCCCCTTTTCATAGTGGTCAAGTGTGCAGGGAAAGTGGTTGCTCGAGTATTGATAGATAATGGGTCTTCATTGAATTTGTGTCTACTAGTGACACTAAATTTGCTTAGAGTAGATTCGGCTGAGATAAAGCCCAGTTCAATTTCAAAAGGGCTTTTAATGGATCAAAGAGGGAGATACTTAGAGAAATTGGGCCGCAAGTCGAGATTGGTTCACAGATGTTTTCGATTCCATTTCAAGTTCTGGATATACCATAAACTTTTAATCTTCTATTGGGGAGGTTGTAGATTCACTCAACAGATGCATATTTTGTCTAGTCTACATGAGAAAGTGAAATTCATAGTCGAAGGGCAACTGGTTACTATTCTTGGAGAGCAAGACTGTAAGATCTACAAAGAGACAGTTATTCCATATATTGGGAATGAAGAATTGTAGGAGCTAGCTTTGTAGATTTTTGATGAGGTCAACATGATTGAAGTGTCAAGACAGGGAGTATGAGGTTGCTTGGAATAGACTAAGCAGCATATTGGAACGTTCGAGCTCGGATACGAGCCTACTGAAGAAGAGATCTAAGAAATGAAGGCCAAAACTAGAGGGAAGAGAGGAGATTAGCTGTATCATGTTCGTATGGATTTTCCAAACATCCATTAGACATTCCCAATACCAACATGTGTTCAAGAACCCAAAGTGGCTAGTTTATCCAACGTTTTGGCTTAGTAATGCAGCATCAAGAAGGAAGATATTGCCATCCCAGTTTTCTTGTGCAATTGGTTTTCCGTTCTTGTTAATAGGTCTTTTTAGAAAAGCAATATTAGGTCAATTAAGATCATTCGATTTCATACATAGTTCGATTAGTTAGGCCCTTTTCTTTCAAACTTTGAATCCATTCAATAAAATTAGGTCCTTTCTTTCTATCAATTCTTTCTTGTTATTTATTTATTATCCTTTTATGTTTTTCCTTTACTCTTTAAATGAGATAAAATTGATGAACATAATGAATAGCTCGCATTTGTAAACAATGAAAGTACCAATATCACCTTCAGCCTTGTTGGGTCAAACGTCGAAGATGATATTGAGACTCCAAGCGAAATACAAGAGAGTTGGTGTTGATTTGAACAGGGTAGAGTGATTATTGATGAACCGATAGTTGTAATTAATTTAGGGATAGAGGAGAATCCGTGAAATTTGAAAATTGGCAGTAATTTAGCAAATGATCAGAAACAAGAGTTGTCATGTTTGTTATCAAAATACTTAGACATATTCACCTGGTCCTATGAAAAGACATTAAATCGAAAAGGCAAAAACTTAGGCGGCTTAAGCCAAATATAGTTCTTAAAATAAAAGAAAAAGTGAAGAAATTATTGGAAGTCAAGTTCATAGAAGTGTCAGATTACCCCAAATGGGTAACTAATGTGGTGCTAGTACTGAAGAAAAATGGGAAAATTAGGGTATGTATGGATTTCTATGATTTAAACCAGGCGAAAATAAATGATAACTTTCCTTCACTGCACATTAATGTATTGGTGGACAACACGGTCATAAATTATCTTTTCTTATTTATAGATGGTTTCTTAGGATATAATTAGATCAAGATAGTATAAAAAGATAAAATCAAGACCACTTACGTTACCAGTTGGGGAACATTTTGTTATCGCATGATGCCTTTCGGGTTAAAAAATGTTGGGGCAATTTATCAGCGTGCTATGGTAGCCTTGTTTCACGACATGATGCATCAAGAAATTAAAGTTTATATAGATGATATGATTGCCAAATCCAAAGAAAATGAGAATCATGTGGATATTTTGTGAAAACTATTTAAGCGGTTAAGGAAGTTTCAATTGAAGCTGAATCTAAAAAAGTGCACCTTTAGAGTAACATCAGGCAAATTGTTGGGTTTTATAGTCAGTAGAAAAGGAATTGAAGTAACCTAGACAAAGTCAAGATAATTATGAACATGAATGCATTGAAGACTGTAAAAGAAGTACAAGGATTATTGGGAAGGTTGAATTATATTGCTCGATTTGTATCATAACTAATCGATAAATATAAGTCGTTATTCAAACTTTTGAGGAAGAATGCAACAATAAAATGAGATTAAGAATGTGAGCAAGCATTTGCTGAAATTAAGGAGTATCTTATGAATCCGCTAATACCGGTCACTCCTACGCCAGGACGACCATTAATTCTCTACTTGACAATCTTTCCTAAATCGATGGGATATATGCTAGGACAGAAAGATGAAATAAGTAGAAAAGAGCATCCTATATATTACTTAAGCAAGAAATTTATAGAAGGCAAACAAAACTACTCAAAAGTAGAAAGAACATATTGTGCCTTAGTATAGGTAATGCATAGGCTCAGGTAGTATACTCTTTATTATTTAGTAGAGTTGTTGACAAAACATGACCCATTAAGGTATTTAGCAAAAAAGCCAACATTGATAAAGAGAAAATCTAAGTGGCAGATGTTGTCATATGAATTTGATATCAAGTACATAAGTCAGAGTTCAGTTAAAGGGCAAGCAATGGTTGATCAATTAGGAAAATACCTACTAAAAGATGAAGATGATGGTTTAGAAGCTTAATTTCTTAATGAAAATGTGATGGTGGCGAATGAATTGAGCGGTGAGAAATCGGAATGGAA
This sequence comes from Lumnitzera littorea, assembly GCA_024138015.1. Classification (NCBI taxonomy): domain Eukaryota; kingdom Viridiplantae; phylum Streptophyta; class Magnoliopsida; order Myrtales; family Combretaceae; genus Lumnitzera; species Lumnitzera littorea. The sequence goes on from JAMXBB010000008.1 coordinate 20,833,948, forward strand.
AATATATTTTGATAGAGCAGCTAATGTGTTTGGATGTGGGATAGTAGTACTAGTATCACCTGAGAGTAATCATTTCCCTATAGTAGCAAGGTTAATATTTCCATATACAAACAATATAGCAGAATATGAGGCCTGCATTTTGGGGCTCAAAATGGCATTAGACATGGGGATATAGAGGCTTAAAGTGTATGGAGATTCTTCTCTTAAAATTCTCTAGATCCTAGGAGAATATAAGATGAAAGGTGAGAAGTTGATATCTTATCTAGAGTATTTACGCAAGCTGATTGAAAGACTCCAAGAAATATCATTCACTTACATTCCACGAACACAAAATCAATTTGCTGATACACTAACCACATCAACATCAATGATGAAAGTCACGGATGGTGGTATTATGATATCAAAAAATTACTTCAAACGGGAGAGTTCCTTAGTAAAGCTGATAGAAAAGATAGAACATTACACAAAAGATCACCAAATGCAACGTTGCTAAGGTGTATAGATGAAGAAGAAGTCGAGAAATTGATGAAAGTAGTGCATGAAGGAGTTTGTGGTCCTCATGTGAATGGGTACATGTTGGCCTGAAAAATCATGATGATGGGATATTTTTGGATGACAATGGAATCGGACTGTATTAGATACGTAAGGCACTATTACCTATGTCAGGTATACGTTAATAAAATCAATGCTCCTCCCTAAGAATTGCACGTGTTGTTAGCTCTTTGGCCTTTCTCAATGTGGGGGATGGATATGATCGAACCAATTTTACCAACGGCTTCAAACGAGCATAGATTCATTTTAGTCGAGATCAATTACTTTACTAAGTGAATGGAAGCAGCATTGTATGCTATAGTGACCAAAGGAATGGTAGTTAGGTTTTTGCAAAGAGACATTATTGCCAAATATGGTGCACTCGAGTCTATTATTACAGACAATGGGACAAATTTGAACAATAAGTTGATGGCAGAAGTATGCAACCAATTTAAGGTCAATCACAGAAATTCAACTTTGTATCGACCTCAAATGAACAGGGTAATTGAAGCTGCTAATAAGAACATCAAGAGAATCATTAAGAAGATGGCGATTACTTATATAGATTGGCATGAGATGCTTTCCTTTGCTCTTATGGCTTATAGAAATTTAGTCAAAATCTCTATAGGTGCAGCACTTTATTCATTAGTATATGGAACTGAAGTGGTACTACCGGTGGAAGTAAAAATACCTTCGTTCCAAGTGTTGTCAGAAATTCAGCTCGATGAAGCAAAGTGGGTGAAAAAGCGAAGGGAGCATTTGAATCTCCTAAATGAGAGGAAACTCGCAGCAATGTGTCATGGTTAGTACTACCAACAACAGATGATCCAAGCCTTTAACCAGAAAGTGTGCCCAATGTACTTCAAGGAAGGAGACTTGGTGTTGAAGAAAGTATTGCCGAATGCAAAAGACCCTAGGGGCAAATTTGCTCCTAATTATGAAGGCCCTTATGTGGTGAAAAGGATATTATCTGGAGGCACATTAAAATTGATAGAAATGGATGGCTTGGAATTAAGGGGACTTGTGATTTCAGATGTGGTCAAATTGTATTATCCATAAAAACTGAGTTCAATAAAGATGCCAATTTTTCTTGAGAATTGTTTATAGTTAATCTTTCATCGTTTACAAGTAAAGTTTATATCCATGAATGCTCTCGAATTTGGATGGTCATCAACCAACAAACACTTTGCTAATAAGCACTAATATGTTATGTTTCTTAGCCTCATACACTTAAACACAAAATACTTACCAATGCATTTGAGACACCAAATAAATTGAAATCAATTGTTCTTAATGATTTAATCTAGTTTTTTGAAAAGAGATTTATTTTTCAAGAATAATAGAGAGGTGGAAATAGAGACTTGACGACGACAAAAGTAGGATTAAGGCATGAGCATGGTACAGTTAAGAAGAAGACCTTATTCCAAAAAGAGAAAAGAAAGAAAAAGAAAAAAGAAGAAAAAGAAAAAAAATATGGAAAAGAAGCAAGTACAATATTTTGGTGATATTCTGTAGTCTAAATGAGTGAATATCGGGAGCCAATATGAGATATGCCGATTGGTTGCTATCTATGAAATTCTTCATTCCCAAGTAAAATCATCCTAAAACTCATTGAAAGAGATATTTAGGAAAATCTAAACAAGGTTTCTTGAAATCTCAAAGAGATCTATCCTCTTTAGATCATCCATCAAAAGAAGTGTTTTTTTAAATCTTGAAGAGATTTATCCTTTTCGGATTATACACCAAACCAAAACAAAACTTGAAGAGATATCCTCTTCGAATTATACGCCAAATCAAAACAAATCTCAAAAGGATCTATCCTCTTCGGATTATCCACCAAACCAAAACAAGTTTTTTTTGAAATCTCGACAAGATCTATTCTTTTCAAATTATCCACTAAACCAAAACAAGTGAATTTGACCTCAAATGGTTTTTGCCCTATCCTTTCAAAATAAACCCTATTGAAATTTTTGTTCTATCCTTTCAAGATAAACACCCTTAGGCCCTATCTTTTCAAGATAGGCCCCTTAACCTTTTGCTCTATTCTTTTAGGACAAGCATTCATTCGCCCAATTCTTTCAAGACAGGCAGTTTATCATTTACATCTACCTTTCAAGTTGATATTCTTCTTCAAGATAAAACACAGTTTAGTTGATTAGTTTAGAGTAAGGTTTGGCAAAAATGGGTATCTCTTTTGTCTTTGTAGCGAAGTTCTAATCAAACTTCACCACAAAAAGGGTAGCTATAGATAGCTTATTTTTGTCATTTCCATTTTATTAGTTTTATTGAGCTAGGAAAATAAAAAATAAAAATAATAAAAATAAAGAATGAGTCATATCGAGTCCAGTCATATTGAATCAAGTCGTTATGAGTTTAGTTGAGTCGAGTCAAGTTAAGTCGTATTGAATCAACTTGGATTGTTTAGTGTCAAATCAAATAATGTTGAATGATCAATTTAGTAAATTCTAAGTTGTTGAAAAATTGGGCTTCACTAAAATATTTTAGTCCAGTCTAATTTATTTAATTTATATTAGGTTAGAATAAATTTAAGATTTATTAAGTGGACTATTGGCCTAAATCAAATTAGATCAAATCGGGTCGAGTTAAGACCGGTGAATAGAAAGCCCAAATAGGGTTTCTATAAGCTAGGTCAAATCTCCAAAGAATCATTATCAAATTTTCCATATTTGAGATACAAAAGATTCAATTATAGGTTTATAAATAGTAAGTCAATAAGTGACGTTGGACACATTTTTCAATTACACATGCCCACCTGATCACTGTCCATTGCCATACTTGATCACCAAAGCACACATCTACATACCGCCACACTCACCGAATTCTACAATGCATAACAACCATAAGCACACAATACTCCGTCCCACATAACAGCCCATTACGTCCTACGCATATAGCAAGTACAGCCTAATACAACAACCCCCACATACACACGAAGCACTACATTGCCCACACAATCCATGCCGAATCTCCTGATACACAGAGCCTTGCCCTTGATCGAACAAGCCACATGCCACACTCCATACCGAAGTCCCACGCCTACATACTCGTATGCCTTCGCCACAACTAACGCCAGCCCCTGCATACACCACTACTGATACAAATCTTACAACACCAATAGCCACTACACATATTACCACACACCCACATACGCTGACCCCCCTTGATAACACACTCCTATATGCCAATTGACTCGACAACATACATAAGCCAACAGCCTGATTTATGTTACTCAGGACAACACTTTACACTGCATAACACACACTCGTACTCAACTCTACATAATGATCAACATACTACTAATAACGAGCATTCACAAATTCACACACATCCACGATTACACATCTTATGTTCACTCCAGATTTACACATACACACTGTACACGATTCATTGCTGCGCATGATTATACCTAATCCACTATGACGCATACGTTGGCCACTCCACATATGCTGTACACAATCACAAGTACACTGATCATGTGCGATTCGACTCATTTAGATAAAAAATATATATTATTATTATTTATTTTATTTTATTAGTTAATTCAATTATTTTTACTAATTTATTTTTCTAAGTGCAGGTTTTTTTATTATTATTTTCATATTGCTTATTTTTTTTTAGATAATCTCAATCTTTAAATTTATCTCAATTACATTTTTTTTAGTGAAATTGCATGTTTTGGAAAATAGTGTATCTTTTCTTCAAGATCCGTATCTTCGGAGAAGATACGTATCTTAACAAGATCTTACATTTACGATTTAGAAACAGTTGAGATTTAGAAAAAATACATATAAAAATACGTATCTAGATCGTATCTTCATAGATCTTACAATTTAAATTTAGAAAAGAGACATATGAAGATATGCATCTAAACACGTATCTTGCAGTTAAGATTTAGAAAAGATATATATAAAAATATATATTTAAATCGTATCTTAATAGATTTTGTATGTAAGATTTAGGAAAGATATTTTTTGATACATAGTGATTTTTTTTAAATAATAATAAAATTATTAATCATAATTTTAAAAAAGATTTAGTTAGTTAAGTTTTTATTTTAAATAGATCCATGAAATTAAATTTTTTTAGGTATTTTTAAAAAATAATAATAATAAATTGTTAAATGAACGTAAATCTGGCTCAATTTTTTTAAAATAAAAAATCCACCGACTAAATATTTTATAAAAAAAAACTACGTTGGTTTGATCCTGACTAGTGGATATATAAGTACCTTTAGGACAATCATCTAAAAAATAAAAAAAAATTATTTTTCTTGAAAAATTCGTGCTAAAAAAATAATAATTCATTTTAGTTATATTTTATATACCTATATATATCCTAGTATTTTTTTTAGAAAAATATAAAAATAATGCCCATTAATTAGTTTTCTTTATTTTTATATGGTGACTTAGTTTTAATAGATTAACTCTCAAACTTAGTTTTTTCTGGTTATTTTCCTAAAAATTATTTTATTAGAAAATACGTGGATCAATGGCTAAATTAAGGTATTCCCATCTAAAAACCCTAATTTTATTTTTTATCAGTTTAATTAGTTGGTGACTCTAATTTTTTTAAAATATTTTTTTAAACATTTTTTTAAGAAAAATGTTTCCTTAATTTAATGTCAAGTAATTTATATTAAGCGAGCTGGGCTTAATATAGATTGAATTAAAGAAAATCGAAATAGGACTCAATATATACACCTTAAGAAGGCTTGAGAGGCCAAATGTAAGGCAATTGAAAAGGTTTATGGGAAGTGAGAGGAGTCCTATGAAGTGCTCCATGAATTGTTATATGCCATGCAAGAGGCAAATTCAGGTACAATGGTCAACTAGAAGTGGATTAAAAGCGATACCTTAGGCCATGTGTTTTTTGATAGTGTTCTTAGCTTTCAAACCATGTGTTAAAGCATTCCTTCATTACAGGTATGACAATGTATTCTACTTGATTTATAAATTTTACAAAATACTTTCATAAATAGGATCCTTGATTAATAGTTGATTTCATCTCTTTCAGGCTTGTGATCTTGATTAATGGAACATTTCTATATGGGAAGTTTAAACATAAGCTTCTCATTATGACTTAAGTAGAAGGTGCAAACCACATCGTACCACTAAGGTTTGCACTGGTAGATGAGGAGTGTTAGGATAATTGGGGGTGGTTTTTAGAGTGCATGTTGACGTATGTAATGCATGATATCTAACTACCATGCTAACATAAAATCTGCTATAGAGGGTGAGAATGCGGTGTGGCTAAATGGTTTAACCATGGCACTGGTGCATTCATCATGTGAAAAGCAACTTTAATATCCGACCTAAAAACAAAGAGTGCAAGGACATAATAAAAAAGGTCGCGTTTTAGGTGCAACCTTATAAGTTTCATGTATACTATGATGAAGCCCATATAATGAGCTCGCACAATAGCTTACACTAGGAGATATGGACAATACGTGTCCTACTAATCTGTTTCCACATTATGGAGCTATATTTTTTGGATCGTGCACTCAAACAATTTGGTGGTGTTTAGGGGTACCAAAGTATATGGACACCCTTATATAGCTCCATGATATTGATCTATGTAGCTAAACTGAGATGAATTGGGCAACTGAGCACATAAATTAGCTAGATGAGTAGGTAAATCATTGGAACAAGATTGTACAAATACCACACTCGGAAGGAGCACATGCAGTAATAGATCCGAATTATGCTTTCTGGTACTAATTGAGGACGAGGTGGTACATTAGATGGACTGCGATCATGGTGGGGTACCTAGTATGTTGTCGCTTGTCTTGAGCTTCTTTCACTACACCTTACATGGTCAGTTAAGCATTTAATCATCTTTTTTTTTTTTTTTTTTGGCAAGCGGATTTCATTGATCAACTACCTTAAATGAGATATGAGGATGTCCTCATTAAGCAGCCAAATGTTAACAGAATCACTCGACAATTTCGAAGTATCACCTTACGAGAGCCAGATGATGCACCGATACTAGGATCTAATGTTGAAGGGGGAAACTCCCCATTAGAGGATGCGTCTCAAGGAGGACGATGGTGGGGATGCAGTTATGGTTGAGGCCATGGACATGGTAAAGCACAGCATGGGCGAGCACAACTACATATCAGAGATGATTGGTTACCCAAGCACTTGTTACCCTAACACCCTTCACCTTATGGATCTTCTCTACAACCCTTATTCCAATACCAAACCCTTGCTATAGGGGAAAGTTCCGATGGTCCTTCTCAGATACCTCTAACGCCCTTCAAGAGATGACCAGTAGATCTGGCTCTAGACATGGGCAAAGGGCTTACATAAGTCAACTCATCTTCGATACTTATGTAAATTCCCTTATTAAGCTCATCAAGTTAGGATCACTTACAGATTACTCAACTAGATCGCGAACAGTCGGTGCAGCTTCAACCCAATTCTTAGATGGATGACCAGGAGGATATGTATGCCTATAGGCATCACCAGTGGAGACACCCTTAGATAGGCATGCTTATATGTACTTGTATTGATTTGGGACACGTGTGTAAATGTACAGTTGCTATGTTCATCTAGTCAAACTTTGGATAATTATTCAAAAGTTGCTTAAATTTTCTTTTGTTTTGCAATAGATGATTGCTAGCTGAATTCTAGTTGAGTTTGAAACATTTGTAAACATTATACAGTAGGTGAGAAAGCTTTAGTTGATGCGTAGGATATATCATGCATTGGATATGTCTGTGGGTTTTCCTACTAATTTTTAAGGTATAAATGTTGTAAACTGTAGTTGTGTTCGGGATCAACATTGAAATAAAAATAGTGAAGAAAGTTATCCACTGATACGATCGGCTTTTGGAAATCTAAATATAGCTCTTTAAGCTAAATTCAACTTTCTAAAAGTCGATTTTACATGCAATGCTAAAGTCAGCTTTTGGAAAGCCGATTATATGGTTTGTATATAATCAACTTTCTAAAAGATGAATTTAGTGCAAGTTTAAAAACAGATTTTGAAAAGTCGAACTTACATGTTGTAGATTTGGGATTCTTTTCCAAATCGCAATATGTTTGGTGTTTTTTTTTTTACATTTTTTTTTTCTTTTCCCGCCACTAATAGCTATGTTTGGTGAATATGGACCATATAATCCTTATAAGGAAAGAAGTAAGATTATTGTGTGTTTATTTGGTTCCTAAAGTATAGTTACAATTTATTTACCAAGAAGATTAATGGTTTCACTAAAAATGATACTCCATGCGAATTATAATGTAATAAGTAAAAGTTTAACATGTGGAAGTATTTATAACCATTTATAGTAGTTGTAATTAATATCATAGGTGAGGTATGAAATTTTTGTCAAATCTTACCCATCATTGTGCACTTTACAATTTTTTTTGTACAACATTTATTTTATACAATTCTAGATACGAATTTTTAAAGAATATGCCTACTCTATCTTTATGAAATAAATTTTTCTATCATTTGATACATGATACAAAAATTTTATATTTTATCGACTGTCTTGAAATGTATTGTGTTTAGTGACTTAATCCACCATGCAAATCATAGAATGAATAAAATAATAACAATCAATTACACCCTCATGATTATTTCATATACTTCCTTAAGAACTAATATTGTTCATCCGAATTTTTAGTTCAAAAATAAATATATTAAATGATGTTGTTTTAAGCTCAAAATATTTATGTAAGATCCCTATTACATCTAGTTTAATGTTATATAGCTTGATTTTGATTTCATACATGTTCAGTATTTATTATAGTTTTTGCCCTAAAAATTGCTGAAATTGGAAATTTCTAAAATAAATTGATTTTTATAAAAATAATTGATGAAATTGACATATGATGAATTTAGGACATTTTTAATAATATCAAGGAATGTTAGAAATTATCTGGTATGAAAATGATATTATTTGTTTTATTAATCATAATTTAAGGGAAAAAACATAATTTTACATATTTAAGTGATAACCCAGATTGCATGAAACAAGTTGTTGGTTATATTATATAGATTTTTCTAAATTTATAGAAATTTTCGTAGATTTATTTGATAATCCTAATTATTTATTATGAATTTTCCTAGTTAAATAACTTAATTTACTAATCGAGACATGTTTGTAGTAATATTAGGCTAAAATATGTCAATTATTTGACTAAATCATAATTATGTGTATTTTGGTTAGACATGATCACATAGTGTTTTTGTCATATTTTGTAACGTTATATGGCTCGGGTTATGATATATACGTACTAGGGTTAGATAATATATGTTTTATTAGGAAATTATGTAAAATATATTTTATCTAGAAAATATGAAATAATGTGATAATGCTTGTTATATGGGTTTACATGTATATTAGAATTAGAAATATCATTTGGAAATTATCATTTTAAATAGAATACGTATTATGTATCGTCGAGATCATACGGACCCAAAAATACTAATTTTATATATTAGGTAATAAATTGGATAATTTTAGGTAATAAAATAGGTGATTTCATAATCTCACAAAACCATTATCCTACGATGACCTCTCCATAATTGAAACACAATTTGATCAATTAAATATACCTTTCAACCTAATCAAAATGATTTATTATAATTAATAATATAATTATGTATATCCATTAATATTAGCTAATTAAATATAACTTATATAATAAAACTTTAATAATTAAGTATATGTATGAATATAACTGTGTTTCATCATATATGAATAATATACTTTATATATATATGTATGTAAATAACTTCATTAAAATATACTATCTAACGTTTTTATAAATCTTACAAAAACTAAATCTGAGTTTTATATATATAATATTTCCAAGTAAATGGAATGCTGATGGTACAGACCTATCAGAGCAAACATCTGTACAACTTAGTTAGGATTATGGCTTTACCATTGATTATAATACTATATTAAAGTATTTGGAAGCTTAAGAGTATATTGTTTGTAGTTATAACTTAGTTGTTTGTGTGCATGCTGTGTATGTGACTAATAATCTATTTATGATGGAAGTTGAACTCCTTAGCATATCATTTTGCTTGATTGCATATTGTTGGTTGGTTTAAACTTATTTTGTCACCTTTAAATGGAAATAATAGAAATGTAACCTCAAACTGAACTAATCGTACATAATAACCCAATAGGGAAATGATTAGGTATGTCAAATCAAATACCAACGCTCTTTGATGAGGATAGTAGAAATGATACTTTTTCCTACTTATAGTTGAATTAAGTGACAAAAGATAAGGTTGCGGTAAAGTTGGTGATGTGACTCTATGGTCAAATATATGGAGGAGCACTACAATGAAGTGAACTAAAAGAAGGTAAAAGAAGACTAGAAAAGTCTAGGTAGCTATCAACTAGATATAACACACTAATCAATCCTACTCGACCTATAATCCATTAGATATGACTCATCGGTCTGAACTATAAGATCACTTCCCACTACTCCTTACTAAAGGAAATAGATAAGAGTTTAGGGTAAATGAGAATATTAGGGTTACTCAAAAGGCAAACTTGCATATTCTGATCATCAAAAGGTGATGTCTGTGTACAACAAATGAGGTTTATATACTAGTCCCACTAAGGTTATAAATATACATGGAAAAGACAAAAGGGTAATCTACAATTAAGATACATGAATAATACCAAAAAGGGTAAAAAAGACAAAAAATATTATGTAAAAAAACGTAAAGAATCCTTATGGAATGTTGTGCCGGAAGACACGTGTCTTATGGTTGCTAGTATTCTAAAATATAGTATAGTTCGGGCAAAGTGAAGAAAAGAGAGACTGTAGTTAGAGCTAACCTGATCTGGATCAAGTCAAAGCTCTATCATTCTGTCACTAGAGACTATTCAGCTTGGATTGTGGACGGGTATTGGAGGTCAACTTAGGAGATCATCTCAAACAGTTGTTTAAGGTTATTATTCTCGAATGTTGCTTGTGTCATGGTTCGGTTACTCGGCAAGTCAGCCTTTATGCTTGGCAGGTTAGTACATCTGCTCAGTAGCTTCAAGAACTATGTAAGTACATGTAAGAGCTCGATATTCAGGTTAGCAATAGAGTGAAACATGGATGTTAAGATATGAATTCTTATCTTGGATGGGGTATTGAGCTAATATTCTTTGCGTAAGTCCTTGGAGTCCTCTAGCTTGGCTGTGCGTGATTGGTCCTGAGAGTTGATTCCTATCATCTGCATGGGGGTTGAAAAGATTTGTCCTCAAATCCGAAGTGGTCTCGGGCTCTTGCTCTTCCTAGGCTTCTATGGGGTCTTCTTCTTGTAGTCAATGGGGAATCAGGTTGGATACATTGAAAGTGGAGGAAATACCATAGTTCTCGAGCAGCTCGATTTGGTAAGTATTATGGTTGATCTTCTTTAAGACCTTGAATGGACCATCAACTCATGGAGATAGCTTACTCTGTCTTAAGTGTAGAAATCACTCTTAACTGAGGTGAATCCATACTAAGCCTCCTAGTCTAAAAGAAGTAGGTCATTGGCCTCAGCTACCAATCTCTTATTGTCACTAGTTGAACTTAGCGATATTCCTTGTCACAGACTGATGTAGCTCTTGCAATTCTTGGGCTCGATCGACTCTAGATTGACTCTCTTCAGTAACTGTAGGGGTACCAATTAGATCTAGTAGAATAGTAGGATTGAGGCCATGATGACCTTAAATGGAGTCTTTCCAGTAATACTATAGACAGTTTTGTTGTATACGAACTCTACAATGCATAGATACAAATCTCAATCCTTTGAGTTCTTTCCCACGATAGCTCTTAATAGATTACCTAATGTCCCATTCACCACTTCAGTCTAGCCATTAATCTAAGGTTAGTTACTAGAGCTGAACACAAGTTTAGTCCCTAGTCCTTTTTAAGGAGTCTTTTAAAAATAGCTCAAGAATTTTGTGTCTTGATCTGAAACAATAGTTTTTGGCACTCTATGTATTCGAACAACTTTTTGCAAAAACAAATCAACAATATATAAAGCATTGTTAATTCGACGGTACTTAATGAAGTATGCCATTTTGCTAAAGCAGTCTACTACAATAAAGATAAAAAAATTTCCCCTAGATGTCCAAGGCAACCCTAGGACAAAGTGGCAACCCTAGGACAAAGTCTATGCTGAGGTTAGTCTAAGGTAAGGTTGGTATTGGTAGGGGCATATACCCTCCATGGGGCTCTCTCTTTCCTTTAGCCCTCTTACATACTTTATAACTACCAGCTACCTTATAGACATCCTTAGCCAAATTAGGCTAGTAAAAATTTTCTTACAACAAATTGGTTGTTTTGGTCTCTCTAAAATGACCAGATAATCCAACATTATGAGCTTTCTTAACCAACAGCTCACGTGTGGAACACCTAGGTATGCATAGCTTTTTTTCCTTGAAAGGATAACCATCTCAAATATAATAACCTCCAACAGCAACTCCATCTTTGCACTACTCTACAATAGGACCAAAATGAGAGTCATGAGCATGCTGTCCAGTAGTAAGTGAAAACACTAATAACTTCATTTGCAAGGTGGTTAGCAAGGTTTGCTAATGTGATAGAGCATCAGTGACTACATTAGCGCTTCTCTTCTTGTGTCATATCACATAAGAAAAACCTTCCATAAATTATAGCCATTTGGCTTGCCTCTTTGAAAGTTTGTTATAACTCCTAAGATACTTCAACAACTCATGGTCAATGTAAATATAACAAAGTCTTATGGCAATAAATAGTGTTTCCAAACAATAAGAGCTTGAAAAAGAGAGTACAACTCTTTTTCATACACAGAATAGTTCAAGGCACCATTAAGCTTCCTACTGTGGTAACTCTTTCTTGTACATAGAATAGTTCAATAAGGCACCATTAAGCTTCTCACTGTCGTAGGCAACGAGGCGTCGTTCTTACATTTATACTACATTAATGCCAATGCTTGACACATCGCACTCCAACTCATATGACCTGTCAAAATTGGGTAAAGCCAAGATAAGGGTAGTAGTGAGCTTCTCTTTGATCTCCCTATAGTTCTGCTCAACTTGGGCATTCCATCGGAATGCATCACTCTTTTTTGTTAGCTCAATTAAGGTGTCGGCAATGGTATTGAAGTTCTTAATAAATCGCTTGTAAAAAGAAGTAAAGCTATGAAAACTCCAAACTTCAGTAACATTCTTTGGCGTCAGCTACTCCAAGATAGCTTGGACCTTTTCTTTATCTGCTTAGATTTCTTCTCCTAATACCACATACCCAAGAAAAACCATTTCGCCTTAATAGAATGTACACTTCTCTAGGCTCCTAAATAACTTATTGGTGCGTGAAAGATCAAAAATAGCTCAAAAATATTAAACATGGTTGTTTAGATTGGCACTATGCACCAATATATCATTAAAGTACATGATTACACATCGTTCGCTCAGGAGGCGCATCACATAGTTCATAAACCTCATGAATGTGCTAAGCACATTGGTAAATTCGAATAGCATAACCAACCATTTGTAGAGACCATGCCTTATCTTAGAGGTAGTCTTCCATTCATTACTTAGTCTCATGCGAATTTGGTGGTAGTTACTTCTCAAGTTAATCTTCGAAAATATTCTAGTGCTATGAAGCTCATCTAACATGTTATTGAGCCTTAGTATTAGCTATCTGTACTTAATAGTGATACGGTTGGTAACTCAGCTATCGATGCACATGCACCATGAATCATCCTTCTTTAGGATGAGCAAAGCTGGTACAGTATAAGGAATCATGCTCTCCTTCACATATCCTCTCTCTATCAGTTTGACAGCCTACTTAGGGTTCATTTTGTAGGTAAGTAGGTTCAGTAAGGTAGCACTTGGCTACAAATCAATACAATGTTCAATGCTTCAGACTGAGGGTAATCTTTTAGGAAGCTCTTTAGGAAACAGGTCGAAAAAATTGTCAATCAATCTTCAAATCTATTCAGGTACTTCTTCTAGATCTCTCATCTCTAATAATCTTCTCATCAATAGAAACATAGGCTCATCAACCTTCTCAACAGCTTGGACCTCTCTTCAGCCCGGACCTCTCTTCAGCCCATCATTAGGGCTTTCTTCTTACTAGCTTGAATGAGTTGATTATAGGTTTCATTTACATATGTTGGTGTCATGGGTTACAATACAATCTTCTTCCCATCCTTAACAAAGGCATAGGTGTTCTTGTATCCATCGTGAATAACACGATGATCAAATAACCAAGGTCTTCCTAGTTATAGATGTGAAGCTCCCATGAGGATGATGTCGTACACTACTTCATTCCTGTACATATTCCCAATACTGAACCGTACAATTACTTGTTCCATCACGTGTAGAGTACCTTTATTGTGAAGCTAATGTAGCTTGTAAGGTCGAAGGTACTTAGAGGTTAGTAGTCCTAACCTTTGTATAAAGGACTATATGACAATGTTAGTACAACTTCCTTCATTTACTATGATGGTGTATAGTTATCCTTTGATGGTACACTTCTAATGGAATAGATTCTCTCTCTAGCCTTCCTCGGAGTTCGGTAAGGAACTTAGTACTCACTTCAGCACTAAGGCCATCATCTCTCCTTGGTCGGCATAGACGCAAGTTTCCTTTTTCTCTTAGGCTTCAACCTTCTTAACATTCTTCTCCTTTTCAAGCTTGCTCTTGTCAATGCTATTTACTACATCTCCTTAGAGCAACATGGTATGTCAGTTCGGACACTCAGCAACTATGTATTCAAAGCCCAAACATTTAAAGCACTTCAACTCGTTGGTCTTACGTCACGAGGTTTGTCCCCTTTCATATGTCCTTAGGGTCAGCTTAACCTCAGTTTAGCTTAATTGGCCTACTCAACCCTACTGGCTTGCTCGGCTTTCATCAAGTCAGTTGTTTCTCTCCTTGGCTCAAGAAGTTCTCCTCAACTCAGCATAAACACATTAGTATGGAATAGGGGCTTAGGAAAATGTTGGCCTAGGTTAGCCCGAGGCATTTCTTCTTTATTTTTTAACCCTTTACGCTACCTTAATGGCCTCTTCCAAAGTGTAAAACCTTTATACTTCTACAATATTACAAATTTTATATTTAAGTCCAAAAATAAACCTTAACATTGTATAAGCTTTGGGTTCATCCACGTCGACTCGAATCATCAACATTTAGAATTCTCTTACATAGTTGTCAACAGATCGACCTCCTTAGCGAAGTTCTTACAATTTTGTAAATGTGTCTTAAAAGTACATCTCGAGCATAAATCTATCTCTCAACAATCTCTTCATCTCTTCCTAAGTTCTTACACCTTGTCTTCCATCTCTTACTCTGACAACATTTAAATTCTTCCACTACATAACAACATATCCAAAGAACTTAAGTGTTGTAAGTCTCACTTAAATAGCATCTGTAGATCCATAACAGTTGAAAACTTTCTTTACCTTCTCTTCCTAGTCTAAATATTTATCTACATCTCCACTACCAATGAAGGGTAGGAGTTGGACCTTGACATTGTCTAGTCATCAAGGAACTCGACGTTCTCACTCTTGTGCTAAAAAATAATTAGCCTCTTCTTCTTCCTCTCCATTCACTTCGGCATCTATCTCCTCATCATCTTCCTCAATCTCCTCCAACTCCAGCCTTCATCTACCAATCTAATCTACTACTCCTCCAGCTCGAGGGGGTCAAACTGGGTAGTTAGCTCGACTACCTTAGCCATAACATCTCTCTAGAACATTTTTGAGTAGGTTATGGTGCGATACACCTTAGGATTATTGTCTATTAACTTGCATTGTAGTGACTAGACTTTCAACAAGATGATTGAGTCTGTTAAGTTTACTATCAACTGATTTAGGAGTGTTGCTATCATTATAAGCACGATCAGGTTGAGTACCATTACTTTGGTTACCAATAATACCTTGGCCATTTGAATCCAATATGGTATAATACTCCTCGAATAGATTAACAACACAATATACGGAAAACACTGCTACCTTACTACTTAAAACTTTGACTAACACACTCTAACAACTTCAACACCCAATAATCACTTGAATAGGATAGAAACGAACTTGCACTATTTTCATAATGAAAAATAGAGTAACAATAGGAACTGTACTTACTAACATACAAATCTTCACTACACAACTCAAAACTTCAAAACTTACTTCACATGAATACATTGAAATAGCTACGAAAGAAACATAGTAGCTACAAACAGCAAACTTGAACTAAAACTTCATTACAACTTAATACACTCCCTCTTGGAATTGTACTCTGATACCAATAAAGCTTATGTGTCTACAGGGTCGAACATATGGAGGAGCACCACAATGAAGTGAATTGAAAGAAGGTAAAAGAAGACTAGCAAAGTCCAAGTAACTATTGACTAGATGTGACACACCAATTGATTCTACTCAGCCTACAATATACCAAATATAACGCGCCAATCTGAACTACAGGGACACTCGCCGCTACTCCTTACTAAAGGGAATAGAGAAGAGTTAAAAATAAATGAGAACACTAAGGTTGCTTAAAAGGGAAACTTATATATTCTGATCATTAAGAAGTGGTGTCTGCATACAATAAATGAGGTTTATACACTAACCATACTAAGGTTACAAACATACATAGAAAAGACAAAAGGGTAATCTATAATTGGGATACATGAATGATACTAAAAAGGGTAAAAAAAGACAAAGAATATTCTATATAGAAATGTTAAGAATCCATTCAGAATGTCATGCCAGAAGATACATGTCGCATGGTGGTTGGTGTTTTGAAATATAGTATAGTTCAAACAAAATGAAGAAAAGAGAGTCTGTAGTTAAAGCCTCTTAATCTAGATTAGGTCAAAGCTTAGTTAATCAGTTATTAGAGAGTACAAGGCTTTGACTGAGGTTGAGTATGGGTGGTCAGCTCGAGAGATCGACTTGGACAGTCATTTGAGGCTGGTATGCTCAGATGTTGTATGCGTCATCGTAGGGTTGCTCAATAGATTAGCTTATATGCTTAATAGGTTGGTACGTTTGCTCGATAGCTGTAGGAACTATTCTGGCGTATGAGAGAGCTTGGTATTTAGGTTGAAAGTAAAGTGAAATATGGAGGTCAGGATAGGAATTCTTGTCTTGGATGGGGCTTTAAGCTAATATTCTCCATGTAAGTTTTTGGAGTCTTCTAGCTTGGTTGCATGTGATCGGTTTGGGGAGTTGATTCCTATAATATAAATTCCTAGTTATAGAGAATAATGGAATAAAAGTGCCTTTATAATCTCAAGAACCTGAACCCCCTAATGAACCATAAGAAAACCCACATCAAAATATACAAGTAAATATAGGAGTAAATGAAGAAGCGAATCCTTAGGAAGATCCAAAAGAGGAAGAATTTGTGTCAAAAGGTGCTATAGGAGGTAACGAAGTGAGTGAGGATGAGGTTTATGAAGTTAAGGAAGAGGGACAAGAGGATAGAGTTCCTAGTAAGGAGACCACAGCCTCTAAGGGTTCAAAAAGTGGGTGGAGCTAGTAGTTGACTAGCTGTACGATTTGACTTGTGATAATTCTAACCTTTTGACAATAGCTATTATATGTAACCTAACTATTTTGATGTATCTAAGTCATCTATTATCTTTTGTTGTAATGTTAACTTTTGGTGTAACCTTTGTAAATTGATATTATATTTTGGTTTTCAGCTTATGCACTTAAGGTAGATAAACTTATGTATATATGAAGTTGTAAATAGAAATGATGTATTTAAGAATTAAGTATGTAATCTTTTGATCTTGTAAAGTTAAGTTTGTAATCTTCTAGGATGTAAATGAAGTTTTATCAGAGATGTAAACGTATCTTATATGTAATTATGTGTGCAAAAAGTGTAATTTTATTAGTATTTGTATTGAATATGTTTTATATAAAGGAAGTACGGGATATGAATGATAGGTGATATATATATTGTTATTATCATTATATAAGCAAGGATATAATGTTACAGGTGAATATAGAAATTGATGTCATGTTAGAAATTTATGGCTAATTTACATTTATATTGTTTAAGTAGGGACTTTTGTACCATATGGATCTTTGAGTAACTTAACCTTACACTAATTGTTATATTGTATCTGTTGAGTGTAAGGTAAGTAGTTTGTCATTGTGATTCTAACTATGGCTAAGAATGCGAATAGAAATCCAACTAAGTGACATGAGAATGTTAAACCACCTCCTAATCCTCCTATACTATGGGAATTACCTAGGAATAATGTGCCTTTATCACCACCTCCTCTAAATATGTTGGATTAAGTCTAGTTTAGGCAAATGCTAGTAAATATGAATACCATAATTTAACAACAAGGAGCTTTGATCTAGCATCTTGTAATAACTAGAAATGTTGTAGATCGAAGGCCACTCGAGGTCGGACTAAGAGGGAATCGACCCCAAGAAGCTAGTAGGCTTCTTGAATTCATGAAAGCGAATTGATATTTCAAATGTGAGATGGGAAAGCTCAACTTAGTAGATGACTAGTTGACGCAAATTGAATGAAATTTTGAGGCCTTCAGGATTCCTAATGATAAAAAAGTTTCTTATGGTACTTTCTTGTTGAAAATTGGTGCATGAGTTTGGTGGGAACTCAATTGCATTGATTTCAATGATTTCAGGATTCCAGACGACTATTTGATGACCAACCTGACCGACTATCACCAATCCAGGCAGCATTTAGGCCATCCAACATACCCCTGCCACCCCATGGCCATCAGAGCATCCAAGAACAGTCAAGTCAATTTCCTACCCTATTTTCCGATAATTTTTTAAAAATAGTAAATTTACCTAGAAAATTATGAAAAAATATTGTAGTTAGGTTATTTTAAATATGCTTTTGTATGATATTTTTATTTTTAAAAAATTCATAATATTTGTATACTTAAGAAAACTACAGTTCATCCTAAGTTTAAATTACAAAATAAATGTATTAAATGATGTTGCTTTTAGCTCAAAATTTTTTTGTAGGATGTGTATAATATATAGATAATTGCTTTGTAGCCCAAATTTTGATTTGAATATTTTTAATATTTATTGTATTCTTGGGCCTAAAAATAACTCTAAAATAAGCTGAAATTGTGAAATAAATAGGAAATTATGAAATTAAATGATGAAATGAACATGCACTAATTTCTAGTGAATAATAATAATGTTAGGTTAGATTGAAATTAATATGGTGCAAAAAGGATCATAATCAAGTAATTTAGGATAATTTAAGGGTAAAATCGTAAATACAAATATATAGGCGATAGATCGAAAACTTGAAACCAAGTAATAGCTAAGTTTCCCATATTTTTAGGAGTCTATAGAAATTTTCGGGGAATTATTTGGTGGCTTGAACTATTTATTATGAATTTACGTAGTAAAATAGCTTAAATTACAAATCGGATATATTTTTAGCAATAATAAGTTAAAATGAAATAAATAGTTGAATTAAAACTATGTATGAGTGTACTAATCAGATTAGATGAAAATGATAGTTTTAATATAATTAATGATATTTTACTGACCAGGATACATTGTATATGTTTTAAATGAGACAATACTTATATTATAACATTATATTAACAAATCAAGTAAAATACAGTTTAATAACATAAATTACGTATAATACGATAATATTTATATAGATATGTACAATTGTATTAAAAACTCGAACTACTCGTTAAAAGTTATCTTTACAAATAAGATCCGTAACATGTGTCGTTAGGTCTGTATAAACCTAATGATATTAATTTTATTAAAATCAGACAATCTTAAGTAATATAACTTATAACTCTATAATATTCTAGAATATGCGTATTATAGTAACCCTATTGAAATTGAAATGTAATTAATAAATTAAAAGTACATTTTGATACGATCAAAACGATATATAATACATAATATTATAAATTACATATATTATCAATAATTAATAACTTAACTCAATATATATAATAATAAAACTATATATTATTGTGATAATATATTCTTATATATATGACCGTTTTAGATCAAACTTTAATATTTTTGTAATTATTACGAAAACTGAATTTGGGTTTTGTATGTGTATAGGATCTCCTAGTGGTCAAAATATTAACAGCTCAAGTCTTCTGTAGTGAACATCTGAATAAGTAAGTTCAGATTGTAGCTTCACTACTTGTTATGATACTGTATTAAAGTATTTGGAGACTCAAGAGTACTTCTAATTATGTTTGTAATTAGTTGTTTGTGCAAATGTCGTATGTGTGTATGATACTTAGTTGTAACAAGAGTTGAACTCCTTGGTGTGCTGTTTTGCATGTTGCATTGTATGTGTAATGTATAAACTTGATTGGTCACCCTTGATTACAACTAACGATTATTTAACTATAATGAAATCGAACATGCATAACACCCATTGGGAGAAACGATTAAGAGTGTCAGGCCAAATACCGACTTCCTTCGATGAGGATAGTTGAAATGGTTCTTTCCCCTTCCTTAGTTGAACTAAGTTACAGGTAAAAAGATCATGGCAAAGGTAAGGGCTGTGGTTCGAAGGTGATCATGGGAGGAAAGTGTTCTCCATTGCATAAGCTCAAGTTTGGTTTAATTTGAGTCGTGATAAAACTCTTTAATCCGGGTTGAGGCGGATGTAATTTCTCTAACCTTACAATGGACTGGACAACATTATATGATGTTTCATTTGATTGATTGCATTGCATTGCATTTCATCATAATTAATAACCTTGCTTGTGATTGTTTAGTACTCTTCTGACTTTGTCACACTTACTAAACTAGTTGTGCTCATATCTCCATAGACTCTTTTACAGGTACTGAGTGAAAACAAGATGTTCCGATACCGCTAACCTTAGGTTAGTGTGCTATTGACTGGGAAAGTGAGGAACGAAGAATCAACTAAACCTGGGCTTTTGACTTTTCTTTTGACTTCTAAGGAAACTAATTGGGATTTCTTAGGATGCCCACTAGTTTCCTAACTTATTGTAAATAGTCAGTAAAACCTGTGACTTTTTGATAAACTCTGATTGTAAATTATAACTCTGGATGTACGACGTTTATATAAGTATTGTTATGTTATGAAACAACAAGTTATATATAATAGGTATTTTGTAAAGCTATACCACAAGTTTGATTACTCACAAGTATCAGAATGGATGCTTCAAGCTAGTTGATTGTACACACCTCGTGTGGATTATATCTACGATAGCAATTGTGAGATCAGCTTCTATCTTAAGTTGGTTTACTCAGCAGGATTGTTATGACTCCTTTTATTCAAGGTGTGACATGTGTCTCTATAAGGGGCGCTAGTGTTATTTGTAAAGAAGAAAGATGGAACTATAAGATTGTATATTGATTATAGAAAAATAAATAAGGTGACTATTAAGAATAAGTATCCACTTCTGCGAATTAATGATTTATTTAATTAATTACATGGAGCTACCATATTCTCATGGATTGATTTGAGATCTAGATATCATTAGTTACACATTAAGCTTGAGGATGTATCAAAGACAACTTTTTAGACGAGATATGGGCACTATGATGGTAATGCCATTTGGACTAACTAATACGCCTATGACATTTATGGATTTGATGAATTGAATCTATCAATCATATCTAGATAAATTTGTTGTTGTGTTTATTGATAATATTCTTATTTATTTGAAGACCAAAAAGGAGCCTGTGGAGCATTTGTAGTTGGCAATACAAAAGCTTAGGGATAACGACCTATATGTCAAACTAAGTAAATATAATTTCTGGTTAGATAGAATTTCATTCTTAGGGCATATTGTGTCAAGTGAAGGAATGTTAGTTGATTTTGAGAAAGTGAAGGTTGTAGCTAAATGGAAGCACCTAACTACAGTTTCATAAGTGAGAAGCTTTCTTGGAATGATAGGCTGCTATAGACGATTTATAAAGGACTTTTCAAAGATAGCTAGACCTTTAATTTGGTTGACACAAAAGGACATTAAGTTTGAATGGAGTGACGAGTGTGAACAGAGTTTTCAAGAGTTAAAGGACCATCTAATGTCAGCCTCGATACTTATTTTGCCAAATCTAAATAAACCATATTGTATATATAGTGATACTTCTTGGAAAAGACTGGGTTGTGTATTAATGTAGGATGGTAAAGCAGTAGCATATGCATCAAGGCAATTAAGGTCTCATAAAAAGAATTATCTAATGCATGGTCTTAAATTAGCAGCTGTAGTTTTTTCTTTAAAGATTTGGAGACATTATATGTATAACCAACATTATGAAATTTATATGGATCACAAGAATTTGAAATATTTATTTGCTCAAGAGTTAAACTTGAGGCAAAGGTAATGTTTAGAACTGATTAAGAATTATAATTTAACTATCAATTATCGTCCTGGCAAAGCTAATGTAATAGCGGGTGCATTAAGTTGGAAGAACTATGGCAAATAGCTTCACTACTCACTACTCAGCAAGAGTTAATTCTAGAGTTTGAAAAGTTAGAGATTAGATTTAAGTGGCATGAGATGGAGGTACAATAGATGAACTTGATGGTACAACCAACTTTGATGGAATAGATTGAATCCCAACAAGACAAAGATCCAAGTTTAAAGGAATTAAAGGAGAGGTTGAAAATGGGAGACACTAAGGATTTCTGAATTGATGAGAAGGGAATATTAAGATACAAGAATAGGATTTATATACCTTAGGATGCTAAGTTAAAGAGGGAAATTATGGATGAAGCACATACTACTGGTTATACTTTACATCATAGTGGGAATAAGATATATCATGATTTGAAATCATTATTTTAGTGGAAAGGCATGGAAAAGAAAATAGCACAATATGTGCCAAGATGTATTACATGCCAACAAATGAAAGTTGAACACCAAAGACTCAATGGGTTGTTGCAATTGTGGGAAAGACCGTAGTGGAAGTAGGATCATATTACTATGGATTTTGTAGTGAGACTTCTAAGGACTAGAGCAAGTTAAGATTCGATTTGGGTTATTGTGGATAGATTGATGAAAAGTGCTCATTTCTTACCTTTGTTGAATCGATGATTCAATAGAGAACTTAACTCAATTGTATGTGCAAGAGATTGTCAAATTGCATGGTATACCTATAAGTATTGTCTCAGATAGGGATAGTCGTTTTACATCTAAGTTTTAGGAAAGTCTACACTGATCATTAGGAACCAAGTTACAATTCAATATAACCTATCATCCTCAAATGGATGGTTAGTTAGAAAGAGTGATTAAGATATTAGAAGATATATTAAGGGATTCTATCTTAGACTTTGATGGCGATTAGGACCAATATCTACCATTAGTGGAGTTCGCTTATAATAATGGTTATCAAGCAACTATATAGATGGCTCCATATGAAGTGCTATATAGAAAAAGTGTAGATCACCACTGTATTGGAAAAGTAATGAACATGCAATGATAGGTCATGACCTTATCTACCAAATGAATGAAAAAATGAAAATAATACAACAAACAATGAAAGTCGCTTAAAATCTTCATAAGAGTTGGGCTAATTTGAAGTGGAAATCTATGGAATTTAAAGTAGAAGATCATGTGTATGGAAAAATAAGCCTTTGTAGGGGATTTAAATGATTTGGTATCACAGGGAAATTAAGTCCCCGATTTATGGAACCGTTTAAAGTATCGGAGAGAATTGGAGATGTGGCATATTGAATTGCTTTACCTTTGAGTTTAGTAGGATATCATGATGTTTTCTACGTATCAATGTTAAGAAGATTTGTGAAGGACTCATGGTCAATAGTCGAACTGAAACTAATAGATCAACAGAAAAATTATATAGTTGAGGAGAAACTAATCAAGATACTAGAAAATTGGATTCAAAAGTTGAGGAATCGTAAAGTGTAATATGTAAAAGTTCAATAAAGTAATGGTTCAAGAGTATAGATAACTTGGGAGCTGAAGATGGCAATGAAGAATCATTACTTGAGACTTTTTAAAGAGACAGGTGAGTAATAGGATTTTCATCAGAAAATAAGTAGTTATTATTTATGTGATAATTGGATTGAAAGTTTTGAAGACAAAACTTTTTTGAAGGAGGTGGAAATGGAGCCCCTAAAGTTGTATTTAGATAGCATTTGGTTACACAATTTTTGTGATACTAGATTGAACAAAATGTCTCATGTTTTATTTGTAATTTTGCTTAGTGACTGAATAAAAATTAAGTTGATGGATTGGATAAAAGACCTAAATTTTTTCTTATCTAGACCATGATACAAAAATGAATTTCACTAGGCAAAAATAAAAAATATTTTATATTCTCAAAAATATCCTTTCATATTATAATATTGAGTTAATTAATATTACTTTTATTAAATATTATAAAAAAAGTATTTATTTTATAATATAACTAATTATTTTTTAATATAAATTTTATGTTCAATATTATGCAAACCAAACGTAATACAATAAGCTTATACAATATAGTCGAACTTATACTTTTTATCTCCAGTTCTCTTTATCCAGTTCAGTTCTACAACCAAATGTTATATTAGGATAACTATACCTAAATTTAGGGTTTTCGGGAAAACTTATACGATTGAGTCCAAACTTTATGATAAAATTAGAAAAGTTAGTTGAGATGGCCTAGTAAAGTTAGATTTTAAAAATAATTTAATAAAACTCTAATTTTAGTCTTAAAAATATAATTATTTAATATAGTATAAAACTCATTAGAATCTCTAAAATTGAGCCTTGAAATATAACGAGGTACTAGAGATAAATTATTTGAGCTATAAAAGTAAATAATATTGTATAAAATAATATATGAAATATATAATACACTTATAAATATACTTGGAATATATAATAAATATACTTGTAAAGTAACTCGAAAACCTAAAAATGAATAAAATAAGTGATAAATTCAAAAGGTTGAGGAGAAAATATATTCTAAAAACCAATAACATGGGTAAAACATAACTAAATGGATATGATTAATCATTACATGTATCAAGTATATAGGATATATCTACATATATCAACAAAATTACTTAAATACTTAAATTTTACTAAAATAATACCTAAATTCAATCTAAACACTTTGAAAATTTCTAGAAACCACCGTGGCACATTAGAAATAGATGAATTGCAAATTCAAAAGGAAAAATAAGAAGAATTTGACACCTTCTCCTTGGAAAATTGTGAGAGAAAAAGTAAAATATTTTTAAAAAAGATTTACTTAACCTTAAAGAAAATTTCCATTTGATCCAAACTAATATAAATAGGCCTCCTAACTTCACTTTACACATTTTTTATCATAAAACACTTAAAGGAAAATTTGTGAAAAATTATAGGAAAATAAGAAAAAAAATTAGAAAAATAAAGCAACCACTTACTTAGTTTGGTTCTCAACCCAAACCATAACATGCTGTAGAACTCCATTGAACCTAGACGAAGCACCCATCACCCAACTCTTCCAACATAACCTTACCAGCCATTGACCATTGAAGCTCTAATAAATACTAGATTCTAATTTTTGCACTATTTTTCATCTATTTTCTAAAAATAGTAAATTAGTTGGGAAAATTTTGGAAAATTTTATTCCCAAGTAATTTCTAAAATGCTTTTATGCTGTAATTTTATTTTTTTTTTAAATTATGATTATCTCATATACTACTTAAAGCATCGGTATTGTTCATCTGAATTTTTAGTTCAAAAATAAATATATTAAATGATGTTGTTTTGAGTTTAAATTTTTTTTGTAAGATCCCTATTACATCTATTTTAATGTTATATAGCTAGATTTTGATTTCATATATATTTAGTATTTATTTTATTTTTGGCCCTAAAAATTGCTAAATTGGAAATTTCTGAAATAAATTGATTTTATATAAATAATTGATGAAATTAACATATGATGGATCTTGGACACTTGTAATAATATTAGGACATGTTGGAAATTATTTTGTATGGAAATGATATTATTTTCTTAATCAATCATAATTTAAGGGCAAGAACATAATTTTAAATATTTAGGTGATAATCTTAATTGCATGAAACAAGTTGCTGGATATATTATATTATAATTTTTTTGAGTTTATAGACTTTTCGTAGATTTATTTGATAATCCTAGCTATTTATTATGAATTTTCCTAATTAAATGGTTTAATTTACTAACTAGGACATGTTTTAGTAATGTTAGGCTAAAATATGTTAATTATTTAATTAAATCATAATTATGTGCATTCTAGTCAAACATGATTACATAGTGTTTTTGTTATATTTTGTAAGGTTATATGGTCAGGGTTACGATATACACGTACTAGGGTAAGATAATATATGTTTTACTATGCTTTATTAGGAAATTATGTAAAATATATTTTATCTAAACAGTATGAAATAATGCGATAATGCTTGTTATATGAGTTTATATATATGTTAGAATTAAAAATATCATTTAAAAATTATCATTTGAAATAGAATACATATTATGTATCATCAAGATCATACAAACCTAATGATAATAATTTTATATTTTAGGTAATAAAATAAGTAATTTGATAATATCATAAAAAACTATAATTCTACAATGAACTCTCTATAATTGAAATGCAATTTGATCAATTAAATGTACGTTTGAATACAATTGGAATGATATATTATAATTAATAATATAATTACGTATATCCATTAATATTAGCTAATTTAATATAACTTATATAATAAAACTATAATAATTAAGTATATGTATGAATATAACTATGTTTCATTGTATATGAATGATGTACTTTATATATATGTATATGTATATAACTTCATGAAAAGAACTATCTAAATAGTATTTCAATCAAGTTGTATGATAATAAAAAAAGTTAGAACCTTAATATTTTCGTAAATCTTACGAAAACTAAATCTAGATTTTGGTATATATAAGATTTCCATATGAATGGAACGTTGATGGTACAAACTTATCGAAGTGAATATCTGTACAAGTAAGTTGAGATTATGGCTTTATTGTTGGTTAAGATATTATATTAAAGTATCTGGAAACTTAAGAACATACTATTTATAGTTACAACTTAGTTGTATGTGTGCATGCTATGTTTGTGACTGATGATCTATTTTGTGATGGGAGTTAAACTCTTTAGCATACTGTTTTTTTTTTTTTTTATTGCATCTTGTTGGTTGGTTTGAACTTGTTTTATCACCTTAAATGGAAATAATAAAAATCTGATCACAAACTAAACTGGTCATGCATAATAACCCATTAGGAGAACGATTATGTATGTTAAACCAAATGCCAATCCTCTTTGATGAGGATAACAAAAATGATCATTTTTCTACCCTTAGTTGAATTAAGTGATATGAAAGGAGGTAATGGTAAGATTGAGGGTCGTGGTTCGAAAATAATCTATGGAGGAGAGTGTTCTCCATTGTATAAGCCTAGATTTGGTTTGATTTGAATCATGTTGAAACTTCTTAATCCGAGTTAAAGCGAATACAATCTCTTTAACCTTACAATAATCTGGTTAATGTTGTGTGATGTATCATATGATTAATTGAATATATAGCATTTTATGAAATCAATAACTTTGTCTATGTTTGTATTATACTCTTTAGTTTTCATCCTACTTATTAAGTTAGTTGTGCTCACATCCTTATAAATTTTGTTGCAGGTACTAACTAGAAGTAAGGATGCAGCGTTACATTCAACCACATGTTAGAGGTTAAAAGTGAAGAAGAGTATGAAGACCATTGAAACCTAATCACTTTTGGTGTCGTGTTTTGAGCAAACCAATTAATTTCCTTGGGCAACCGCTAATTTTTTAATGAAGCCTATATATATGTGTTAAAACCTATAAGTTTTTGAAACTTTCCTTGACATAATGTAACTTTTGATGTAAATATAGCCATGTAAACATGAGATAAGTGTTAAAAATATGTATTATAGGCTTTTATTGTGATTATTGTAAAGGAAGTACCACAAGTACACTATTGGATGCTTCAACCTAGTTAAATCATGTTTGCCTTGTGTGAGCTACATTTATGATAGCGGTTGTATGGTTAGCTTTTATCTTAAATTAGTTTATGTGGTAGGACTGTTAAGACTTCACCATTCAAGTTATGACAGAAGAGATCTTACAAGATTATGAATCTTTATATGTAATGGCATTACTTTGATTTTTTTTTATCCAATTAGATGCAGTAGCCTCATCAAAGAGGATTTAAATGGATGCCATAATAGATACAGATTAAGCATAAAAGAAGATAATATTAAATATAATAGAATATTTAACCACTACAATCAAGGTTATCAAATTCACAGTTCTATTCGCTAGGGGTTCCATAGAATCACTAGGGTTTTCATAGAATTGGAATGTAAAAACTTAAGTTTCTAAATCCTACATAAATTAGCTTTCAAAAAGTATAAATATACTCATAAATTCATAAAAAACATTGAAATATATTATGTAAATAAAGAAATTCAACATAAACTTTAGTCACAATATAAGTTATAGTATAAATGATTAAGAAAAAATTATTCTGCTAATATGTAAAACTAAAATATAAATATTAGGATTGATATAAAATACATTATAACATAAATTTTTATGACAAAATACTAAACTATAAGAAAAAATAAAATGTCTTATCATCGATAAAATTACTACAAGACTAATAACAAATCATATGTTTTTTTATTTTTTTGCCAATAATGAGGGTAGGAAATTCGAACTCTAGTTTATCCTAATAAAAGAGTAGTGCCAATACAATTAAACTACAAAAGCCTTGGTACAAATCATCTATTAGTAAGAGAGAATAACTAATATAATTATTATCATTGTTATTATTGTCATCATTGCCAACCGCTATTGATACTATATTAATAGTATCTACCTCTTCATATTCTAAAGTCCCTAAAGCATGGGTTCATACTTCATCTTTCGTAGTACTAATGTTATAAATTTCTTAATCATCTTCATTCCTACTCCTATAGGTCATGACTTTTAATATCTATAATTACACTAACTTTCTATATAATATTATGTCTATCTTTTTTCTTATCTCTTACACTTAAAATAATACTAAACGAATCATCACTCGATAAATTAAATATATCTTCTTTCTTAATTATTTATTTATCTTTGGTAAGAGATTTTAAGCAATGAAACTAATAATGTAATCAACATAAGTTAAAAAAGCAAATATAATATCATTTCACATACAATTTTGATTCGATTACTCTAAATCATAGAACCCTACTTCTTTTTCTTAGTTTTAATAGTTTATTACATGTAAATAAAATAGAATCACATAGAATCATATAGAGTCACATAAAACCAAGAAAATCGTAAACTTATAGAATTGCACACTTAAAATCATGATTCTATCACAAATTTATTAAAAAATGATTTTGTATATGATTCAACTCGAAAAGGACTTATAGAATTATAAACGTGTATAAATGTACAAGTAGACTCGTGATTTTAACAATCATGATTGTAATATAGAATCATATTTCTCTCCTTTTTTTCTTCTTTGTTTTTATGCAATTTTTTATAATTATAATTTTTTATTTTATTTTATTTCATTTCATTTCTTTTAAACTTTGAGCAATGGTAAAATAATCATTTAGAGACCTATAAACATGCTTTTAAAGATTTAAGATGTTTTACATTTTACCTTAAATACGATATTGATATAACTATGTGTTGTATATGATGAGATAGACAAGATGAACAAGAAGTTTCAACATAACATTGAGTACAATAATTTTTCCTTTTCTTTGGATTAACATCTAGCTCAACATTGGCTGCCTACTTTTCACTATCATCATTACCTCCTAACCAGGAGTCTATATACATCAAACACCACTTTCAAGATGATAATGTGATTGTCGCTAAAATGACATTTACACATGTAGCTCTTTCACAAATACAACCACCACTTAATTAAAATTAAAAATTAAAGCACTTAATAATAGGGATGAGCATGTAGTCTTTTTGTGCCTTATGTTTTATAGCATCCAAAATCGACCTAATAAGGTCCAAATATGTTCTCTTGGTTTGATTTATGACATAAAGCGAATAAACCAGTAGTATGCCCTTTAGACAAGTTCATATTTTCAGCTCTAATAAATTTTTATGAGGGCTAAACAGATGGATCCAACAAACTCGATCCAATATCACTGCCATAGCTATGGCCCACACATAAGTTTCTTAAAAGGAAGGTGGTAGTAACGATGGTGGTAAAGGGAAGGTAGAGTATTGTTTTCAGTTTGGTTGGTGGAATATCAAGGATATGCTCATTCCACGTTACAAGGAAGGAATAAATATTACGTGATGAATGAAAGACTTTCGCCTCATAAAATATACCTTTCATAAAGTGGCCATTCTACTAATCATATATAGACAGATGGAAATAATTACTAGATTGAAAAAGAACATTCTTTTTAAGTAAAACTACCGTCCAAGGTTTGAACAGGTCATCGTTTAGGCAGATTTTATTGAAGTGTAGCTCATATCTCATGTTCAATGAATTGGTCTCAAGTTGAGTCAAAATATGGACATCAAGTCAAGTATGGCCGATCAAAGGCAGATTAGACATGTAGGGTCCACCGGGGTAGTCTATTGGAATGATGTATGTCTAATCATGGCTTATTAGCAATTTGTATCGAACCAAATTAACCTATAAATTTCTATCATTCTTCGTGGTCTCAACTAAATCCAATAGATTATAAATGGATATTTTCCATAAGATTTTGGTAGAATTTCAATAAAAGTAAGTTTAAAATGAATTATAATTCCACCCCTAAAAGTAGGAAAAACATATTGAAGGGGACTAAATAAAACGATGTTATTGTTAGTTGAAAAAACTAAGGGGGCAATGTAAAAAAAAAAAAAAAAAAAAAAAAAAGCAAAATCAAAACATTTATAATCTAATAATAAATATATCAAATTAGTGTCCTCTTTTTTCATAGCGTCTAAAAGACAATTTTGTTAACTTTACAATGACATCTTGGGTAACTCCATTAACAATTGCCTTAAACATTAGTTGAATTTATTGAACTAAACCCGTAAAAATATAAAACTCTTCTAACTGCTACAGAAATCCCGAAATGCCCATCAATATTTTCCTTAATTCACTTTTACCGACTCAAAACATGGTCTCTACTTTTTAGGGGTCTGTATTTAGAATCCAAGTCCAAGCTGGAATTTTTTGCAGTGTTAAGATAATTAAAAGAGAGAGAGAACAAGGTGGTCCGGTGGGGTTGCATCGGATCGGGTCATCACTGTCCTGAAATCTTAAAAATCCACTGAGAAAATTCAGCACTGCGATAGTGCTAGTGCATTCGGTACAATCTGAATATCATGGCGTGCCCAGATGTTCGTCCTTTTTACATGTAGAAAGCTCCGACTCCAGCTATTCTAATTTTGTCAACCGTAATATTTACGTGCGATAATATGTTCGCTAATAATTCAATGATTATCTGCTTTATTTGAGTTGATGTTGCAACATTTTAATAGTTTTATTATTCAATTTTTCCATTTCGATAGCAAAATTACATAATTTACTATGAATTGAATAAACATCAAAATCCAGCTTAAACTGAATAGTAGCAATTAAATTCTTCTTTTTCTTTTTTTTTTTCATGCATGTTTAAAAAAAAAAAAGAAAAAACCTCTCTATTTAGTATATAAAAAACATTGTGACAGCTGCCACGAGAAGAAAGAGAGAGGGAGTGGGAAAAAAGAAAAAATTGAAGCAGTTGAATGAAAATTTAGATTTGTTTTGTAAGAAAAATAAAAATGCATTAAATTATTTGCTTGTAAATATATCTCTTATATTTATTTTATGATTGCTAAATATCTCTATGATTAGAAAGCATACAAATCCATAAATCTTTATAAAATTTTTTCAAATATGATTAAAATCAACTAAATCGAAAGAAAGACAAACACTCCCTTTTATTTTTATATTTATAGTTTTCTAATATTTTATTACTTAATAATTTCCTCATTTTTTTCAAGCATAAAATAGCCATATATAAATCCGTAAGTACCTTTTTAAATATTTATGGATTTAAACACATAATGTTACAAATATAGAGTAAGCGTAAAATAAGTAAATAAAGAAGTACATTGCAGTGCATCCAACATTTTATTTCTATAAACCAATTTATTTTTTTTTTTCCCGGTACCTAGACATTAATGTAAATTTATACATGCGCGACATAATTACAACATAATATACATGTTTTTGTTTTATCATTCAAATGAGTAGAAGACGAATAACAGTGGAAGTAAAAAAAGACAGAAATCGACAAGAAGAAAGCGACAAGAACAAAGAAACCTATGATCCCACTTCACAAAATGTACAGAAGAAAAAAAAAAAAAAAAATTAGGCACTAACTATTAAGACTATCCCAAAGAGAAGCACAGTGTCTTTTAGCAAACCCAACCCTCCCTTTCTCCAGATCATAAACCACCTCAAAACCCTGCTGTTGATAATTCCCCAAAGTCCCCGCGGGCCCACCGCCCATTTCCGCTTCATCTCCAACGTTCATCAACATCAAACACCCAACTGCTCTCTTTTTCCTCTCATCACTGCCGTCCAAAAACTCGTAAAAGTAATTCTTCCTGGGCAGCACCAAACCTGATTTGCTCCCCACAAAGTTAAGCGCTAAACTCGGTACATTCATCACTCCCTTAACATCACCACTCGAGTAATAACACGGACTCAACCCAGTTGAGTCTTCGATCCGACTTGCTCGCTTGTAGACTCGACCGAGCCGACCCTCGAATTCGGCCGCCACCGAGTTATACAGACTCGATGGCAACATCGTAAAAGTAGTACCGGAATCGACTACCATTCCACCATTGCCATCTTTATCCACCGTCCGCAAGCTCATTCGAGCCGGGATATTTTTCCCTCCAACCGAAATTCCGGCGAGGCCGACAGAGTAAAAGTACGGGTGTTTCGGATTCTCCAACATCTGGGTATAAACAAACTCGCTCTCTCCATTGACAAAGGCCCTCTCTTTCGACTCCGGCCGCCCAAGGATGAGGGGACTCGGTGAGTGAACCCGGTCAGAGTTAAACTCGTGAGAGATTAAACAGTAAGAAAAACGATTACCCAATTGAGGGGAGAGCAATTTGCTCAACTGGGCAGGCAAGGACAGCTCCCCACGGCCGAACCCAGCTACGCCAACCGGCTCCGCGAGGGCTGAGTTGGCGCAGCCGAAAGTGAAGTTCCTCAATATGAACGGAGAAGACGATCGCGGTATCGAAAATGAATGCCTATATAGCTTCGCAGTGAAGCTACCGTCAGCGTAGGCGTAGTAGAACTTCGGGCACGAGTAAGCGGCGCAGTCTTCGGTCTCGATGGACTCAAGAGGACAACCCGCGATCGTGCATAGGTCATGAGAGGACAAAGAGCGAGTATTCGAAGAATGGACGGAAGAGCACTCGGTGGATTGACACGAGACATGAGAGGTCTCTGCCGCGGAGAGATTAATATATAAAGGTTGGGGCTTAAGCTTGCCTTCACATAGAATGCAGGTGAAGGGTTTGCACGGGAACCAAACGAGGTCGCTTCCCGTGTCCATGTAGAGAGAGATGGATTGGGGAGGTGTGGAGTGGAGAGTTATTGAGAGTGTATAATCGCTGCCGGGGGACAATGGAAGAGAGATTTGGCGGTGGGCATGGGGGCGGTGGTGTTGGCGGAAGCGGTTAGCGGAACGGGTTGTGGTGGTTTTGAGGAGGTGGGTGGTGGTGTTGAATTGGGTTGTAGAGAGAGAATGAGTTAAGGGGAATAGAATGGGCTGGGATGCGCATGGTGGGGTTAGAAGGAGGAGGCGGTGGCAGAGAAGGAGGAGGAAGGGGAGGAAAATGGAGGGCATGTTTGGGGATTTGAACGAGAAGTGGAAACAGAGTAATAATAGCCGAGGGGGTGTTTGAATTTGATTGGCAATGGAGGAAGAGTGGAGTTGAAGCCTTTTAAAAGTAGGGGCTGGAGTTGGAAGCTACTGGCAAAATGAAGCTTTCTTGGGTTTATTTGGTGAAGTATGTTATCATTATCAACAATAATTGTGAGAAGGGGCAGGATTAATATTTGGTGCAGAGTTATAATATGTTCTGTTCACTCAAGAGGTAGAAAAAAGACATGCTTACTATACAAAGCATTAATAACTATCTTTTTTCCATTCTTGTTATGAATTGAAAAGGACTTTGGAT
Source organism: Lumnitzera littorea (assembly GCA_024138015.1). Lineage (NCBI taxonomy): Eukaryota > Viridiplantae > Streptophyta > Magnoliopsida > Myrtales > Combretaceae > Lumnitzera > Lumnitzera littorea. Next base: position 20,867,672 of record JAMXBB010000008.1, read on the forward strand.
CATTTAACTTTTTTTAATACGTGGTTCAACAGGAATGGTTGGAATTTGACGATTTCAGGATCGTTAACTTTTGTTGTTCATAAAAAAATTGGGGGTGAATGGAAAATTTATGTTACATCTCAACTTTATAGAGATAGGTACATGATAATAAAACATGTGACATAATATTCAATACTAATGGTTTATATTTTTAACATATATATATATATATATATATATCCATAGCAAATGGATAGCATTCAAATCTTTACTCATCTAACTCATGCAAGTATTTTTAATACTTTTTCTAGTTATACTTAATAATACAATTGAGACAGATTTAGAGTAGATTTTATAAAATTTAGACTTGATTTGATATTTTATAAGATTTCTCAATCTACAAAACTAAAAATAAAAAAGGAAGATTTTTCATCCTATGTCCAAAATTTCTTTTAAAACCTTATAAGAAATTACTCCTTACAGTAGATGTATTATCTAGGTTAGGATCAACTAAAGGACTAGCAAGTGATTTGAAAGATGCAATTGAACTTTGCAATCAAGTGCCTACTTATGGAGCATTAAACTAAAAAAAAAAAAAGAAAAAAATCTAAAGAGCTCTCAGGCTCACTTTATTCTAACCATTCAGTCTCACTCATTTAACCCACTCTAAAACTCAAGAGAGAATTATACCATGAGATAAGGTAAATGTTAGGTTAGATGGTTTAGGTACCCAACAAGAGTTTGCTTGAATCCATTCTGTTAGAAGTGTAGAATTTTTTTTAATAATCCAGGTTGCAGTAAAGAATCTGTGGCGCAAGCAATATTAAGGTCCGTCAGGCTGAATTAAATAATGGGAATCGGATAAGAGTGAAGTTAACAGTGTAACATTATCTAGACTACTCCTGCTCCTAGTCCCACTTGATGTGAACTTTTGGAGTGCAATTATTTTCGGACCTGGCAGGTCTTAAGTTGTTGCCTACATTGTAATCTACCTAAATTTCGGATGGACCCAATTATTTTAGGTTCCTTCCTAACCTTAAATCGCGAAGGTACAAGATTAGCATTTCTTTTCTAATGCATAACTCAAATCATCATAAAGGAAATCCCAATATCTTCCGTAAGGCGTAAGACTACGTGGGACTTGTCTTTGCCAGAGTCACACTTTCACCTTTTCCATTATCTATTCCTTCCGGAAAATGCTTTCTTATAAAGGCGAGAACTAATTCTATAAGCTTTCATATAATAATTTTTTTCTTGAAGCATATTAGTCTTGTGGTCTATCGGTACAATAGATCATAACCGAATCAAAATCAAGATAATTCAAGTTTAATCAACTCAAAATAATACTTAAAAACTTGAATTTAATTAATATTTAAACTCGATTTCAATACTTTTGCTAAACATTATAAATCTTGAGTTTGATTTAATAAACTATTTGAGCAGTTGAAACTTGAACCAAAAATGAGAAAAATTATCGAACTAAAGTCAAATAGTTTGCAAGTACATTTGTATAATTATTATTTTATTTATTTTCACTTAAATGTAATTATGAATACTTATTATTTTAATTATTGCAGAGAATTACAACTCCTAATTTAAAATTAATAGAAATTTCATTGAATAATTTATTTTTTGAACCAAAGGCAATAATAATTTTGCAAGAGAATGATAATGATTTCCACTTGATCTTTATAAAGTTAACTAAACATATTATTATGTTATCCTAAAATATATTCTTAAGCTTGGAAAAATATAGAAAGGTTTCTTATTTAAACTATAATATATATCATAAAAGGAGCCATGAGTGTACCTATTTTCAATGTGTATTCCAACCATCTTAAAATTTATCGATTCTTCATTTGTGATCAAATCTTTGCAAGATATTGCATCGATTTGGTTGGGAAAAAAAAAAAAGATGGAAGAATTCACGAGAGAATTGGTCGTTGATCCTCGCGTAGGTAAGCTGGCAATGCTGAAGTCAAATCTGACCAACACTCAAGCATGGCTATGGCTTTGCTTAAAAGATACTGTCATCTGTAGGGTCGTTTGACAATCCAAGAAAATTTGAAAAATAAGAGCTCAGTCAGTGATCACACCTATCCCAGTCAATCCCTGTATCTTAGTAGAATCGAACCAGCTAGAACAGTCTTGATGCGTGACCATGAGGGCAGAGGCTTTATCTGGGGGGAAGAATACAGAGATTAGGTGATAAAAAAAGGTCCCTCTCTTTGCTTGTTCTGCTAGCAACCAAAAATGATGAATAGGATAAGGTTAAACCAGGTCAATTCGATATTCTTTATCCAAACTTGCTCGTTACCAAATGGGATTATCAGAAACGGAAAGAAAAAAGGGGTGGGGGGGGGAATTCACTGAAAGGAACATCTTTGTTCAAGTACGATGAACAAACAGGCTGAGATTTTGAGGCATAAAAACATCGATTGTTAATATTCCACGTGCATGTGTTTTGAAGAGAGTGACATGGGGGCAAAAGAGGACACAGAGAGAAGGGTGATTTTGTTATTCTAGTCATAACACACGTTGCTCAGGACTCAAGCCCGTTTCTTAAGACTCACTTGGACTATTAATCACAACAAAGAATAGTTAATTAAGCTATCGAAATACAATCTATGTAAAATCAATATTTCCTTAAATGTAAATAAGACATGAAAGCTTAACAGGTTATTGATTTTCTTATTAAGGCTTTAAAAATATTCATATCAAAGGAGTCTCGAGAAGCTTCTCGGGACATCTTGCGAAAGTGCAAGTAATAATTTGATAATGTTTTGACTTTGTAAGTATAACCCTAAAACTTGACAATTTAATATCTTGGTTACTTTACTTGCACAGTATTTTTCAGCAAGAAAACGGACCATCTTTCTGAGAAATATTAATGGAAACGGGGAGGGGACCTCGCTTACCAGAACAAGGGAGCAAAGAGAAGGATATTTTTCCCCAGAGTCTATTCGACCGTACAATTGAAGGGGGATGGTGTTTTAGGGATTTGAATAACCAAAAGCTATATTAATATAAAGAGCATGCGCTGCATTGTGCAATAGGGTGTGGTCCATTGAATCCATTCGACCGATGCTCCCTCCTATATAGATTTGATTTGAATATTTCCAAATCCTATGCTCATCCCAAAATATCTGTAGTGTACATGCACAGACAACTATACTCGACAAGTTAAAACCCCTCGTACACGAAAGAATCAAAATGAAGTGTTGGTGGGTTGGCTAAAACGGCAGGTGGAATTTAAGAGACCTACTGAGAACAGTTGACCTGAGTAAATTTCACAGTGGGGGCCATTTAGCAAAGAATACAGATGGAAAGAATGAAATGAGAAATTACAGTGCTATTTAAATAACTTAAATACTTATCATTTTGCACGTGATGAAATAAGTTTTAAAGTTATCTTTAATCCTAGGAAATTTATACGAGTTCTTACATTACATGCTACGTTGATTCCTTTTTAAGAAGCTTTATCATTTTATATTATAAGTGGGTCCCATTTATGTACATATATCACTAAATAAATTTAAAAAAAGAAAAGAAAAGAAAAGAAAAGAAAATCAACTATGTTGCGCTGGCAAGCATTGCACCTTGATGAAGGATTTCTCCACAGTGCAAAGGAACTCTACATGTAGCTCCTGGGCATGAAAATTCACGCCAAGCAGCAACTCAGAAGAGTTCGAATCACTTTTTCTTTTTCAGTCTCTTACCTTGTTGATATGAACATTGTTTTTCATATGGATGTCTCGGGTTTGATTTTCTCCATCCATTCCTTATAAATAGTTATTTTTTTTTAGTGAATAATTAAATCCATCTTTTTAAAAAAGGATATATTACATAATACACGCCACAAATATGTACACTTAGTATATAACTTTTAATTATATGCCGATAATAATAAATATTTTCTACAAAAACTGTTATTTATATTATACATATTCAAATATAATTAATAATTACTATCGTACATATATTCGTACAGATTCCCACTATACAAGTAATGGGTAATATCTAATCAATCTTCTTCCTTTTTACAAGTGAAGGACAGCTGCCCAAATTGCGTAGTAAGGGCGCAACTTGAAACTTACCTTCTGTCAAATTGAAAAAGGAAAATGTAAATCCAATGAAGATAATGATAAATGTCTCTTCCACATCGGGAGCTCAGAGCAGAGGGACTTCGGATTGAATTTAATGGGTCCAAATGTACCTCTGTTTCCTTCTAAATATCAGACAAATATATCACAATGGATGACAACTCAGAAGCTTTCTTTCTTTCTTTTTTTTTTCCTTTTGCCCTCACACAAATATCAGGCTCTCAAGAAAGCCTCCATCCGTTGTTGAGATACAACTACAGTAAAAAATAAAAAATAAAAAATCGAGTAGGCCCAAAGCGTTCGGGTCCTCACCTTCCCTACCATATTGTTATGGGCCTATTTGGCTTCGTGGGCAAAGGAACCCCAAAAAATATAATAATTAATTAAATAAATAAATAAACACAGAAGGGCCAAACAAATCTTATTCAAGCCGACTTAGGAGAAACATCTTCATGATTTATTATTGGTTTTAATTTCATAGACGAAAGAAAAAGGCAAGCAATGATGATTAGCAAGTTAGGTGCCTCGGACCAACTTTTGTCAAGCTCAGGTTTTTGTAACCCCTTACCCACTGAGGCCTGGTTCCCACAAATACTGCACATAAGGAGAGCATCCTTTAAAATATATATATATATATATATATATATATTTACACACACACAAAACAAAACAAAGAAGCCACTACTGCTACTCAAAAAGGGTAGCTTGGGACAATAATTATTATTCACATTTTCAAAATTTTAAAAAAAGAAAAGAAAAAAAAAGAACATACACACTCAAATGCATAAAAATATGGAATGGCTTCGTCATATCTCGCCTTTAACAAGTGTTTCTGGATAGACAATTAAATATTTTGCATCTAATTAGAATGTCACATCAAATAGCGTTTATGATTCTCCATTACCCACAAGAGGCTTTAATTGGTCTGAAAGCGCGTTAAGTAAATCAATCCTAATCCTGAAAAGTGGACTTGCCCCAATAATAGCTTTTAAAAATTGACAAGACAAACACTCCTCGGTCACAAAGACCAGAAGAGCACGGTGGATTCATTCAACACCGGCAAGAATAAATGACACATAAATAGAGGACCCTTTGCGCTTGTGAACAGAGAGGACAATTTATAGCTAATAAAATGGGCCAATTCATTGCATGGGACCCTCCCTATAGGGCCCTACTCATTGATTCCAAACACAACTCATCAAACCTGCACCATTGCACTTGGCACTGTCTTATTCATTCATTCATTCAATACTAGGATCCGGATTTACCCAAGTCTGCTCTGTTTCTGCGAACTCTGATAAGAACTAAAAGCCGGATAAAAAAAGTTTACTCTAGTATCTCTAACAAGCCATGCTTTAGCTCAATGTAAGAAGATTTCAAATCTTATGGTCGAGGGGGTTCACAGTCAACATCAACAAAATCCTAAGACTAAAACTACACACATTGTTACTAGCCCCGAACTCTTTACAGTCTGTACAGTCATATTACCTTCGAAGATGGCATCAACACAAGAAGTCCAAACCTCTTTTCCCCGAGACATTCCAACTCTAAGATTGGAACCAGTAATTATCATGATCCACCGAAACTTAAAATCAGTTCTGGGAACCATCTACGTTTCAATACACAAGATTTTTTTTGCATATAAAAGCTAGGCATAGCCCAATCAAATGAAGAGTGGCTTGAACATAGCAACTGGACATTTTACAACATCCTATTCCCTCAATTGCTTCCTGTCAATTTATAATGAAATGTCCATTTACCAGCAAACTCTAGTGACGCAAGAGTATGAACTAGTTGGCAGCCAAACAATCTTTATTCAATTCAGCTAATCGGCAGCATGTCAGTCCCCTTTAACTAATGGTACCCACCTTATGACTTCATACTCAAAAACAGTATAAAGCCAATAAAACCTATCAATACGTTAAGACGGTTTAGGCTTGGTTTATATGATTCACCGGTTCAAAGGCTGATTTTGTTTTATTTTTTTTGTCTTTTGTGCCTTTACATTATTTTTTTTTTCCTTCTTGCCTTACTGATCCTTCAACCTTTTTTTTTTTTCAATCTGTTCATAAAATATATATTGAAAATAGAAAGAAAATAAAATACAAAAAAAATCTCTTACAGTATGAATATATAATGTCTTAATCTGATTGAATAGAATAAAGTGATTGAAGGAAAAATATTTTTTATAGTATCTTTTAGTCACTCAAAAGGTGCCTACATATCTACTAATCAGAATCAAACTATCGTAATTCGATTTGAATTTTTAGAAAATTTTTAGTTTGTTAATCAATTTTACGTTTTCAGAAAAGTATCAAAGTATACGTAACTATTCAAGTTAAATTTTTTAAATAAAAATAATTTAACCATGCCATTTAGTTTTTTTTTTTTTTTTGACAATTAGAAAAAAAGATTTATCTATGTGATAAAACTTTTTCGTAAATGATAAAAGGAAAACTTATTATGTATTATATTGAGGTAACTATTCATATTTGTGAATAAGAGTGAAACCCGTAGGTGAGCTTGAGCTTTCATTAGATCGATTCCAATCATTGAAGTAATAATCATCCTTGCTTGATGTCCCGCATGATTCTTGTTGTCTACAGCTTGCCTTGTACCAATCTTCTGTACAAGCATTTACCTCAACACTAACAACAGATAGGGATGCTCTACGTTCATCAACGATCAAGCCTAGTATACTAAACGCTTACTTAACGGCGAACGTTGAAGCCGGAGTAACGAGTACTTCATAGGCAATGTAAGATAGTAGTAGGTGATTTCTTTTATACTTTTACCACCATTCTAAAATATCGAAGTTTTTTATGAAAATATTTTTCAAAAATTTGAAATTTGTATTGATGCAGTGCTGCATCTTAAACATTAGACCATAAGACCATTAACTCTTCAATTTTTGTGTCAATAACTACTAACTCATAAAAGAATAATGTCACTACTTCGTAGGTAGCGAAAGACAAACTGGTGACTAGTTACCGTATTAACTTTAATAATAGTTAAGCATTTCTTCTATGTTGGTCGTCGCGGTCGTCACTGTCGACACTTTTTACTGTGCTTCCAAGTTGCATACGTCTTGAAAATCCATTAGATTTTGAATGTAACCATAATAAGTTTTCAAATATATTAATAATAATTCTACTTTACAACAAGGGTCTAAAATAGTTGCTATGAGATAAATACAAGAAATTTATTTATAATACGTTAACCACTTCAGCGTCATATCGTATATATATGTGTACAGGTTTGGGTCTTCACAGGCCTGAATTAGCACACTAAGTATACTGACCGCTGACATAACATATAAGTGAATACTAGACCTATATAGACCTGTAAACTTATGAAAAAGTTTTAATAGTATCATGAAAAACTTTCAAAACTTTAAGTAATTGAATGTAAATATCTCAATTATAATGGAAAATATCAACTCCTTACATGTTGTACATTACAAAGTTACATAGCAGTTCACTATAAAGAACTATACTATGTAACAACTTGTAAGTTGAGTTCCAGCGATGTTGCATATCCATCTTAAACTTTTGAGATTTTTTCTTACGTTCCATGCAAAAGTTCCTCCATTTTTGTGAAGAAATGGCTTGTTTGTTATTATCTTAATGATATTCTTGACTCAGAGCTATACTGTCATGTAAAACTGTAATGTCATCCTTGACACATAAGTTAAAAATATGACATGCACAACATATGTGAAAAAAAATCCCCTCAACGCTGATTGACAATTTTTTTTGTAAATTAGGTGTTGATATAGTATTAGCAGTTGTATTATCAAAACTAATAGAAAAAAAATTTCCTCACTAATTTATACTCATTTAAGATTTTTCTAATAATTTTATAAATGTTTTGCACCATGTGTCAATCATTAAATGTCCTTAAAGCTAATAGTTATTTATTAAGTTACTAATTATCTTTTACCAAGTGCATAGTAATACCCATATAAGAATTATTACGAAAAAGATCTATCCATATATCTGCATATATGGACACTTACGTATCAAAGGAAATAAACTTACCCATGAGCTCACTCTTACTTTTATAGTAGAGCTCCTGTGCGGCTCAAGTTATTGTTCTACGGTTAAGTTGTCACGAGTTAAGGTTGAACGTCTCTCGTTAGTATCGATTTTACTACTCTGATGTACCCGTGTTGAATGAGAGGTACATGTTTGTTAAGTACTGTGCCAGGTTATATTTATACCTCTCTTCATCATACCTTATTAGCATTTGTCCAAATGAATCACCACCTCGAACAATTTGTTATTGCGTTCTATCTATTTTTATCTCCTCGAAATACTCCCAACTTGTTAAGGGTACCATATCCCTCTCCCATTTTTTATGAGTAACTCGCATTGTAGTAGTTGTAGAATGCCTTTGAGTTTCTCCTTTTTTCTGTACCTTTACGAAAATAAGTAGTAAAAATATTAGACTTATCGAGTTTAGGGAATTTGCCTGAGCCAAATAGTCTCGAACTGTTGGGCTTACATTATCCCATATGTTGCTCTTTTATTTCTAGAATAATTTCTATATCGTCTTCTTCATCCTCGAACATGCTTACGGGACAACTCATCTATGGAGGTTCAAATCTTGCGAGTTATGCAGGGTCACTCATACGAGGAGGTTCAAATTTAACATGACATTTAAGGATACTCATGCATGGAGGTTTAAAACTGGGAGATGGCATATCCCGATAACTCATATATTGATGTTTAACGTCAAAGTCAAGAGGTGGTGTACCTTAATTACTCGTGCAACAAAGTTCAACATTGAAGCCCAGAGGTATTGTAAATTCTTCTTCCACGTTCTTAACCATATCATGTGTCTTCTACTCATTCAGGTCATATTAGTGATCTGGATACGCTTGAACGTTCTCAAACCGTAATGGCACAAATAACGTATTGAAAATTCCAATGTCCTTAACCTTATTTTTAACATCAGATGATGAATTGTATTTTTTATTAGAAAATGTAAGGTGCAAAAATCTTTCCATAGATACAAATATTTATGAGTGAAAGATAAAAATAATATATAAGAGAAAATAAAGTGGAAATTATATGGTGAGTATATATATGTCAGCATTATTTGCTAATGCAAATTTTTCTGTGCATTAAAGTAAAGAATTATGCACGAAGATTTATGGTTAATTGAAGAAAATATTTCTAATAATGTTTCGCAACTGAAAAAAATTCGAAGGCAAAATGATTAAAGTTAAAGAGATTTAATTAGTTGTTACCTCTGAAGCTGCTATTTGTAAAAATCGAGAGAAATGTATAAACGTGTCATTTGAATTTTGAAATTTAAAATTTTAAGCTGTTTGACATTGCAAGTTTCAAATTTTGAACTGCAAACCGAAAGTTAAATTTACAAATGCAAATTTAAATTTCATATGGGACAAAGGACAAGAGGTAACGGTCCTGGGATAGGGCCGGTCATTTTGATTGGCCAAATTCTTTTTTTTTTTTCTATTTTAAATAAGATAATTCTTAAACTAACAAGTCGAACTGTTAATGATCAGGCTGATTCAAAACTCATCCAAACTGATTTATGATTCAAAACCAGCTCTTACCCAAATCTACTACCAATCACTCCTCAACTAATCCAAATAAAAGCTGGATGTCTCTGACAAGCACCTTAAAGATTGACAAGCCGTTGCAGAGAAATAAAATAGTGCAACAGCTCTTGAATTACAGCATCAAATGAGGTAGTGGAATTCTTGGTTTATATACATTATCTATAAAGTAATGCAAGAAAGTGCCATGATTTTTACTTTCGATTCAGTAGGACATCACGAAACTAATCGACATGCGGAACATCTTGACTAATAATCTTGACTTCCATATAACAAAAGATGAAAGGCATGCTCTCTTGATGTACAACATTTCTTTACTTTCGAGGATTACAGTAAAGATCCACAAAAGGATTTTTTTTTTTTTTAAACTTAAAAGATGGCAACTTAAAGTAGCAAGAATATCTTCCCATGATGTTGTACTAATAATTAAAAATAAATAGTTAACAGGACAACAAAATTACAAATTGCAGTAAGATGATAGCGATTCTCTACCAGAAAAATAATGGATGAATGAAGACATAAGTAGTGCCTGGCCCTTTATCAGCAAACTGTTTTCTTTTCATTTTTTAACATGAAACAAACTTGTTTTTGGCAAGTAAAATTTCTTTTCATATTCTGCTATGTCACAATTTACATCAAATTGTCCATGCTTGAATATCTATGAGTTTATTAATAACAATTTAATCATATCAGTTTTTCATAATAATTTCTATAAGAGACATGCACTGAATACGGTTTGTCAATCCAATGGAGTAAGACAAAAACTATTGGTACAGTTACAGAGAGGCCTATAGAGGATCCAGGGTCTCCGGCTTAATTTTGTTCAACAACTTCTCTGCTTCAATAAAACCTCCAAGTGGTCCCAAGGGCAAGTATTTTATATGCCGCCATCTGTATAGTTTTTCAATTACAGTTACTAAAGGAGGTATGTTTGCAACATGATAGGTGAGGATGACTCTGGAAAAAACAATTGTTGAAGCATCAAGGCAAAGCAAAGAATGGAATTACCTTGGCATGAATGGTAGTGCCAGACAATGAAGATGCAAGTGGTTAACACTGTTCAGTGGAGGCTGATGAAAGCCTAATCTGTTAACATGGATGTCCAGGAAAAACAAATCTGTCAACATTTTCAAAAAAGTATCAGAAAAATAACCCAGATCCAAAGTCTCGCTCATGTTCATGTATGAACCTCACAAAAGAAAGGTAGCACATAAAACGCTTGAGATGTTATAACATGTATGCAGAGCACATTCAAATGGTAACTTGCTTTCTCATACAAGGGTTTATTCTCTCTCTAAGCTTTCATCAAAGCAACCAAAAGATAAACCAATTGCACCAAAAAATTCTAAAGTTCTATTGCACATGCCGAAAAGCAAATATATGGACAAAATATTACTACTATTTTCTTCTAATGGTAACAACCCAGGAAAAGAATTAAACTGATAGAGAAACCCTAAATTGAAAAATTTTTACACTGCATCACCTGTCAAGGTTGTGAGGCCAGCTTTATTAGCCTAGTTGCCGTTCAAATATGTTATTTTAATCCCAACCTGAAACTTTGACAGAGGGGCACTGGTGTTGCACATTTTTAAATTCAAGATGTCTCTATCATTTCATACTTTTTAGAGGCTGTTAGGGTAATTTACCTATAACTTGTTTTTGGTGGGTAGGAATCACTGCTTTTATCTCGCAGTTGCAAGAAACAAGATAAAATCAGCTCAAATGTACTACAAGAAAATCATATATTTGATCCATATATGAAGCACTCAAACTAAGATATGATATCCATTCAAACAACAGGACCAGGACATACAAGGTAAAATAACATGAAATACAATATTGCATTGGAGTAATATCATTCTTTTCATATTCCCCGGTCATACACTTCTTAATCCGTGCAATGTCTACTGTAATAAGGCATTACTTGTATCATTTATTAAGCAAAAATAGCCTGGGCATTTTAAGTATTTCTATAGAGCCACTACAACCATGACAAAAATTTCAATGCCCTGATTAGATGTTCCCATAAAAGATACTATAATTGTGGAAGTTATCTTCAAGATAGCAAAGACAGGAAGAAATGATGTATGATGCAAGAGGGTCCACCACTTTTGCAACATAAAATAATACCTGTATTGTGTTGCCTCAGGTGCATCTTGCTTCAACAACATTTGCCCCACATTCAGCATGTGACTAACTGGAAATTGGGAAAACAAGCCAAAGTGGAACTAGGATCATTGTTACTACCAAACAAGAACGATTGGTTATCACTAATGGATAAATAAATTTGACTAGAAGTACGTCACCTAAAGAGTAGTCTTCAATTCTCCTCTTTAGATCTTTGACGGTTGGAATATGCTCCATGGGAATGACCAAGTAATGCCTATGTGAAAAGGCAAAGATATAGTAAAGAACTTCTAACAACACTAATGACATTAACAATCATTAACTCTTATCCTGTTGCAGATCAGAGGGACTGGCAATTCTGTGAACAATAAAAATAATACTGAAACCTTGATCCCACCAGGCGGGGTTGGCTATATGGATCATAATTCATTATTATGCTTCATCAAAAACCATATCCTGGCAATTTATGGGCATGTCACAGGCTTATTTTCCTGCTGATATAACTGTTTGTCTTTAATTTTTTCCAATTATTTTCCCTACTTACCTTGTCCCCTTTCGAAATAAATACTGCATCAGCCTAGACAGATTCAGATAAATAAGTCCTTCAGTACCAAGGTGCTTGCTTGACAAATATCTTTCCTAGAACTCTCTCTAAAGGTTTCAGGATAAACCTATTGGAGGTCATGGACATTTCCTGTTATGTTTGAATAAGCCATCAATGTTTTTAATGAGTCAAACAAAAGAGCAATATTTTGATTTAGGCCCCAAATAGGCCATAAAACATGTACAGCAAATGCTTGTTTGCAAATTCTCAAACCATGCTGTATGATATGACCATTTTGAAGCTTCACCAAGACATTAATCTTTATTTAAATCATTTAAAACGTTGATAACTTATTTGAACATAATCCTAAATATTCATCATCTCTGATGTATTTATCTGATAATGTTTCTAATGAAGACTCACTTAAGTAACTCCCTCTCTTTCTTCAGCTACAAATGGCCACACTATATCTTCTCATGAAATCATTATTTGTGTCCACAATCCACATTTTACGAGTCCAAACACTTCAACATAAGACAAGGCATTTTCACATATAATTTAATTTCATGCTCCCACAAAAACAAACCAAACAATCTACATTTCGTTCGCAAAGTTAAATATTTATATGGATATTCAAAATTAAATTCAATTTAATATTCCAGCAGAACAATCAATATAATAATCATAATTCTGCAACTTCAACAAGAAACCAAGATCAAAATTGATCCCATAAATTTAAGATACGTAATCATAACTGCATATATGCAGTACATAGACCGGCTAAAGATCACTTAATCACTAACTAAGATATCCAAAGTCGAATCAATTTGTAACACTATCGTTTCAGTAAACTATTAATACAATTATCTAACCCCGCAACTTCAACAAGAAACTAAAACACATACAAAGGATCCTGCGAATTTACGCACATTTAACTCCTTTAAAATAAATCCTAGAAAACAATTGAATTTCATTTATAAATCCTATCAAGAGACAATTATATTCAACTAAACTGGATATATACGTTCAGCCCAATGCATGCGAAAGTTGATAATAAGTGAATGACTCTATTGGATATCTAAAATCAAATTCACGAGTAACACTTAATTTATCAAATCGATGAATGAAGAAGCATAAATCGAAGAAATTGAAGTGACAGTGAGATGAGAAACCTGAAAGCAGATGGATTGATGTCCTGGAACGCGACGACTTTCTCATCCTGCTACAAGGTAAATATGATGAGAACATGACCTATTATGGGGAAGGAGGGAGGGAGATAGAGAGGGGACCTGGTGGAGGAGAGTGGTTGGAGTGGAAGAGCGAGCAATTTGACAGAAGATGCACGACGACTGTGCTACTCCCACCATTTTTGAGCCCTGATTTCTGAAGCGAAGAAAATGTGATTCGTTGAAGTCGAGTTCGATTGATGGGTTTGAATCAGACTTGCTCAAACGGATGAACGTCTACCGGGCCTCGGATCTGGGGACTTCGGAATATACTATGCTTATCGCGTACCATTTGCGTGTTGAATTTAGGCGAAGGATATATTTTTGTCCAAACAAGCAAACCGAGCATCCGTCCGACGTGTACATGACTTAATATAATAAATTTAATCTATGAAAGAATTATCAAATCAATCTATATACGTGATTATTAAGAGTAAAAAAATTAAATATAATTTTTTTAAAAATATATGTAAATAAAAAGTAATTAACAACTCATATATTGCAAATATATTTGTCAAAAAAGTCTAAAAATATGCTAATCATATTAATATTAATTTGTTTTATCTAAAAAGCACTCATACCTATAAAAACAATAAAGGAGATATTAATTAAAAAATTTAGTATATAATTATGTTAATACTTAGGTATAACTAAAAACAAGTTGTAGGAGTACTATAAGAAAAAAAAATTATAGGATAAAAGATTTAGTTTTTTTTTTTAATAATTGAATTAATAAACTAAATGTATGAATAAAACTACATTAACACTCTCGTTAAAAAATTGAAGATATTAAAAAGAGGAGAAAAATAATAGCAAAAAGGTTATAAATCCATCAAATATTTAAGACTGAAAATTTTATGAGATGGAAAGCAAAAAAATAATAAAAGTTTAGATAAGAAAGGGAATAATAGATGAAATGATTTTTGTGTAATTAATGTATAACAATGAATAATAATTATGTTGAGGAAAGAAAAAAAAAACTCAATTAGTGAAAAATTAAAATGGCAATAAGCATTTTATAGGTTTGATTTTAACCTAAAGAAGATGAGACATTTGAAGAATTAAAGGAAAAAAAAAAGAGAGAATTACATTATTTGTCCTTTATATTATTCAGCTAGTTATGAATAATATACGTTTTAATGATTATTTGTAATATGTTTTAGAGGTATTTTGAGGGATTATAAAAAACTATTAAAAAACTTTTCTTTTTTACTTTAATAATATAGATAAAAAGATGATATTTGTTATACCAAGGAAAAAGAGAAAACATCGAAAATCTATATTATTAAAGTATAAGAAGGATTTAGGTCTTTTTTTCCTCTCTATCCAAATTATCTTTCCATAATATTAGTATTTTATGTCGTGTATCATTTGTAGTTTTATATTATGTATGGATGTTTATGGTTCAATTTGGCTTAATTTAGGAGTCAAATTGAGCCAAACTATATTTAAAACAATTCTATTTAAATTCTTAATAAATTAAACTACTTTTAATAGTTTGGTATTCCAAAGTCTAACTGTTTCAATTTATTATAGTTGATAAATCAATAGTCATTAAAGTTTTTGATCAACAATTGATGTCTAATTTGAGAATTGTTATGCAAAAAATTAAGGCTACAAGACATTATATCACAATAATATTACATTTTAAGTGATATTAAAGGCACATGAGTTTGTATGAGAGATGAGAGGTAATAGTAAAAGAAAATGAGTAGGTTGTAAAAATGATAGTGAGATGAGAAATAAGAAGCAAAGAAAGGGTAAGTAGGATTACAATTAAGTGTCAATCTCTTTTAATTAAAAGCGGTTTCTGTTTGGGTTTAAGTGATGCAATTTAGTTTAATCTTCGAATTGAACTATAAACTATTTAAATTTTCTTTGAACTAAACCACAAGACAAACTAGATTATAAAAAAAAAAAAAAAAAAACAACCTTTTATAGTTAGGTTTGGTTTGATGAAGAATCTAATATTATGTTATTTCATCAAGGATAAATTAACTTAATTAGCTTATACACTCAAAACAATTACTTTTATATATAATATATGAGATTTCTATCATCTTAATTTTATCAAGGATGAGATATGCTCTATTTCCAAAGTCCACAATTCAGCCTGAATACGTAACCTATGCAAACTCCACCAAGTTAATTATGAAATAGATTAAGAGTGATTTTTCCAATTTATAGGAATATATATATATATATATATTTTCTAGCCTCATATGGCAATATTGTGTGTATAATGTTTCAAATTCTTTATATTATGTATTTGAAATATTGTTAAGTTACATCCTTTAATAGTTTATGTTTCTTTTTTGAGGAAAATTAGGGAATTATCTACTTAATGCTATTTATACAGTTGTGATGTATAAGATGAGATTATGTAAAAGGAAAAAGGTTCCTATTTTTTCACCTGTGTACTTGTTTTCTTTATTTGTTGATGTTTTTTATTCTTTATTGATAGAATTTATATACATGTTGTAATTAAGGTGTTATAGTTTTCAATTTTGGTAAAGAATTTTCTCAGCATCTTTATAAGCTTTTGGATTTTATTTATTTTCAAATATTTACCTTTTAATTTTAATTGGATTTTTTTTTAACTTGGTAGATCGCTTTTTTGAAATTGTAGTTATTTAAAGTTACTTTTCTTTTTTAGTCCTTACATTTTGGAATCATATGTTAGACTTATACTTTATTTTATTGTTTCTTTATAACAATCTCTTTTTTTTTGTTCTAAGATTACAAATACTATTACACTTTCCACGTTCTTCACATCTAATTTTCATATTCCTACATTTAAATTCAACATCTTATTAATAGAACTGAATTGCCTAAAAAAAAAAATGATATTGAAGACATTGACTACTTAAAACACGATAAAGCTACATCTTTCTCTGCTACTAGCTGCAATGGTAAACCTATTTTGATAGAATGTATTCGAACGAAATAATCAAATTGAGAAAGAAGATATATTATTAATTGGATTTGATCACATCCATTTAAATTTTCCTTTTACTGCATGTAGAACAATAAGTTTGGGTAATTACTCTTTGTATAAAATGAATTAAAAAACTTGATGCCAATTGACATGACTTGAGAGTTGGGAGTAATGTGGATAACATATTTTCTTGCATGATATATATATATATATATATTTAAGATTTATCAAATTATCCACCATTTCCACCCACTTAGAAAAAAGGAAAGTGTCACACCCTTATAATTAGTCATTATAATGTTCATTAATATTCTTAATTCATATTGATAAGCAATGTTATGTAACTTTATTGATGCCAACATAAATTGAAATGTATTAAGAAGAATATTTAAGCAATCAAGTTTCGAAAGACACATTAAAATTTATTTAATAATGTCCCATTAATTGACTATTATTTATCATGTTATAGATACGGAAAAATGACTGCATTATGAAAATTAAAATGTAAAAGGTTTATCAAGATGCAAACTGCGTTGAGAAAATTATTTAAGCGGTCTTAGAAATAAATCACTAACTTTTCTTGATCTATAAATGATAAATCATTTCAATATACTCAAAATAAAGACAACCAAAATTGCAGGATGAACACGTGCATTATGAAATAATATATATTACAACAGATATAATAACAACATTAAAAAAAAAATTCATATTATTAATTAATCCATCGGTATTGCATTAATATTCGAATACAACAATTACTTGTATGTTATATTTCTTAAGAATTATAATTTTATTTCATTCCTCAAATCAAACGTGCCTTTTTTCTTTTTCCTAGTCCCTAGAGGCATTTTTATTATTGTTGCACCCATTGTACAAATTAAAAAGAACTAGTGGATGAAACACTTACATTAAGGGTGTAAAGAATACCATAATCTTTTGTTCAAATTTTCCAATAGGAGGAGTTACATTTTTTACACCAATATAGATGTAACATTCACCCTTTCATTTGGGGGTGTTTATGGTTCGTTTGATTCAGCTCAAGGGTCAAATCGCATTTGGAAAACCATACAATTTAAACCCCATTAGAATGAATGCTTCGATTGGTTCAAGGTTTTGAATCGAAGCACTTCAGATGCAATTCAACTATATTCAATTTAAATTGAATTCCTTTTAAGAATACTTTGTAATTCTGATAACTTTTCACTATTTACAATACATTTATATCTCTATAATTTTTACTTATACAGTTTGATGTAAAATTTTAAGTTAAAAAAGTTCAATAAGTAGACTATTATTACATATATGCATATTAAAAATAAAAGAATTTGATGATAATAATTCTCTAGAATCAAGCTCAACTTTCTACTTAAACATATTTATAAATTCATTGCTTGTTTGGAAAAATAAAGAAACAAATAAATTCATTGCATGATGCATAAGTTAAGAGAAAGAAAAGAATTATATACTTATGAAACATAAGGCCTGCTAGTTTAGGGATTAAGGAGAGAGAGATGAGAGTGAGACTACAAAAATGGAGGTAGAGATAAGATATAATAGTAAATTCATTAGAGGCACAAATTAAAAGTGAGATATAATTTAGCTGAAGGCTTGTGTTGAGTAAGAGTAAAATCAAAGAGGATGGAGGCATTGAGGACTAAGAGACTAGACAATGTCTTAAGATTAATGTGAGGTTTCTTTTTTATTTTTACTGTAAGCATTTTAGGTTAGACTCACTTGTTGGCATTCAAAATTAAAGCATGCTACTTCTTTCTTTATTTCCTTTTTTTTTTTTAATAGTAAGAACGTGTTTGGTTTGGGTTAAAGTAGTTTACTTCAATATGATGACATTAGAGTCAACCTACTAACAATTTGTAACCTTTCCAAATAGAATTTTAAATTGAACTCAAAATATAAAAGAACTATATTGTACAATTAGATTTGTTTTGTTTCTATTCCATGAATATGCCTTTTTCCCATTAAGTTGGTTTGATGGATAGAGAGAAGAAATTATAACGGAACTATGCTTCCATAAAAATAAAAAGGTTATTTTGATTGTGTTTATTCTCTTTAAAGCTATATAAAAGACATATATACTAGAAGAGCTTCATCTTTTTTCTTTCAAAATAATTCAAACTAGTCTTAAAAGGTAGTTATGAGGGATGAGTCGTAGTTTCTTGTCTTTGATTTCGAATATATTTTATCAATTATTCAATAGAGCAACTAAGGTAAGAATGTCTATATGAAAGAAGTCTCCATATATGTTATGCCACTACATAATTTCTTTTCTTATAAATATTTTGTTAAAAAAGTTTTTGTTTTCACACTTTAGTATATTTTTAGTGCAAAAGCCCTTTTTTCTTTTATTTGGTGTAACTAACTAGGCTAAAACGAAATGAAAGGGAATGGAAAATTATGTTAAATGTCCTTTTACGAGGTATTAAGGCCCATTAATTCACTTAAGCAAAAGTAAGTGCACAAATCTCAAAACCCTAGGCTCTTACGAACATAAAGCGACTTTCGGTTACTAACTTTATAATCCTAAATAACTTCAAGTTGTAGGAATTGACCTAAAGTACTAGTCAATTAGCAAAATTAAGGTGTACAAAGATAATTAGGCCATGAGATGAATAACTTAATTAGGAAAAGAAAACAAATTAATAAATAAAGTAACAAAAACTTTATCAACAATTTAAGGAAAACGTATATTTTAATTTCATAAATAGACTATAAGATATAGAAACCATTATATGAAGTAAGAATTGATAAAAGAAGTATTTATTATAGTGTAAAACTTAGAATATAAGTCATTTACCTAGGATAAACATGAAAAAGATAAGAAGAAAGACTTAATCATCCTTAAAAGTAAAAATAGGTAGTGAAATGTAAAAATGGAATGATAAATAGTAAATTAATAATAAAATGAGTAGAAATTACTGTTTTGTCCCTAACCTTTTATAATAGAATAAGGAATGACACAAAATTTTGAAATATCAATCATGCGATGTCCTTATCAAGATAAAATAGCTTTTGGAAAATGTAAAACCTTTACATATAAAGTATAACAAAATATTAATATCATATGTCTTAAAGTGATAAAATATCTCGTGAAATAGTCATAAATGGCAAAATAATCATCAAATCAATCCAATATAACATCATGGCACATCATAAATACCTTTTTAAAAGTAGGATTCAGAAAAGAATTAATTATTTTATAATTTACAAAATCAGAATTATGCTGGAATATTCTAAATTCTTAATCAAAGATCCACCAAAATTTAGATACTTGTCCAAAAATAACCAAACTTGATTTAATGCATTTCAAAATGTTAGGAAGCCACTTGTTTTTTTTTTTTTTTTAATTTTAGCATGTGTAGGATTAAATATTAATCATTGGAGTTCAGTTGGAACATATAAATATCTTACCCCTCCTTTCAAAAATTCACACAAATTAGTTGTGGTCTCTAAAAATTAAGTGAAAAAACTATGAAGCTCCTCCATGATCCCATTAAGTGGTTAGAGAAAGGTGGAGGGGTGGTGATGGTTCGTCAGTGGTTTGTTGTTATTTTTTAGTGAAGGTTGCTAGTGGGTAGGGAAATTTTAAGAGAATTAATTTTTTATTGTTATGGTTTGAATTCTCGTAACTAAGTCCCTCGTACTATCCCTTATATATTATAATTTTATACATTTAATAATGCACTTAAATTTTTTTTTGTAGTTTTCCCTATTTTAGGCTAAATATTATATAAAAAACTTACTTTCAAGAGAAATAAAAAATAATAGCTATTGAACTTGTCAATTCCTCAAAAATTTTCCAATAATTTTTTACTCAACATGATTTGTAGATGTCATGGTTACCATTTATTGAGGTACTTTCATTTTATTTTACCTTTCAGGCCCTAGTCCTTAACAAAATAGTGAATTTCCTAATCAAATAATATATTTTTAAAATAACAATTATTTTTAAACCTATTCATTTTGATTATTTTTATATTGATAATAAATGTTTTGTATGAATATTAGCTTAATTATCTATTATTTTAAGTATATTATTATATATATGTTAATACATACCGAACCCTCCCTTTATATTATCCCCATATTATACTCTCTCATGATTTTGAAAATAGACGATATTTTATTCTTCATCACTTTAAAAATTAACATATAGATCTTAGATCAAAAGGCTACTGTTTAACTAGATTTTCTTTCTTTCTTAAGAAATGACCTTATTATCCATCATAACTAGAGTGGAAATATTTAAACCCCTTTTCGTGAGAATTCTAAGAAATGATAATTCCATTTGTTATTTCGTTTGCTACTTTAATCATTAAACTACTATATTAAGTATTACAAAATAAGTATATGATTATATTAAGTCTTTTATCTCTTCTTTACTACATTAACTAACAATTTTCTATAGTATATAAAGAAAGCAGCAAGATTGAACTTGTTCAAGCAATAACAACTTACCAAGTAGAGTCTTCTATAGAAGCTCAAACAAAACCTTTTATAGATTCTTTAGTTTGCCCCTACTTTTGTAGAACTAACCTAAACATATTTAATAGCATTTCTGTGATTACTAAGAAGAGAGTAAGCATTCTGCAACCTAGGTAAGTACCATGCTTCATAACAATCTTAAATGCATTAACAATGGGTTGTAAGTTGTTATATTTTTTATACTTGTAATAATCTATTTATGTAAATGCAAAGTATGTGGTTGACTTGCTTTTAGTATCCAAGCCTACCTACTTGCTATGAATTGTTGGTGCTTATTATTACAATGCTATGTAATGATTATTTAGCTTGATCACCCTCTAAACTTGACTTAATCCTTAATTGGCTTTAATAATTGATACATGCATTGCATCCATTACATTATCTCATTATGTCCCCTAAACACCACTTGTATAGTAGGGAACATTGTGGCATCCTTCTTTTCAACCTTACAAAACTAAGTAAGAGGAGAAAAGGTCATCATATAGGGTCGAGAAGATGGTAGATAGTCTAGAATGGGTATAGAGGGAACAAAAGGAAAGTCTATTATAAAACCTTAGATTTTGGTGGCCGGTGATTATTTCATGTTCTATGGCCACGATTGTTTAATCAATAGGCTCTTGTATGTGATTTTGACGAAGATAAAATCATGTAAGTTATGTTAAATTAATCATTGATTATAAACCTCTTTGCAAACCTTATAAAAACATGGTTAATTTAATAAAGGACTTGAATTATTTTTATAACATTATGTTTTACATGATATCTTTGTAATATAACTTGATTAGATTGAGTTTGAAATTCTTAAAAGAAGTAAAGGGGAATAGAACCATTTGCTGTATCTTAGTGTGTGTTATTCAGCTATTCTAATGTAAACTGTTCGGCTGGTAGTCTTAGATCGTTCGATTACAGCTGGTTGCTGCAAATTAGTGGCAAGTGATAGACTGTGTAGCTAGTTGTCCCTAGACTATCTGGCTGATTATTGCCGGTCAGTGAGCTATGTTAGACCATGTGACTGGTGACCTAAAGACCATCCAAATGATGACTCTGTTTGAATAAACCGTCCGCTTAGTCTATATAGAAAAGAGCCGTTACAGAGCATTAAATGAAAAGAGAAGTGGACCAACGATTAGATTTTCTTAAGAGGCTATAAATACAAATAGTTAGGTAGTTGAAGGACAATAAATAGAGCTAGAAATTTGTAACTATTCTTTTTGTTCACTTGCCCTTTGTCTTGTGTACTTAATTTGCTAAATCATTTGTATAACCCTAGTATAGTACAAAGTGATTTATACTTGCAAAAACTTTGAGAAAATGCATTATATTTGAGATTAAGTATGTTTTGAGAATTATTATGATTGAGAATCTCGTAAAATCAAGATTGAGTGAGTTGTGTGTGTGAAATTTGTATAATCAAGTTTATGTACGTGTAGCTCTTGGAGTTTGGATTGAAAAATTAATGAAGTGGTGTGAAATCCTCAATTGGAGGCATTGTGTATCCGTAGAGAGTAGATGGTGGTCCAAACTCTACGTTAAATTCAGGCTTTATTTTTACTATTTCTATCTCTTTTATTTCCTACACTTATTATTGTTTTATCATTATCTTAATTATACTAATTATTGCTTTATTATTTCCATATTGCATCTATTTGTCAATTTGATTAAAGATTTGTTGTCAAAGTAAAAATTAGTCATTAAACTCAATTCAACCCCCCTCCTCTTGAGTTCTTAGTGTAATATTTCAATGGTATGTGAAACGCCTTGAAACCCAAGTCAAAATAAGGTTAATTTCTTTAGTTTCATGATGTACCAGTCAACATCATGTGGATAGCACTTTAACCATTACATTATTCACTAAAAGGACTTAATGTATCTTGCTTCCTTAAGTATGGTGCTTATTTCTTGCCACTTACTAAGTAGGTGGTTTTGCTCACACACTCGTAGATTTCTAGATGAATCATGCCCGCATAATCCTCTTCATTTCGGGCCATGTTCTGGCTTCTTAGTATTTGTCCTTCCTCCTGATGGCTTAAAAGTTTTCCATTTCATTGTAGCAAACCTAGAGAATTTTATGGCAACAAACCTCATTTTGCCGTAATCCTCATATTGGTAGTAATCAAAGATCCTCTTGACCTTCTCCTTGCAGTTGAGGTACTCATCAACATCTCAAGTGCCATTGAAGATAGGTATTTAGAGCTTTACATGGTCAACATCTCATGGTGTATGTACTTATTTCTCTACTTAGTAATATTCTTCATCTTCTTTATTGTCCACATGCTTCAAGTTTATCCTTCTACAGGCTTATCTTCTTACTCCACCAGGTCAGACTTGCCAAAGGAGGATCTTGTTGAGCTTCATACGCTACTTCTCCTACCCCAAATACAGCTTAAGAAGCATTAAGAGCAACCTCAATAGGTCAAGCAACAGCTAACTTACAAATTGTGTAAGTTAGTTTGGTAGTCAGTTCATCTATGCTCCTAGTGGTGGTCAAAGTTAGTATACTATGGTAGTAAATATTGCTTTCATTATCTCTAAGAGCTACAATATGTAAACCCAACAAATTTTCTAGATAAGGGGCTGAAAGTTAATAAGATTTCTCGAAAAATATCCTTAATGTTGGCAAAATAACTAACTATGAATTAGAGAAACTATGCTAAAAAAACCAAAACTCAAACTCGTAGGACCCAAGCTTTTCAAAATAGAAACTAAGTTTTTCTTAAACTCTTAGTCAAAGGTTAGTATTAAATGGATTAGGGTTTAATACTAATCGAGTTAAGAAAAATAATAAAACCGAGAAAAATCTAGGCTTAATAGCTTGGCGACTCTACTGGGAACATCAAGAGGGCTAGCTATCTTTTCAAAATTAGATTTACCTTTCAAAATGCCCATATTATTTATTTATTTGTTTATTTACTTATTGTTATAATTCGTTTCATGTATATATACTTTATTTTAATTGCTATATTCATTTTGCATGCAACAGGATATTAGGGGGAATGATTGCATCAAGGATGCAAGGTAGATATAGTTAGACCTAAGCCATCTTAAGACCTTAGAAAGGGGGCCATTGTGTAAGCTTTGAATACTGTAGGGTAACCACCTTTTAGGGTTGATCAGGCTATCTTACTTAAGCTTCGATGTGACCAATGAACCATTTCCTCATAAATGCATAAGGTTACAAGACTTAAGGACTTTTAGAACTCACCCTAATTGCATATACTTCCCTTAAAGCTCGAGTTAATACACTGCTCTTAAGAATCACAACCCTACTAATGTTTGAAAGTTTTAGAAATGTAATAGGTTTTTGTAAAAGTTAAACACCAAATCAAATAGTAGGGTTGCAACTTAAGAAATGATGTATTAACCCAATGGTTCTAGCATCTTCATGCTTCTATGTACATACTTTTGTTTCTCCAAATAAATTATTCTTATCCATGAAAGCTCTCTACCTATAGATAATAGCAGGTAACCAACAAGTGAACAATCAAAGAGTCAATAGGCTACCAGATGCCTTAGGAATCCATGAACAACCGCTTCAAGCTAAAGCTACCTACCAGAAGCAAAGGGCTAGATGCATTGAAGCCTTTAATTGAGCCTTGTTGGCTTAGGTCCAAAAAAGTAAAAGAACCATAGATTGGGCTTTAGAAACGCTGGACAAAATTGTAGGCCAACTGCGAAAGCTAGATTAAGGACTTTAGATGCAGTTAAAAAGTTTTGAATAAATATCAAGTTTCATTGAGAATAAATGGCTCCCTTTCTTTGTTTCTTTTTATCATGATAATAAAAGTTTCCTTTCGCATATTATTCTTTATTCTTTAGTTTTTCCCTTTTTATAAATAGTCCTTCAATAAGCATTCATCTAACCATTGTTCCTTCTCACTTAAGGAAATGTAAATAAATTCCATAAACTTATAAGTAAAACCCTAAAATCGACATCCTTATTTGTAATTAGATTTCTTGGTTTTTGTAGAATAAAACCCCATCTTTCTTTCTCACAAAACAAAACAAAAAGAAAAAGGAAAAAGAGGAAATTTACTAATAGTTACAAATTCTTATGGGCTCAACTTAAATGTGAATCTGTAGCTCCTTAAGGCAGCCAACTTAAACACAACCCTTAGTTCGTTATGACAGCTTACCCAAGCCAAAGCCCTTGGCCTCTTAAGGTAATAAACCTAAACACAAGCCCCTTGACCCGTTCGAGCAACCAACCTAACTGTTAGCCCTTAGCTTGTTAAGGCAGCCAACCTAAACACGACCACTTGGTTTGTTAAGGTAGCTAATCCAAACACAAGGCTCTCAGCCTGTTTAGGCATCTAGCCCAAATAAAGCCACTTAGCTCATTAAAGAAGCCAACTCAAATAAAAGCTACTTAGCCTGTTAAAAATTCTAACCTAAACACAAGCCCTTCAGTTCATCTAGGTAACCAATCTAAACACTAACCCTCGGCCCATCAAGGTAGCTCAGCCAAGCCAAAACCACTGATCCATTAAGAAAAAGCCTAACCATAAACTAAGTCAAATACAACCTCAATCCTGAACCAAATCAAATGAATAGTATTGTTTCACATTGGGGCATATTTCGAGAAACTGGAGGGCAAAGTCAACTTCTACCTTGGGACAAATCAATAAGATTCCACCCTAAGGAATTGGTAACTTACTTCTAAAAGGTTTATGATATAAAGAAGAAAACTATATCCCACACACTAACCCTTAAATACTTTAAAAGTTATGTGACATCATAGTGAGGTTATTTTGGACTCATTCTTTAAAGAATGTCCATTTTGAATTTGATACATGGATTAAAATGAAGTTAGGTCATTTTCAAATCCTAAACATAATTATCCTTTCTTAACCCTGTTGGACCAATTTGGAAAATCTTCAAATTTAAACCCTATAAAAAACAACCCTACAATGGGAGAATTTAGAGATTAAGGTCATTGATTAAGAGAGAAGAATAAAATTGGTCTATGCTTACTTTAGTAACGTTAATTCAAAGACGACTTTTATTTTTTATAAGTTATTTTCTTTGAAATGAAAAACAGCCAACCCCTTTTTAAACACCCCAAGCTTATACATACCTTACTCAAGCCCATATACTAGGAATCTATGGATTTAGGGTTTTGAATCTCTCAAAGATAAAGACTTACTAATATAAATAATCACTTTTTGGGCTAAAGGAGGGAGAAAAGGAGAAAAGAAGAAGATAAGTGAAAAAAAAAAAGAAAAAAAAAGAAAAGAGAAAGGCTTGAAAATCGAGCTTGTATGTAAGAGAAAAGCCTTGACTAAATAAGGCTCAAAAAGATGAAAGGCCTGAGATCTCATGCCCAGCCTAAGAACATAAACCCCACATATTCATCTCAAATCATAGACACAAAACCCTCTTACCCATCACAAACATAAGGCCTTCCTACCCTTAATACCACCCACTTAATAAAAGTTCTTATGATTAGGGCAAGCATGTTTCTAGTTTCTTTTTAAAGGTTCTTGACTTGTATACTCGAGTTGAATAAGTAAATCTTTCAAAATAGACTTTTTGATTTATCCCTCTTGAAATCATTTGACTAAAAGCCTAAATTCACAATGCTAAACAGAAAAAGACCTAACTGATTGATTAAAGTGTATTACTTACAAACTGGACTATAATTTCTAAAATAATAGTCAAAGAGTGAAATTGAAACCAAAAGTGTATAAGAAAGTCCTTTTCAACTAGACTAATCATAAGTTACCTTTTCTTTAGAAAAAGAATATTCAAAATCACAAGGCCTCACTAAGAAGCTCAACATCAGGGTTAGGAGACAGTTTCACAAACTGAGAAGAGTATGAGATACTTTACATAGTTACTAAGGAAAGGAATTGTTATAACTCTTACTTCTTAAATAAGAATTTATACTCATTAGCAAACTTTTAAGGGAAAAAAGAGACAAAAAGAAAAAGATAAAAAAAAAAAAGAGCGAGAGGAAGTAAAGGCTTTTTACAAGTTTTTATCCACTTATAAGTCTATGTCAACCCGAATAGCCAAGCTTTCATGTCATCTCACCTACTTCTATTTTTATTGTAATCACACATTTTAAGTCGACTATAATAGTTTAAGTCATTCACACTTATGTAGTTTTTTATCAAAGGATCTCATCCTTGATGCCTTTTTCATCATAAATGGTTTTCACCAAATTCCTTATTTGTAAATTTTTTTAAGTCCAAAAGTTTTTCAAATAGCTTACATCCCTCAGTTTTGCTTTATAGAGTTTTAACCAGCTCAAGGAGCACTATTCCATCTCAATCTCTCTTTAGGGTTCTAGCCATCTTAAGGAGTACTAACCCGTCTCATCTCTTTGGGTTTTAGCCAGCTTTAAAAACACTATCCCATGATCTCTTTTATGGTTCTAGATAACTCAAGGAGCACTTGCCTGCCTCTCATAGTCTCTTTTAAGGTTCTAACCAGCTCAAGGAGTGCTGTCCTATCTCATAATCTTTAGAGTTCTACCCAACTCAAGAAGCACCGACCCGTCTCATAGTCACTTTTAGGGATCTAACTAACTCAAGGAGCATTGTCTCATCTACAATCCTTTTAAGGTTCTAGCTAGCTCAAGGAGCATTGACCCATCTCATAATCTCTTTTAAGGTTCTAGCCAACTCAAGGAATATTGTCTTGCATCTTATCTCTTTAGGATTTTAGCCAGCTCTAAGAATGCTATCCTATAATCTCTTTTAGGGTTATAGCTTGCTAAAGGAGTGCTTACCCACCTCTCATAGCCTTTTTTAGTGTTCTACTCAACTCAAGGAGTGTTGTCTCATCTCACATCTTTTTAGAGTTCTAACTAGCTCAAGGAGCATTATCCCATCTCACATCTTTTTAGGGTTCTAATCAGCTCAAGGAGAGATGTCCCATCCACAATCTTTTTAAGATTTTAGCCAATTTAAGGAGTGTTGTCTCATCTACAACCTTTTTAAGGTTTTAGCCAACTCAAGAAGCTCTATCCCATCTCAAATCTTTTTTAGGTTTTAGCCAGCTCAAGAAGCACTTTACCTGCCCACCTAGGTTAGTCAGTTCAAAGGGGCACGACCAAGTTTCAATTTGCCATTTAGGGTAGCTTAAGGAGCACTTTACTAACTCGCCTAGATTAGTCAACTTAGAGGAGTACTTCCAAGTTTTCTTAGATCAATTCTAATTTAGAATTGCTAGTCCCATAGAGACACTCCTGCTTAGGTTAATTAGCTTAGAGATGCATTACTAAGTTTCAAATTATCATTTAAAGTCTTAGCCAACTTAAGGAGTATTTCACCCGTTTACCTAAGTTAGTTAGCTTAAAAGGAGTATGATTGGTTTCTCATTTAGGGTCTTAGTCTACTCAAAGAGCGCTTTACTCGTTCACCTAGGTTAATCAGCTCAAAAGGAGCATGATCGGGATCTCGTTTAGGGTTCTTGCTAACCTATCGAAGCAACTGTAAATATCTCATTTTTGCTCTCTTATAATTTTATAGCTTTTTTTTAATAGGAAAAAAGGATATTAATTTAGAAAAAATACAAAATTTAAAAAAATCCTAGAAAATAGAAAATTTAGAAAAAAAAACCCAAAAATAAAAAATTTAGTAAACTACAAAAAATAGAAAATTTAGAAAAACCCCAAAAATATAAAAATTTAGAAAAATTACAAAAAAATTAGAAAATATTGAAAAATAAAAAAAAAATAGAAAGATAGAATGTTTTAGTAAAATAGTTTTTTAAGAAAATAGTTTTTAAGAAAAATAGGAATTTAGGACTGTATTGAGTCTTTAGATAAATTAATTTATTTGGGATAGTTTTTATTTTATAGGATTTTTATAGCTTAAATAGAATTTAGTTACATAATATAATAAGGTACAGGCTAATAGCTTAATGATAATATATTTGGACTTATATTAAAAGAGAGATGGAGGACCTAGGTTCAAAACTCAGTAAAGCAAGTTATCCCTTTTGTTTCTTTTAAAAGTCAGTCACAACACATGTCAACCATTGATTGGCTAACACATTTCTTTCACTCTATCTTTTTCTCCCCCTTTCCAACAAATTTCCACCTTGGTCATCCTTCTTCATGATCAATTTTGATTGGGTTTTCTTCAATGGTAAAATTGACAAGATTATATGGCCTTCTTTTAATCTATACCAAGAACTTGTTCGGATTCAATTGAATGGGAGGTCAAAATGTGGGATGAAAATTAAGGAAAGTTTGAAATCCTAGATTTTCCTTTGAATTGAATTCGCTTGATTCGAGCTTTCAATGGATTTTCAAAGTTTTTGTGAAGTATTTCAAGCAAGAATGAAGGTTAATGAATGTTCATTTCATCCAAATTGCATCAAATTTTATTGATTTTGAATCCATTAGTCAAAATACCCATTAATTCGAAATCTCTATTTCATGGCGAATTGGATCATTCTATGTTCGTTCGATGTTCGAAAACTATAAATAAGGACTCTCTTGTCACTTTTGGACACAAATCAAAGCTCAATTTGTCCCATATAAACTTGACCAAATCCTTTCTCTCTTTACCATGATCATTCGTGGCTATACACTCCTCTAACTTCAAGCTTGATTTTGATGGTTTTTGAGCAAAATTTTCAGCTTTACTAGCTTCTCTGCTCTCTAAGCATCTAAACCCAACAACTTGCACTCTCTGTCATAGCTCCACCACCTTCAATGATCAAATCTTAATTGCCCTTACACCCCACCACAACCACTAGCTCCATCCATCATCAATAGAAACTAGTCATACCAATATGACCATTAACCTCAAGAACCCTTAGCTTAATTACCTAATCATGCTCAGTAACCACTGTACTCGCCAACTATCACCATTGTTGTCGGCTACCTAGCTCCATCACCTAAAACAACCACCAAACTTAATGCTACTTCTCTTACCCCCCACCCCCACCAATAAGGAACTCACAAAACTACTCTTACCCACGAAAAATTTGTAATGCAATCATCCCAATT